>CM026066.1:42596490-42912949 GCA_014839685.1 Anableps anableps | reverse complement strand
CTACCTAACCCAACCCTAACCCTAACCCCGAACCCTACCCTCCCTAACCCTAACCTAAACCCTACCCTAACCCCTAACCTAACCCTAACCCAACCCTAACCCCTAACCCCACCCTAACCCTAACCCTAAACCCCTAACCCCTACCCCTAACCCTAACCCTATATTCTATGGGTCCCCCATAGTCTCTGTACCAAGTTTGGTTCAGATGACACGTATAGTTTTGGAGTTATAACAAAGCGACATTTGTTCGCTTTGGTTTTCAAAGCCTATAACCTAGCCCCTAACCCTAACCCTAACCCTAACCTAAGACCCATTCCAGTCAACTCAGAATGGCCCAAAAACGCACCCTGGTAAAGTCCCACATGAAGCTCCACCACCCCACACTTAGAACATTTTTGAACATTTTTCCAAAGGTCTTTGGATATGGACGGGTCCAGGTACTGTTGGACTCAAGGGAGCCCCTGAGCACAGGGAACCTACTCCCAACTCCCTAGCAACCTTCCTACTTGGACTTATACTCTGAACAAAAATGAATGGAAGTCTATGGCAGCTATGTCAAAGCAATAAGCCATGACCACCAAACTTTGTGGGTATATTCTATGGGTCCCCCATAGTCTCTGTACCAAGTTTGGTTCAGATGACACGTATAGTTTTGGAGTTATAACAAAGCGAACATTTGTTCGCTTTGGTTTTCATCCTATAACCTAACCCTAACCCTAACCCTAACCCCTAACCCCTAACCCTAACCCTAACCCTAACCCTAACCCTAACCCTACCCTAACCCCTAACCCTAACCCTAACCCTAAGACCCATTCCAGTCAACTCAGAATGGCCCAAAACGCACCCTGGTAAAGGTCCCAAATGAAGCTCCACCCACCCCACACTTAGAACATTTTTTGAACATTTTTTCCAAAGGTCTTCGGATATGGACGTGTCAGGTACTGTTGGACTCAGAGGGAGCCCCTGAGCACAGGGAACCTACTCCCAACTCCCTAGCACCTTCCTACTTGGACTTATACTCTGAACAAAAATGAATGGAAGTCTATGGCAGCTATGTCAAAGCAATAAGCCATGACCACCAAACTTTGTGGGTATATTCTATGGGTCCCCCATAGTCTCTGTACCAAGTGAGGGTTCAGATGACACGTATAGTTTTGGAGTTATAACAAAGCGAACATTTGTTCGCTTTGGTTTTCATCCTATAACCTAGCCCCTAACCCTACCCTAACCCTAACCCTAAGACCCATTCCAGTCAACTCAGAATGGCCCAAAACGCACCCTGGTAAAGGTCCCACATGAAGCTCCACCCCCCCCACACTTAGAACATTTTTTGAACATTTTTCCAAAGGTCTTTGGATATGGACGTGTCAGGTACTGTTGGACTCAGAGGGAGCCCCTGAGCACAGGGAACCTACTCCCAACTCCCTAGCACCTTCCTACTTGGACTTATACTCTGAACAAAAATGAATGGAAGTCTATGGCAGCTATGTCAAAGCAATAAGCCATGACCACCAAACTTTGTGGGTATATTCTATGGGTCCCCCATAGTCTCTGTACCAAGTTTGGTTCAGATGACACGTATAGTTTTGGAGTTATAACAAAGCGAACAAATGTTCGCTTTGGTTTTCATCCTATAACCTAACCCTAACCCTAACCCTAACCCTAACCCCTAACCCTAACCCTAACCCTAACCCTAACCCCTAACCCTAACCCTAACCCTAACCCTACCCTAACCCTAACCCTAACCCTAACCCTAACCCTTCGCTTGGTTTTCATCCTATAACCTAGCCCCTAACCCTACCCTAACCCTAACCCTAAGACCCATTCCAGTCAACTCAGAATGGCCCAAAACACAACCCTGTTAAGGTCCCACATGAAGCTCCACCCACCCCACACTTAGAACATTTTTTGAACATTTTTCCAAAGGTCTTTGGATATGGACGTGTCAGGTACTGTTGGACTCAGAGGGAGCCCCTGAGCACAGGGAACCTACTCCCAACTCCCTAGCACCTTCCTACTTGGACTTATACTCTGAACAAAAATGAATGGAAGTCTATGGCAGCTATGTCAAAGCAATAAGCCATGACCACCAAACTTTGTGGGTATATTCTATGGGTCCCCCATAGTCTCTGTACCAAGTTTGGTTCAGATGACACGTATAGTTTTGGAGTTATAACAAAGCGAACATTTGTTCGCTTTGGTTTTCATCCTATAACCCTAGCCCCTAACCCTACCCTAACCCTAACCCTAAGACCCATTCCAGTCAACTCAGAATGGCCCAAAACACACCCTGGTAAAGGTCCCACATGAAGCTCCACCCACCCCACACTTAGAACATTTTTTGAAACATTTTTCCAAAGGTCTTTGGATATGGACGTGTCAGGTACTGTTGGACTCAGAGGGAGCCCCTGAGCACAGGGAACCTACTCCCAACTCCCTAGCACCTTCCTACTTGGACTTATACTCTGAACAAAAATGAATGGAAGTCTATGGCAGCTATGTCAAAGCAATAAGCCATGACCACCAAACTTTGTGGGTATATTCTATGGGTCCCCCATAGTCTCTGTACCAAGTTTGGTTCAGATGACACGTATAGTTTTGGAGTTATAACAAAGCGAACATTTGTTCGCTTTGGTTTTCATCCTATAACCTAACCCTAACCCTAACCCTAACCCTAACCCTACCCTAACCCTAACCCTAACCCTAAGACCCATTCCAGTCAACTCAGAATGGCCCAAAACGCACCCTGGTAAAGGTCCCACATCAAGCTCCACCCACCACACACTTAGAACATTTTTTGAACATTTTCCAAAGGTCTTCGGATATGGACGTGTCAGGTACTGTTGGACTCAGAGGGAGCCCCTGAGCACAGGGAACCTACTCCCAACTCCCTAGCACCTTCCTACTTGGACTTATACTCTGAACAAAAATGAATGGAAGTCTATGGCAGCTATGTCAAAGCAATAAGCCATGACCACCAAACTTGTGGGTATATTCTATGGGTCCCCCATAGTCTCTGTACCAAGTTTGGTTCAGATGACACGTATAGTTTTGGAGTTATAACAAAGCGAACATTTGTTCGCTTTGGTTTTCATCCT
Source organism: Anableps anableps (assembly GCA_014839685.1). Lineage (NCBI taxonomy): Eukaryota > Metazoa > Chordata > Actinopteri > Cyprinodontiformes > Anablepidae > Anableps > Anableps anableps. The sequence goes on along the minus strand of CM026066.1, from coordinate 42,909,851 downwards.
ATAACCTAACCCTAACCCTAACCCTAACCCTTACCCCTAACCCTAACCCTAACCCTAACCCTACCCTAACCCTAACCCTAACCCCTAACCCTAACCCTAACCCTAACCCTAACCCTAACCCTTCGCTTTGGTTTTCATCCTATAACCTAGCCCCTAACCCTACCCTAACCCTAACCCTAAGACCCATTCCAGTCAACTCAGAATGGCCCAAAACACACCCTGGTAAAGGTCCCACATGAAGCTCCACCCACCCCACACTTAGAACATTTTTTGAACATTTTTCCAAAGGTCTTTGGATATGGACGTGTCAGGTACTGTTGGACTCAGAGGGAGCCCCTGAGCACAGGGAACCTACTCCCAACTCCCTAGCACCTTCCTACTTGGACTTATACTCTGAACAAAAATGAATGGAAGTCTATGGCAGCTATGTCAAAGCAATAAGCCATGACCACCAAACTTTGTGGGTATATTCTATGGGTCCCCCATAGTCTCTGTACCAAGTTTGGTTCAGATGACACGTATAGTTTTGGAGTTATAACAAAGCGAACATTGTTCGCTTTGGTTTTCATCCTATAACCTAGCCCCTAACCCTACCCTAACCCTAACCCTAAGACCCATTCCAGTCAACTCAGAATGGCCCAAAACGCACCCTGGTAAAGGTCCCACATGAAGCTCCACCCACCCCACACTTAGAACATTTTTTGAACATTTTTCCAAAGGTCTTTGGATATGGACGTGTCAGGTACTGTTGGACTCAGAGGGAGCCCCTGAGCACAGGGAACCTACTCCCAACTCCCTAGCACCTTCCTACTTGGGACTTATACTCTGAACAAAAATGAATGGAAGTCTATGGCAGCTATGTCAAAGCAATAAGCCATGACCACCAAACTTTGTGGGTATATTCTATGGGTCCCCCATAGTCTCTGTACCAAGTTTGGTTCAGATGACACGTATAGTTTTGGAGTTATAACAAAGCGAACATTTGTTCGCTTTGGTTTTCATCCTATAACCTAACCCTAACCCTAACCCTAACCCTAACCCTAACCCTAACCCCTAACCTAACCCTAACCCTAACCCTAACCCTAACCCTAACCCTAACCCTAAGTCTATGGCAGCTATGTCAAAGCAATAAGCCATGACCACCAAACTTTGTGGGTATATTCTATGGGTCCCCCATAGTCTCTGTACCAAGTTTGGTTCAGATGACACGTATAGTTTTGGAGTTATAACAAAGCGAACATTTGTTCGCTTTGGTTTTCATCCTATAACCTAGCCCCTAACCCTACCCTAACCCTAACCCTAAGACCCATTCCAGTCAACTCAGAATGGCCCCAAAACGCACCCTGGTAAAGGTCCCACATGAAGCTCCACCCACCCCACACTTAGAACATTTTTTGAACATTTTTCCAAAGGTCTTTGGATATGGACGTGTCAGGTACTGTTGGACTCAGAGGGAGCCCCTGAGCACAGGGAACCTACTCCCAACTCCCTAGCACCTTCCTACTTGGACTTATACTCTGAACAAAAATGAATGGAAGTCTATGGCAGCTATGTCAAAGCAATAAGCCATGACCACCAAACTTTGTGGGTATATTCTATGGGTCCCCCATAGTCTCTGTACCAAGTTTGGTTCAGATGACACGTATAGTTTTGGAGTTATAACAAAGCGAACATTTGTTCGCTTTGGTTTTCATCCTATACCCTAACCCTAACCCTAACCCTAACCCTAACCCCTAACCCTAACCCTAACCCTAACCCTAACCCTACCCTAACCCTAACCCTAACCCTAACCCTAACCCCTAACCCTAACCCTAACCCTAACCCTAACCCTAACCCTCTGTACCAAGTTTGGTTCAGATGACACGTATAGTTTTGGAGTTATAACAAAGCGAACATTTGTTCGCTTTGGTTTTCATCCTATAACCTAGCCCCTAACCCTACCCTAACCCTAACCCTAAGACCCATTCCAGTCAACTCAGAATGGCCCAAAACGCACCCTGGTAAAGGTCCCACATGAAGCTCCACCCACCCCACACTTAGAACATTTTTTGAACATTTTTCCAAAGGTCTTTGGATATGGACGTGTCAGGTACTGTTGGACTCAGAGGGAGCCCCTGAGCACAGGGAACCTACTCCCAACTCCCTAGCACCTTCCTACTTGGACTTATACTCTGAACAAAAATGAATGGAAGTCTATGGCAGCTATGTCAAAGCAATAAGCCATGACCACCAAACTTTGTGGGTATATTCTATGGGTCCCCCATAGTCTCTGTACCAAGTTTGGTTCAGATGACACGTATAGTTTTGGAGTTATAACAAAGCGAACATTTGTTCGCTTTGGTTTTCATCCTATAACCTAGCCCCTAACCCTACCCTAACCCTAACCCTAAGACCCATTCCAGTCAACTCAGAATGGCCCAAAACGCACCCTGGTAAAGGTCCCACATGAAGCTCCACCCACCCCACACTTAGAACATTTTTTGAACATTTTTCCAAAGGTCTTTGGATATGGACGTGTCAGGTACTGTTGGACTCAGAGGGAGCCCCTGAGCACAGGGAACCTACTCCCAACTCCCTAGCACCTTCCTACTTGGACTTATACTCTGAACAAAAATGAATGGAAGTCTATGGCAGCTATGTCAAAGCAATAAGCCATGACCACCAAACTTTGTGGGTATATTCTATGGGTCCCCCATAGTCTCTGTACCAAGTTTGGTTCAGATGACACGTATAGTTTTGGAGTTATAACAAAGCGAACATTTGTTCGCTTTGGTTTTCATCCTATACCCTAACCCTAACCCTAACCCTAACCCTAACCCCTAACCCTAACCCTTACCCTAACCCTAACCCTAACCCTTACCCTAACCCTAACCCTAACCCTAACCCTAACCCCTAACCCTAACCCTAACCCTAACCCTACCCTAACCCTACCCTAACCCTAACCCTAACCCCTAACCCCTAACCCCTAACCCTAACCCTATATTCTATGGGTCCCCCATAGTCTCTGTACCAAGTTTGGTTCAGATGACACGTATAGTTTTGGAGTTATAACAAAGCGAACATTTGTTCGCTTTGGTTTTCATCCTATAACCTAGCCCCTAACCCTACCCTAACCCTAACCCTAAGACCCATTCCAGTCAACTCAGAATGGCCCAAAACGCACCCTGGTAAAGGTCCCACATGAAGCTCCACCCACCCCACACTTAGAACATTTTTTGAACATTTTTCCAAAGGTCTTTGGATATGGACGTGTCAGGTACTGTTGGACTCAGAGGGAGCCCCTGAGCACAGGGAACCTACTCCCAACTCCCTAGCACCTTCCTACTTGGACTTATACTCTGAACAAAAATGAATGGAAGTCTATGGCAGCTATGTCAAAGCAATAAGCCATGACCACCAAACTTTGTGGGTATATTCTATGGGTCCCCCATAGTCTCTGTACCAAGTTTGGTTCAGATGACACGTATAGTTTTGGAGTTATAACAAAGCGAACATTTGTTCGCTTTGGTTTTCATCCTATAACCTAACCCTAACCCTAACCCTAACCCCTAACCCCTAACCCTAACCCTAACCCTAACCCTAACCCTAACCCTACCCTAACCCCTAACCCTAACCCTAACCCTAAGACCCATTCCAGTCAACTCAGAATGGCCCAAAACGCACCCTGGTAAAGGTCCCAAATGAAGCTCCACCCACCCCACACTTAGAACATTTTTTGAACATTTTTCCAAAGGTCTTCGGATATGGACGTGTCAGGTACTGTTGGACTCAGAGGGAGCCCCTGAGCACAGGGAACCTACTCCCAACTCCCTAGCACCTTCCTACTTGGACTTATACTCTGAACAAAAATGAATGGAAGTCTATGGCAGCTATGTCAAAGCAATAAGCCATGACCACCAAACTTTGTGGGTATATTCTATGGGTCCCCCATAGTCTCTGTACCAAGTTTGGTTCAGATGACACGTATAGTTTTGGAGTTATAACAAAGCGAACATTTGTTCGCTTTGGTTTTCATCCTATAACCTAGCCCCTAACCCTACCCTAACCCTAACCCTAAGACCCATTCCAGTCAACTCAGAATGGCCCAAAACGCACCCTGGTAAAGGTCCCACATGAAGCTCCACCCACCCCACACTTAGAACATTTTTTGAACATTTTTCCAAAGGTCTTTGGATATGGACGTGTCAGGTACTGTTGGACTCAGAGGGAGCCCCTGAGCACAGGGAACCTACTCCCAACTCCCTAGCACCTTCCTACTTGGACTTATACTCTGAACAAAAATGAATGGAAGTCTATGGCAGCTATGTCAAAGCAATAAGCCATGACCACCAAACTTTGTGGGTATATTCTATGGGTCCCCCATAGTCTCTGTACCAAGTTTGGTTCAGATGACACGTATAGTTTTGGAGTTATAACAAAGCGAACATTTGTTCGCTTTGGTTTTCATCCTATAACCTAACCCTAACCCTAACCCTAACCCTAACCCCTTACCCTAACCCTAACCCTAACCCTAACCCCTAACCCTAACCCTAACCCTAACCCTACCCTAACCCTAACCCTAACCCTAACCCTAACCCTTCGCTTTGGTTTTCATCCTATAACCTAGCCCCTAACCCTACCCTAACCCTAACCCTAAGACCCATTCCAGTCAACTCAGAATGGCCCAAAACACACCCTGGTAAAGGTCCCACATGAAGCTCCACCCACCCCACACTTAGAACATTTTTTGAACATTTTTCCAAAGGTCTTTGGATATGGACGTGTCAGGTACTGTTGGACTCAGAGGGAGCCCCTGAGCACAGGGAACCTACTCCCAACTCCCTAGCACCTTCCTACTTGGACTTATACTCTGAACAAAAATGAATGGAAGTCTATGGCAGCTATGTCAAAGCAATAAGCCATGACCACCAAACTTTGTGGGTATATTCTATGGGTCCCCCATAGTCTCTGTACCAAGTTTGGTTCAGATGACACGTATAGTTTTGGAGTTATAACAAAGCGAACATTTGTTCGCTTTGGTTTTCATCCTATAACCCTAGCCCCTAACCCTACCCTAACCCTAACCCTAGACCCATTCCAGTCAACTCAGAATGGCCCAAAACACACCCTGGTAAAGGTCCCACATGAAGCTCCACCCACCCCACACTTAGAACATTTTTTGAACATTTTTCCAAAGGTCTTCGGATATGGACGTGTCAGGTACTGTTGGACTCAGAGGGAGCCCCTGAGCACAGGGAACCTACTCCCAACTCCCTAGCACCTTCCTACTTGGACTTATACTCTGAACAAAAATGAATGGAAGTCTATGGCAGCTATGTCAAAGCAATAAGCCATGACCACCAAACTTTGTGGGTATATTCTATGGGTCCCCCATAGTCTCTGTACCAAGTTTGGTTCAGATGACACGTATAGTTTTGGAGTTATAACAAAGCGAACATTTGTTCGCTTTGGTTTTCAATCCTATAACCTAACCCTATCCCTAACCCTAACCCTAACCCTACCCTAACCCTAACCCTAACCCTAAGACCCATTCCAGTCAACTCAGAATGGCCCAAAACGCACCCTGGTAAAGGTCCCACATCAAGCTCCACCCACCACACACTTAGAACATTTTTGAACATTTTTCCAAAGGTCTTCGGATATGGACGTGTCAGGTACTGTTGGACTCAGAGGGAGCCCCTGAGCACAGGGAACCTACTCCCAACTCCCTAGCACCTTCCTACTTGGACTTATACTCTGAACAAAAATGAATGGAAGTCTATGGCAGCTATGTCAAAGCAATAAGCCATGACCACCAAACTTTGTGGGTATATTCTATGGGTCCCCCATAGTCTCTGTACCAAGTTTGGTTCAGATGACACGTATAGTTTTGGAGTTATAACAAAGCGAACATTTGTTCGCTTTGGTTTTCATCCTATAACCTAACCCTAACCCTAACCCTAACCCTTACCCCTAACCCTAACCCTAACCCTAACCCTACCCTAACCCTAACCCTAACCCTAACCCCTAACCCTAACCCTAACCCTAACCCTAACCCTAACCCTTTTCATCCTATAACCTAGCCCCTAACCCTACCCTAACCCTAACCCCTAAGACCCATTCCAGTCAACTCAGAATGGCCCAAAACACACCCTGGTAAAGGTCCCACATGAAGCTCCACCCACCCCACACTTAGAACATTTTTGAACATTTTTCCAAAGGTCTTTGGATATGGACGTGTCAGGTACTGTTGGACTCAGAGGGAGCCCCTGAGCACAGGGAACCTACTCCCAACTCCCTAGCACCTTCCTACTTGGACTTATACTCTGAACAAAAATGAATGGAAGTCTATGGCAGCTATGTCAAAGCAATAAGCCATGACCACCAAACTTTGTGGGTATATTCTATGGGTCCCCCATAGTCTCTGTACCAAGTTTGGTTCAGATGACACGTATAGTTTTGGAGTTATAACAAAGCGAACAAATGTTCGCTTTGGTTTTCATCCTATAACCTAGCCCCTAACCCTACCCTAACCCTAACCCTAAGACCCATTCCAGTCAACTCAGAATGGCCCAAAACACACCCTGGTAAAGGTCCCACATGAAGCTCCACCCACCCCACACTTAGAACATTTTTTGAACATTTTTCCAAAGGTCTTTGGATATGGACGTGTCAGGTACTGTTGGACTCAGAGGGAGCCCCTGAGCACAGGGAACCTACTCCCAACTCCCTAGCACCTTCCTACTTGGACTTATACTCTGAACAAAAATGAATGGAAGTCTATGGCAGCTATGTCAAAGCAATAAGCCATGACCACCAAACTTTGTGGGTATATTCTATGGGTCCCCCATAGTCTCTGTACCAAGTTTGGTTCAGATGACACGTATAGTTTTGGAGTTATAACAAAGCGAACATTTGTTCGCTTTGGTTTTCATCCTATAACCTAACCCTAACCCTAACCCTAACCCTAACCCTACCCTAACCCTAACCCTAACCCTAAGACCCATTCCAGTCAACTCAGAATGGCCCAAAACGCACCCTGGTAAAGGTCCCACATGAAGCTCCACCCACCACACACTTAGAACATTTTTTGAACATTTTTCCAAAGGTCTTCGGATATGGACGTGTCAGGTACTGTTGGACTCAGAGGGAGCCCCTGAGCACAGGGAACCTACTCCCAACTCCCTAGCACCTTCCTACTTGGACTTATACTCTGAACAAAAATGAATGGAAGTCTATGGCAGCTATGTCAAAGCAATAAGCCATGACCACCAAACTTTGTGGGTATATTCTATGGGTCCCCCATAGTCTCTGTACCAAGTTTGGTTCAGATGACACGTATAGTTTTGGAGTTATAACAAAGCGAACATTTGTTCGCTTTGGTTTTCATCCTATAACCTAACCCTAACCCTAACCCTAACCCTAACCCTTACCCTAACCCTAACCCTAACCCTAACCCCTAACCCTAACCCCTAACCCTAACCCTAACCCTACCCTAACCCTAACCCTAACCCTACCCTAACCCTAACCCTAACCCTAACCCTAACCCTACCCTAACCCTAACCCTAACCCTAACCCTAAGACCCATTCCAGTCAACTCAGAATGGCCCAAAACGCACCCTGGTAAAGGTCCCACATCAAGCTCCACCCACCCCACACTTAGAACATTTTTTGAACATTTTTCCAAAGGTCTTTGGATATGGACGTGTCAGGTACTGTTGGACTCAGAGGGAGCCCCTGAGCACAGGGAACCTACTCCCAACTCCCTAGCACCTTCCTACTTGGACTTATACTCTGAACAAAAATGAATGGAAGTCTATGGCAGCTATGTCAAAGCAATAAGCCATGACCACCAAACTTTGTGGGTATATTCTATGGGTCCCCCATAGTCTCTGTACCAAGTTTGGTTCAGATGACACGTATAGTTTTGGAGTTATAACAAAGCGAACATTTGTTCGCTTTGGTTTTCATCCTATAACCCTAGCCCCTAACCCTACCCTAACCCTAACCCTAAGACCCATTCCAGTCAACTCAGAATGGCGCAAAACGCACCCTGGTAAAGGTCCCACATCAAGCTCCACCCACCCCACACTTAGAACATTTTTTGAACATTTTTCCAAAGGTCTTCGGATATGGACGTGTCAGGTACTGTTGGACTCAGAGGGAGCCCCTGAGCACAGGGAACCTACTCCCAACTCCCTAGCACCTTCCTACTTGGACTTATACTCTGAACAAAAATGAATGGAAGTCTATGGCAGCTATGTCAAAGCAATAAGCCATGACCACCAAACTTTGTGGGTATATTCTATGGGTCCCCCATAGTCTCTGTACCAAGTTTGGTTCAGATGACACGTATAGTTTTGGAGTTATAACAAAGCGAACATTTGTTCGCTTTGGTTTTCATCCTATACCCTAACCCTAACCCTAACCCTAACCCCTAACCCTAACCCTAACCCTAACCCCTAACCCTAACCCTAACCCTAACCCTAACCCTTCGCTTTGGTTTTCATCCTATAACCTAGCCCCTAACCCTACCCTAACCCTAACCCTAAGACCCATTCCAGTCAACTCAGAATGGCCCAAAACACACCCTGGTAAAGGTCCCACATGAAGCTCCACCCACCCCACACTTAGAACATTTTTGAACATTTTTCCAAAGGTCTTTGGATATGGACGTGTCAGGTACTGTTGGACTCAGAGGGAGCCCCTGAGCACAGGGAACCTACTCCCAACTCCCTAGCACCTTCCTACTTGGACTTATACTCTGAACAAAAATGAATGGAAGTCTATGGCAGCTATGTCAAAGCAATAAGCCATGACCACCAAACTTTGTGGGTATATTCTATGGGTCCCCCATAGTCTCTGTACCAAGTTTGGTTCAGATGACACGTATAGTTTTGGAGTTATAACAAAGCGAACATTTGTTCGCTTTGGTTTTCATCCTATAACCTAGCCCCTAACCCTACCCTAACCCTAACCCTAAGACCCATTCCAGTCAACTCAGAATGGCCCAAAACACACCCTGGTAAAGGTCCCACATGAAGCTCCACCCACCCCACACTTAGAACATTTTTTGAACATTTTTCCAAAGGTCTTTGGATATGGACGTGTCAGGTACTGTTGGACTCAGAGGGAGCCCCTGAGCACAGGGAACCTACTCCCAACTCCCTAGCACCTTCCTACTTGGACTTATACTCTGAACAAAAATGAATGGAAGTCTATGGCAGCTATGTCAAAGCAATAAGCCATGACCACCAAACTTTGTGGGTATATTCTATGGGTCCCCCATAGTCTCTGTACCAAGTTTGGTTCAGATGACACGTATAGTTTTGGAGTTATAACAAAGCGAACATTTGTTCGCTTTGGTTTTCATCCTATAACCTAACCCTAACCCTAACCCTAACCCTAACCCTACCCTAACCCTAACCCTAACCCTAAGACCCATTCCAGTCAACTCAGAATGGCCCAAAACGCACCCTGGTAAAGGTCCCACATCAAGCTCCACCCACCACACACTTAGAACATTTTTTGAACATTTTTCCAAAGGTCTTCGGATATGGACGTGTCAGGTACTGTTGGACTCAGAGGGAGCCCCTGAGCACAGGGAACCTACTCCCAACTCCCTAGCACCTTCCTACTTGGACTTATACTCTGAACAAAAATGAATGGAAGTCTATGGCAGCTATGTCAAAGCAATAAGCCATGACCACCAAACTTTGTGGGTATATTCTATGGGTCCCCCATAGTCTCTGTACCAAGTTTGGTTCAGATGACACGTATAGTTTTGGAGTTATAACAAAGCGAACATTTGTTCGCTTTGGTTTTCATCCTATAACCTAACCCTAACCCTAACCCTAACCCTAACCCTTACCCCTAACCCTAACCCTAACCCTAACCCTAACCCTACCCTAACCCTAACCCTAACCCTAACCCCTAACCCTAACCCTAACCCTAACCCTTCGCTTTGGTTTTCATCCTATAACCTAGCCCCTAACCCTACCCTAACCCTAACCCTAAGACCCATTCCAGTCAACTCAGAATGGCCCAAAACACACCCTGGTAAAGGTCCCACATGAAGCTCCACCCACCCCACACTTAGAACATTTTTTGAACATTTTTCCAAAGGTCTTTGGATATGGACGTGTCAGGTACTGTTGGACTCAGAGGGAGCCCCTGAGCACAGGGAACCTACTCCCAACTCCCTAGCACCTTCCTACTTGGACTTATACTCTGAACAAAAATGAATGGAAGTCTATGGCAGCTATGTCAAAGCAATAAGCCATGACCACCAAACTTTGTGGGTATATTCTATGGGTCCCCCATAGTCTCTGTACCAAGTTTGGTTCAGATGACACGTATAGTTTTGGAGTTATAACAAAGCGAACATTTGTTCGCTTTGGTTTTCATCCTATAACCTAGCCCCTAACCCTACCCTAACCCTAACCCTAAGACCCATTCCAGTCAACTCAGAATGGCCCAAAACACACCCTGGTAAAGGTCCCACATGAAGCTCCACCCACCCCACACTTAGAACATTTTTTGAACATTTTTCCAAAGGTCTTTGGATATGGACGTGTCAGGTACTGTTGGACTCAGAGGGAGCCCCTGAGCACAGGGAACCTACTCCCAACTCCCTAGCACCTTCCTACTTGGACTTATACTCTGAACAAAAATGAATGGAAGTCTATGGCAGCTATGTCAAAGCAATAAGCCATGACCACCAAACTTTGTGGGTATATTCTATGGGTCCCCCATAGTCTCTGTACCAAGTTTGGTTCAGATGACACGTATAGTTTTGGAGTTATAACAAAGCGAACATTTGTTCGCTTTGGTTTTCATCCTATAACCTAACCCTAACCCTAACCCTAACCCTAACCCTACCCTAACCCTAACCCTAACCCTAAGACCCATTCCAGTCAACTCAGAATGGCCCAAAACGCACCCTGGTAAAGGTCCCACATGAAGCTCCACCCACCACACACTTAGAACATTTTTTGAACATTTTTCCAAAGGTCTTCGGATATGGACGTGTCAGGTACTGTTGGACTCAGAGGGAGCCCCTGAGCACAGGGAACCTACTCCCAACTCCCTAGCACCTTCCTACTTGGACTTATACTCTGAACAAAAATGAATGGAAGTCTATGGCAGCTATGTCAAAGCAATAAGCCATGACCACCAAACTTTGTGGGTATATTCTATGGGTCCCCCATAGTCTCTGTACCAAGTTTGGTTCAGATGACACGTATAGTTTTGGAGTTATAACAAAGCGAACATTTGTTCGCTTTGGTTTTCATCCTATAACCTAACCCCTAACCCTAACCCTAACCCTAACCCTAACCCTCCCCACCTTATACTACACTCAGGACCCATTCCAGACGACTCAGAATGGCCCCAGATGCACCATGGTGAATGTCCCACACGAAGCTCCGCCCACCACACTTAGAACATTTTTTGAACATTTTTCCAAAGGTCTTCAGATATGGACATGTCAGGTATCGTTGGACTCAGGGGGAGCCCCTGAGCACAGGGAACCTACTCCCAACTCCCTAGCGCCTTCCTACCTGGACTTATACCCTGAACAAAAATGAATGGGAGTCTATGGCAGCTATGCCAAGGAAAAGGCCTAGGGATGCCAAACTTTAGGCACATCCTAAGGGCCACCAGAGGGCACAAGAGAGCACCTTTAGTCAAGTCCACCACACACCACATTATTACACTTAGCTTCATATTGCCACCTTATACTACACTCAAGACCCATTCCAGGCGACTCAGAATGGCCCCAGATGCACCCTGGTGAAGGTCCCACACGAAGTTCCGCCCACCACACTTAGAATATTTTTTGAACATTTTTCCAAAGGTCTTCGGATATGGACGTGTGTGGTATTGTTGGACTCAGATGGAGCCCCTGAGCACAGGGAACCTACTCCCAACTCCCTAGCACCTTCCTACTTGGACTTATACTCTGAACAAAAATGAATGGGAGTCTATGGCAGCTATGTCAAAGCAATAAGCCAGTTTCCCAGTTTTGGAAACCCTCTTTTAGTTGTTTTATCCTGTTTTTCAAATATTTTTTGGTTAACTCCAACTGAGTTTTTTTTTTTTTTTTTTCATTTCATTAACATAAAAAGACAACAAAAATTACAAACAATAAATAATTTAAAAATACAATTACAAAAAATAAAATAAATAAATACATAATTACAAAAATAATAAAAACATCAACAATCCATATAAATACACAAAAACAGCTTAGACAAAAAAACAAAGCAATCACACACACACACACACAGGACATAGACAAGGGCTTGACCCACCTACCATGGTGGACGACGCCAGCGTGGTCACCCTTCATGAAGGGACCGGGTTCAGGATGGCTCCTGGGGTTGGATGGACAGTGCACCTCCCTCCTCCTTTGGGAGGAGGAATCACTTCCCCTATCCTCACCCTGACCCTGACCCATCACAACCTATCTGCCTTGACATTGCATGAGGCCTTACATCTCTGACACAGCCTAATTACCCAAAAGCATTAAGCTGGATTAGGGAAAGGAAAGCTTGCTATGATGGGTCCTGATAAACCCTTGCCTTAACAAGAACCACTACTATACACTGATTTCTCCCAATCCAATATTTCTGCTTACACTGGGAGATGATCCACTCTTCCAGCAATCCCATTTTTTAGCTTTTTGTAACATGCACATAAAAACACTGTCAACTTTGCATACCTCTGTCTTGCTTAGGTCTAATGACAGTTGAACACAGTGACATTTAAATACTTGGTCCATTTCACTTTGTGGCTCGGTTGGTAGACCAGCTTGTGAAAGGGCTTCAGTTCTCCACATCACAGTTCTTCCTTCGATTTCTACTCTCACATGATTTGGTGCAGGTCCTTCCCTTCTTTCGCACCACCCTTTACTGCCATATGATTGTACAATAAAGCCCACTAAATACAGTACAATACTTTTTTGAAAGATCCTCAGTCCACACGTGCATACTTCCCACTTTTATTTGATTAATCTACACAAAATAGTCAAGCCATTTCTGCTGACTCTTCACTTCCATTAAGTGTTACACAGAATCCACAAAAATAATTACCACAATCAAACTGTTAAAAGCAAACCATCACAGACTACTCTTAAAGATTGCTTTAAGTGTTTTCCCCTATGAATAATGGATTCATTTACATCACATGGCACTGAACATCAACACCACAATTATTTCTGAAGCCAATAAATACATTAAATTTGCTGAATCTATAAAAATTCAACTTGCATGTCCAAAAACTCTATAAAGTTGCATACAATATAACAAACATCATTAAAATAAAGGTTTTATGGCACATTTTTGTTACTCACCAAAAACTTCAGATTTTTGTAGAAAGTGTTATTACTGTTTCACAAACTAAAAACTGATAAGAAACGGTTATACCAAAAGTTACAGATTTTAAAGTTCTGCTTGTCCTACAAAAAGTTCCAACAAAAATTATTGGGAAAACAGAACTAGCTATTGCTATCTGATATGTTCTTTTTAGAAAAAAAGCATAAAATGTAATTTTCAGTTCCACTTCTAAAGTTTGACATTCTGAAGAAAATACTAACAATCCCAATACAATGACATATTCTTTATTCAAACTTTTTGTTGTACATTACAAAGCAATTTTACTATTTTCTTAAAGTCCGAAAAGGAACTGTTTGAAACATTTCTGTCTGTTTCCTAAAAATGATTATGTAACAATAAAATAACATTTTCACATCTGAAAGTTAACAGTCCAGTGATTTTTTTTTTTCTTCCATGTGTTAAGTAGCAAGAAGGGTCTGATGAATCTTGGAGTCTAGTTAACATTATTTTCTATAACTACAAACACTTTAATTATATGCTTTGGTTCCTTAACAACCCTTAATAACCAGTTATCACAGCAGTCTTTCATAATAGATTCATTTTTTAACAGCTTGAGCAACAATTTCCAGCCCAACTTTAAGGTTTGCATGACTTTTGTGAATAAAAAGCCAAATCTCTGGAAAAAAAAAAACTAACTACATTCATTTTAATCCAACCTTTGAAGTGGTGACTATTTTGTATATTTATAAAATCACATATTTTTCCAACCTCATAGTTATGAGTGTATTTTTTTGCATTTATGATTGATACCGCCAACATCTTATTGTAGTGTCCCATGCTAACAGCTCTGAACCATTGTGTAATAAAGACTGGGTTTGGGCAAGGAACAGTCTTTTTTCTGTTAAAAGGATAAATCTCTTTAGCTGTGATTAACAGCTTCAGTCAGTGATCTTGTCAGCCCTGGAAGCACATAAATTATCTTGATAATTGCTTTTCTCTTACAGGTGTCTTCAGGTCAGAAAATGTGAGAGGAAATGTGTCATCTTATGTCAGAATCATATATTACACTTTAACAGCAAGGGGATTGTGAGTAAAACATCTAATTACTGTATTATGTGATAAAGTGTTACATTATACAGAACTTGGTGGCCATTGTTCCAGGCATAAAGTGCTCTGTCTCTAGGATTATAGTCAAGCATGGACAAGTGGCTGTATTTGTTTGTCAAGGGAATATCAATATATTCGTAGGTGGAGGAGTTGGTTGAGAAGGCATAGTACACCTTTGTTCCTCCTGAGTAACCGTTGGTGACATAAAGTGTTCCGCAGATCATGAAGGCTTCACCAGCACTTCGTTTTGGGTGGTTGGTGGTCCAACTACGGATGATTTGTAAAGTATTTGGATTTAATTTACTAAGAACGATGTTACCAGCATTTTGATTGGTTGCATACACAGCCCAAAGCCCACCCTCATCCACCATGAGGTCAATATCTGAGTGCCCACCCCATGAGTAATGGTACATGTTGTTGTAACCGGCAAAGTCAAGCTGTCGGGAGCGGCTGATAAGTGATGTGCTAAAATCAAATTTGATTATTGTGTGACTCTGAAACTTGTTGTAGTAAATTGATCCATTATAAACAACTTGACCAGTACCAGACCATGGATGAGGCAGGCGATGGGATGTGAAGTTATCTGCTGTCATGAAGTCATACATTGACTGGTACTCCCTGACAAAGCGATTGTTGTGATAACCATCCATGTACCACACCTGTGAGGGAAGAGAGGCGATAAAGGATTTTAACTTTTAGATAATCTTTATTACATTCATTAATTGCTGACCATGGTCAAATATTTAAGGTCTGGTGAAATACAGACTTCAACCTCAGTAAAAGCCTTTGGCTAGACCTCAGGACATCTTTGCTGAAGCAAATGCATGCAAATCTCACTGAACTAAAACCTATATTTTGGCCTAAAATTTCTGTATGGTGATAACAGAGAGACATTCAGACAAAAAAGGACAGTTATTGCTGCGGAAGACTGGGTCATGACATGGACTTTATTTTTACTCTCACTATATTTACATTTATGGGAACTTTGTTCGATGTCTTTCAGATTAGCAACATGACATGATATTAACTGTGTACAACTGACTTTTAAGGTGAAGCTAATTTAAAACTCAACACTACACATTTCCAGTGCTGAAAGATTCAAATCAGAAAGACCTGTCCTTTGTTGTTTAGGTGTTTTATTTTGTAATGCTGAAAGTGACACCACTTACTCTGTTGTCTCCAGCTGGAGCCAGAGGGTCTGTCATCCATGAACCAAATCTGGATCCAGATGTTTTCATTGTTATTGGTTCCGATATTCCTGTAAGTTTCCCACAAGCTACAAAAAAAAAAAAAAAAAAAAAAAAAACAACACATGGAGCCAGAGCATAGATATAATGTACAAAAGATTCAAAAATATGTTGAAAATCCACTTTAAAATTATGGTACAGATTTCTTTAAATGAGAGAGCTTTGTGCGTAATTGAATGAAATTGGTGCAGTTTTACATGACATTATTTGTTCATTTATGTATTCACTGTGTTCACCTTTAGTCCTCATCTTCCATTCTGCTTTAGGGTTAAAGGGTCTTTCATGCTTCGCCATGCCCTCAAGTTATTCTTGGCTCAGAGATTAGTTTTCTATTCATATTTTAGATATTTTATCAGCTCTAAGGGGTAAAGATGGAAATTAGCCGCTGACTAAACTTGGTACAGTGTATCCTCACGTGTTCCTGTCATGACATTAAATACAACACCTCAAAATCAAACCTTACATGTTTGGCCTTGTGCATTTGGTCTTAGTTTCAACAACATCTTAACTACATGTGTCAGGAATAACTGATAATCAAATGTTTAAAACATCCTCATTGAATCCCTGCTCAGATACTACTGATGACTGAAAAATAATTTTAAACATTCTATTTTTAATTTCAATTCAGTTTATTCATATTGCACTAATTCATAACAAATGTCTTGATGTACTTTAAAAAATATATTTAAATTCAATCATACATACATTCCTGTTGATTCGAGTTATCATTTCATGATTCCAGGATTTTAATACATAAAGAAACTATATTAAGCACTCTTTCCCCAAACAGGAAAAGGTTCTATGGCTACTTGTGGTGTATGTCAAAATAACAGATTCGATAGATCCCCCCTTAATCAGAGGTGTGTGTGTATATATATATATATATATATATATATATATATATATATATATATATATATATATATATATATATATATATATATATATATATTCCCTTCTCACCCTCCACGGGTGGTCTTTCTCAACCTCTGAGCTCGGGTCCTCTACCAGAGGCCTGGGAGCTTGAGGGTTCTGCATAGTATCTTGGCTGTGCCGAGAACTGCGCATTTCTGGACTGAGATGTCTGATGTTGTTCCTGGGATCTGTTTTAGCCACTGCTCCAGTTTGGGGGTGACTGCCCCGAGGGCCCCGATGACCACAGGGACCACTGTGGTCTTCACCTTCCAGGCCTTCTCCAGTTCCTCTCTGAGGCCCTGGTATTTCTCCAGTTTCTCGTGTTCCTTTTTCCTGATGTTGCAATCGCTTGGTATTGCTACATCCACCACAACGGCTTTCCTCTGTTGTTTATCCACCACCACGATGTCCGGTTGGTTCGCCATTACCATTTTGTCTGTCTGGATCTGGAAGTCCCACAGGATCTTAGCTCGGTCATTCTCCACCACCTTTGGGGGTGTGCCCCACTTTGATCTCGGGGCTTCCAGTCCATATCCTGCACAGATGTTTCTGTACACTATGCCCGCCACTTGGTTATGACGTTCCATGTACGCTTTCCCTGCCAGCATCTTGCACCCTGCTGTTATGTGTTGGACTGTCTCAGGGGAATCCTTGCACAATCTACACCTTGGATCTTGTCTGGTGTGGTAGATCTGAGCCTCTATTGCTCTGGTGTTTAGGGCCTGTTCCTGTGCAGCCAGGATGAGTGCCTCTGTGCTGTCCTTGAGTCCAGCTTTTTCCAGCCATTGGTAGGATTTCCTGATATCAGCCACTTCAGTTATTTGTCGGTGGTACATCCCATGTAGGGGCTTATCCTCCCATGATGGTTCCTCCAGCACCTCATCCTCTGGTCCCCATTGTTTGAGACATTCGCTGAGCACATCGTCGGTTGAGGCTTTGACCTTGATGTATTTATGGATCTTGGATGTTTCATCCTGGACAGTGGCTCTCACACTCGCTAGTCCTCTGCCTCGTCCTTACGGCTCGCGTATAGTCTCAGGATGCTGGATTTAGGGTGGAACCCTCCATGCATGGTTAGTAGTTTCCGAGTTTTAATATCCATGGTCTTTATCGCTTCCTTTGGCCAGCTTATTATTCCTGCAGGGTATCTGATTACTGGCAAGGCATAGCTGTTTATCACACGGATCTTGTTCTTGCCATTGAGCTGGCTTCTCAGGACTTGCCTTACTCGTTGGAGGTATTTGGTTGTGGCTCCTTTCCTTGTGACCTCATCGAGGCTGCCATTTGCTTGTGGTATTCCCAGGTACTTGTAACTGTCCTCAATGTCTGCTATTGTTCCCTCTGGGAGTGAGACCCCTTCTGTGTGGATGACCTTCCCTCTCTGTGTAACCATCCGACCACACTTCTCTAGTCCGAATGACATCCCAATGTCAGTGCTGTAGATCCTGGTGGTGTGGATCAGTGAGTCAATGTCTCGTTTGCTCTTAGCGTACAGCTTGATGTCATCCATGTAGAGGAGGTGACTGATGGTGGCTCCGTTCTTGAGTCGGTATCCGTAGCCAGTCTTGTTGATGACTTGGCTGAGGGGGTTCAGACCTATGCAGAACAGCAGTGGGGACAGAGCGTCTCCTTGGTATATGCCACATTTGATGGACACTTGTGCAATTGGCTTGCAGTTGGCTTCAAGGGTGGTTTTCCACATCCCCATCGAGGCTGCAATGAAGGCTCTTAGAGTCCTGTTGATGTTGTACATCTCTAAGCATTCAATGATCCAAGTGTGTGGCATTGAGTCATAGGCTTTCTTGTAATCAAGCCAAGCCGTGCACAGGTTGGTGTGTTGGGTTTTGCAGTCTCGGGCGACTGTTTGGTCTACCAGGAGTTGGTGTTTGGCTCCTCTGGTATTTATGCCGATGCCCTTCTGTACTGTATTCATGTATTTATCCATGTGCCCACCTATCTTAGCTGCTATGATGCCTGACATGAGCTTCCATGTTGTAGGTTATTGGCCGATAGTTGGATGGGACCGAACCCTTTGAGGGATCCTTCTGGATCAGGATTGTGCGCCCTTCAGTTAACCATTCAGGGTGAGTCCCACTTTGTAGCAGCTGGTTCATTTGAGCTGCCAGTCGCTCATGGAGGGCAGTGAGTTTCTTTAGCCAGTAGGCATGGATCATGTCAGGACCTGGTGTTTTTCATACCTGAGACTCTTTCTTGGACATCTGCCACTGTGATAGTTACTGGGGCTTGCTCAGGGAGGTTGCTGTGGTCATCTCGTAGAGAGATTAGCCACTGTGCATTGCTGTTGTGGGTCGCCTCCCTTTCCCATATGCCTTTCCAGTACTGTTGGGTCTCCAGCCTTGGTGGGTCTGCTCTGTTGTTATTACCCTGCCATTGAGAGTACACTTTAGCTGGTTGGGTGGAGAAGAGCCGGTTAATCCTCCTGGCTTCGTTTTCTCTCGTGTACCTCTTTAGGCGACTGGCCAAGGCTTGGAGCCTTTGTTTGGCAGTTTCGAGCGCTTCAGGTATGGGCATCTGGCTGTACCGCTTGGGTACTGGTCTTTTGATTGCACCTCTTTGGAGCTCTGACAATTGGCTCACTTCCCTCCTTGTTACCTTGATTTTAGCCTCTAACCGTCTTTTCCATGGTGGGTATTGAATCTCATAGTTGCTCCTATAGCCGAGCATCTCAAGGATCACTGATGCTGAGTTGTACACCAGCTCATTGGTTTCCGTTATGGTGTTGGTAGGGATCGTTCTCAATGCTGCATTCACATCTTCAATGAGACTTTCTGATGGTACTTCACTCAGCCGTTGTAATTGGCATCGGGATTGCCTGGTGTTCATTCGGGCCACGATCCTACCTCTCAGGTCAGTTGCTGCCTCGTTCAGCTTTGATGGTTCGTTCATTATTGGGGCTGCATACTCAATCTCCGGGTGGGGAGTTGAAGCTAACTCCCCTCTGACCTGGCGTCCTGGCTCCCCATTGCCGTAGCATTTGTGTTGTACCTCGTCTATCTGAAGTTGTGACAGTATTTGCCGTTTGCGGATGTTGGAACACTGAGCTACTAGTTGTTTGGCAGTTAGTGTTGAATGGAGATGTCGACATAACCATTCCTCCCACATTCTTTGATTGTAACCCCTCTGACTAGGGTTACTTGAGTAGTAGCATTCCAACAGATCCAAGTTTTCACCTCTCGCCCAATTCTGTGTTGTTCCAGTAACCCATTTTTCGTGAAGGTGCCCTGGTTCCCCAGCACCTGACGCAGACCTTGTTTGGCCGGGCGACGTCTGAGCCGGTATGGCGTGTATTCCTTTGTCTCTCATCATGAGGTAGGCAGTAGCGCGAAGGATCTTGCCTAAGGACCCACACTGGATATCTCAACAAAGCGACCCGGCCTGGATTCGAACCCCGGTCTCCCGGGTGAAGGTCGGGTGACTTACCCATTGAGCTACCCAGCCGCTATATATATATATATATATATATATATATATATATATATATATATATATATATATATATATATATATATATATATATATATATATATATATATAGCTGTAGATCCTTCACCCGGGAGACCGGGGTTCGAATCCAGGCCGGGTCGCTTTGTTGAGATATCCAGTGTGGGTCCTTAGGCAAGATCCTTCGCGCTACTGCCTACCTCATGATGAGAGACAAAGGAATACACGCCATGCCGGCTCAGACGTCGCCCGGCCAAACAAGGTCTGCGTCAGGTGCTGGGGAACCAGGGCACCTTCACGAAAAATGGGTTACTGGAACAAGACGGAATTGGGCGAGAGGTGAAAACTTGGATCTGTTGGAATGCTACTACTCAAGTAACCCTAGTCAGAGGGGTTACATGCAAAGAATGCGGGAGGAATGGTTACGTCGACATCCCCATTCAACACTAACTGCCAAACAACTAGTAGCTCAGTGTTCCAACATCCGCAAACGGCAAATGCTGTCACAACTTGAGATAGACGAGGTACAACACAAATGCTACGGCAAGGGGGAGCCAGGACGCCAGGTCAGAGGGGAGTTAGCTTCAACTCCCCACCCGCAGATTGGGTATGCAGCCCCAATAATGAACGAACCATCACAGCTGAACGAGGCAGCAACTGACCTGAGAGGTAGGATCGTGGCCCGAATGAACACCAGGCAATCCCGATGCCAATTACAACGGCTGAGTGAAGTACCATCAGAAAGTCTCATTGAAGATGTGAATGCAGCATTGAGAACGATCCCTACCAACACCATAACGGAAACCAATGAGCTGGTGTACAACTCAGCATCAGTGATCCTTGAGATGCTCGGCTATAGGAGCAACCATGAGATTCAATACCCACCATGGAAAAGACGGTTAGAGGCTAAAATCAAGGTAACAAGGAGGGAAGTGAGCCAATTGTCAGAGCTCCAAAGAGGTGCAATCAAAAGACCGGTACCCAAGCGGTACAGCCAGATGCCCATACCTGAAGCGCTCGAAACTGCCAAACAAAGGCTCCAAGCCTTGGCCAGTCGCCTAAAGAGGTACACGAGAGAAAATAGCTAAAGTGTACTCTCAATGGCAGGGTAATAACAACAGAGCGGACCCACCAAGGCTGGAGACCCAACAGTACTGGAAAGGCATATGGGAAAGGGAGGCGACCCACAACAGCAATGCACAGTGGCTAATCTCTCTACGAGATGACCACAGCAACCTCCCTGAGCAAGCCCCAGTAACTATCACAGTGGCAGATGTCCAAGAAAGAGTCTCAGGTATGAAAAACTGGACAGCACCAGGTCCTGACATGATCCATGCCTACTGGCTAAAGAAACTCACTGCCCTCCATGAGCGACTGGCAGCTCAAATGAACCAGCTGCTACAAAGTGGGACTCACCCTGAATGGTTAACTGAAGGGCGCACAATCCTGATCCAGAAGGATCCCTCAAAGGGTTCGGTCCCATCCAACTATCGGCCAATAACCTGTCTCTCTACAACATGGAAGCTCATGTCAGGCATCATAGCAGCTAAGATAAGTGGGCACATGGATAAATACATGAGTACAGCACAGAAGGGCATCGGCATAAATACCAGAGGAGCCAAACACCAACTCCTGGTAGACCAAACAGTCGCCCGAGACTGCAAAACCCGACACACCAACCTGTGCACGGCTTGGATTGATTACAAGAAAGCCTATGACTCAATGCCACACACTTGGATCATTGAATGCTTAGAGATGTACAACATCAACAGGACTCTAAGAGCCTTCATTGCAGCCTCGATGGGGATGTGGAAAACCACCCTTGAAGCCAACTACAAGCCAATTGCACAAGTGTCCATCAAATGTGGCATATACCAAGGAGACGCTCTGTCCCCACTGCTGTTCTGCATAGGTCTGAACCCCCTCAGCCAAGTCATCAACAAGACTGGCTACGGATACCGACTCAAGAACGGAGCCACCATCAGTCACCTCCTCTACATGGATGACATCAAGCTGTACGCTAAGAGCAAACGAGACATCGACTCACTGATCCACACCACCAGGATCTACAGCACTGACATTGGGATGTCATTCGGACTAGAGAAGTGTGGTCGGATGGTTACACAGAGAGGGAAGGTCATCCACACAGAAGGGGTCTCACTCCCAGAGGGAACAATAGCAGACATTGAGGACAGTTACAAGTACCTGGGAATACCACAAGCAAATGGCAGCCTCGATGAGGTCACAAGGAAAGGAGCCACGGCCAAATACCTCCAACGAGTAAGGCAAGTCCTGAGAAGCCAGCTCAATGGCAAGAACAAGATCCGTGCGATAAACAGCTATGCCTTGCCAGTAATCAGATACCCTGCAGGAATAATAAGCTGGCCAAAGGAAGAGATAAAGACCATGGATGTTAAAACTCGGAAACTACTAACCATGCATGGAGGGTTCCACCCTAAATCCAGCATCCTGAGACTATACGCGAGCCGTAAGGATGGAGGCAGAGGACTAGTGAGTGTGAGAGCCACTGTCCAGGATGAAACATCCAAGATCCATAAATACATCAAGGTCAAAGCCTCAACCGACGATGTGCTCAGCGAATGTCTCAAACAATGGGGACCAGAGGATGAGGTGCTGGAGGAACCATCATGGGAGGATAAGCCCCTACATGGGATGTACCACCGACAAATAACTGAAGTGGCTGATATCAGGAAATCCTACCAATGGCTGGAAAAAGCTGGACTCAAGGACAGCACAGAGGCACTCATCCTGGCTGCACAGGAACAGGCCCTAAACACCAGAGCAATAGAGGCTCAGATCTACCACACCAGACAAGATCCAAGGTGTAGATTGTGCAAGGAGGCCCCTGAGACAGTCCAACACATAACAGCAGGGTGCAAGATGCTGGCAGGGAAAGCGTACATGGAACGTCATAACCAAGTGGCGGGCATAGTGTACAGAAACATCTGTGCAGGATATGGACTGGAAGCCCCGAGATCTAAGTGGGGCACACCCCCAAAGGTGGTGGAGAATGACCGAGCTAAGATCCTGTGGGACTTCCAGATCCAGACAGACAAAATGGTAATGGCGAACCAACCGGACATCGTGGTGGTGGATAAACAACAGAGGAAAGCCGTTGTGGTGGATGTAGCAATACCAAGCGATTGCAACATCAGGAAAAAGGAACACGAGAAACTGGAGAAATACCAGGGCCTCAGAGAGGAACTGGAGAAGGCCTGGAAGGTGAAGACCACAGTGGTGCCTGTGGTCATCGGGGCCCTCGGGGCAGTCACCCCCAAGCTGGAGCAGTGGCTAAAACAGATCCCAGGAACAACATCAGACATCTCAGTCCAGAAATGCGCAGTTCTCGGCACAGCTAAGATACTACGCAGAACCCTCAAGCTCCCAGGCCTCTGGTAGAGGACCCGAGCTCAGAGGTTGAGAAAGACCACCCGTGGAGGGTGAGAAGGGAATTTTTTTTTTTTTTATATGTCAAATCAGATAGCATAGGTTAAATTTCAAGTTATGCTGATGATACATACCTATATCTATGTATAAATCCTCATCCTTCCAATCAGTTAGGCAGGTTACAGGCATATCTTTAAGACTAGAACCTGGACAATTAAACTTTCTGTTTTTAAATTCTGATGACACAAAACTTCTTCCTTTTGGACCAGAACCTCTGAAACAGACGCTGCTTAGTCAATCACTTGATCTGAATGGCATTAGATTGGCCTCAGATAATAAAGAACCTTGGTGTTATTTTTGACCAGGATATGTCATTTAAGTCCCACATTAAACAAGTTTCTAGATTTTCCTTCTTTCATCTCCGGAATATTGCGAAAATTACAAATATTCTGTCCAGGAGTGATGCTAAAAAACGAGTCCCTGCATTTGTTCTTTCAAGGCTGGACAACTGTAATTCTTTACTATCAGGACATCCACAGAATGGAGTTAAAAGCCTTCAGCTGATCCAAAACACTGCAGCAAGAGTTCTGATGAACATTAAAATTTTGATTTCCATCTCACCACAGAGCTGACAGGTATATTGGTCAAGACTTTGAACAACAAAAGATCTCAGTTGTAATTGATGTAATCTTTGATCACAATTGGTAGAGTTTAAAAGTCTTCTAAATTTTCTGCTGCTTTAACAGCTTCGGTGCTCGCATTCCCACTAAGACCAGGAAGACAGAGCACATCACCCCAGTTCTAAAGTCCTTCCTCTGGCTCCCTGGAGCTCAGAGAATAGACTTTAAAACACTTCTGCTAGTTTATAAATCACTGAACGGCTTAGCACCAAAATACATGAAAGACCTGTTGTCGTTGTATCAACCTTCCAGACCACTCAGGTCTTCTGGTTCTGGTCTGCTCTGCATCCCCAGAACCAGAACCAAACATGGAGAAGCAGCTTTCAGCTTCTATTCTCCTCTAATCTGGAACAAACTCCCAAAAAACTGCAAAACAGTCGAAACACTGAATTCCTTTAAATCAAGGCTTTAAACGCACCTCTTTAGAGCTGCCTTTGATTAGCAGAAAGTGGAACACTGATCAATATTTTCGAAGCATATTTACTTGAGCTTCATGATTTTGATGCATTGATATTTGCTTGATGATTTTCATGTATATTTGCTTGAGGATTTTGATGATTTTGCTGTGTACCTGATTGAGGTTTATATGGTGTGAAGCACTTGCACAACATTAGTGAACTGTATGTGTTCCTGTTGTGATTTCTATGGTTTACACACCAAGTCTCTGCATGCAGGCACGCAGACGGTTCTCTAGGTCCATCACCCGGCTGTGGACTTCCTGGTAGTCCAGTCCTCCCAGTTGTTCCTGCAGTGATCCCAGCAGCTCTGTCACATTGGCTGCTTCCTCTTTAAATTGTCGGACCAGCAGAGCATCTGCCTTGTAGGCCTCCAGAACTGGGATAAGAGGACGTAGCTCCTCCATCTTGGCTTTAATGGACTGAGAAAGCAAAGAAACAAAAGTAACTTCAAATGACACTGTGATCAAAGTTTTATAAGGACTCTGTTTCATGGGGCCCTAACTCTGGCCCTCAGCACCAATGTTGTGTAAGTTTTAGATTTCTCTGTATTAACAAGTCAAGATTCAGAAGACTGAATAATTTCCTTAAGAGGTCATCAGATTCAGTGCAGCCCTGGTAAGGACATTTTCATTTAAATCTGATGTTTAGAAGCAGGAAAAAACTAAAATCATGCAGGGTAGTGAGCCTGAAAATCAAATCACCTTGATGTAGGGCTGTGTGGACTGAATTTATCAAACTCTTAATATTTAATTTCATTCTCCAATCCATAGATTAATTATATCAGGTTTGTGATTTCAAACTTTAAATATGAAACCTCTTCACTACTTAGTCACTGTCAAGCTGAAGTGTTGGTACCTTGTATTGCCTGGCAATGTTGCTTTCATGGCCCTCTTCAACTTGTTTGAATTTGTTTTCAAGACTTTTCAGCTGCACCTCCATCTTCTCAACAAACTGCATGTCCCTCTGCGTCCGCTGGTCCAGAACCTCTATGGACTGACTCATGTTTTGAACCTGGATAGCATAAAATCAACGCATAATAACCTGCATCATTATCTTTATTTTACTGCAAGAACCCTTTGATTTAATTGGATGCAACCTAAACAACTCAATAGGTCACAAATGATGCTAAAACTACATTTTAATTCTATTTTTATGATTAATCCAGATGCCCAAGGTTATGCTCTTAATCAAGCCTTTAATTCTTCTTTTTATTGTGGTGGCTTTATCATTTGAGCAATGTTCCCTTTAGCTGTCAGTGGAAATGACTGACAGAATATTTATGAGTAAAGATGCTCGTATCAGAAATAAAACTTCTGACACCTTCTCATTGTAATTACATCTCCATTAAGCAAATGACCCTTGGAAACAATTGTAGAACATGATATGTGGTTATACTGATGACACATCAGTCTCCGTCTTAATGTGTTTAACTGTGTATCTCTGCCAAGCAAAACAATTGAAAGTGCATTTACTGAGATCAACTGTGTGCTGTTTTTATCTTGCAGATTGGGTGCCCAATTCCAGTCTTCAAGAGC
Source organism: Anableps anableps (assembly GCA_014839685.1). Taxonomy (NCBI): domain Eukaryota; kingdom Metazoa; phylum Chordata; class Actinopteri; order Cyprinodontiformes; family Anablepidae; genus Anableps; species Anableps anableps. The sequence goes on along the minus strand of CM026066.1, from coordinate 42,883,723 downwards.
TGCCAACCTACAACTTTTACATTCATCCCTTCTCAAGTACACCTGAATCAAAACAACTGAATTCCCTCACCAGCAGTCATTCAGTTCTGTACAGGCTGGGTAACAAGCAGTTCATTTGATCCAGATGTGCTGGAGGAGAAATGCATCAAAGTATTGCAGGGCGGCAGCTCTCAATGACTGGACTCGGACACTCCTGTTTTACATGTTCTCCAAGCTCAGAGCTTATCTGTTTAGCTATATTTCTCTCTTGGGGCTACTGTTGCTACAATAGACAAATTTCATAAGTCTTGGCTATGCTTGTTTGAACAGTTATCACCATGTAAGATTCCTAATGTTGTTTATATTGTTGAGTGTTACACAGCCTTGCCACCAGAGGGCTTTAATGCACATACAATGTACATCGTAAAATTACAAATCACAACATTCCCACTTAATTTACCATGGCATTTACATACTGTAACTGCTGCAATTGTTTACAAACAAAAGGTTATATACCTGTAACTTAAAGTGTTCTTTCAAAAGTAAACCACTTTTGTCTTGAACACAGAGCTATTTGTAAAAGTTAGGAGCTTGTATTTTTAAATTAACAGTTTATAGGCCTGTTAAACATATCATAAACATGTTTGTTTGGATGTAAAGGTACAAATATATGTCAATGACACTGTATTGCACGCTCACTGCCAAACAAACCAAGGATCTGGTGCTGTACAACAGGGGTTTTTCTTAACCAAATACTTTCCATCTTTTATTGTATTTCAGATATTGAACTTTACAAAGCAAACATGTGCTATCAGACCTGGCACAAAGGACAAACTTCAAAAAAAAAAAAATGCAGCTCAGTCATACCAAGTGACAGGCAAATTCAAATTACTAGCATCCATGAGGGTAGATACATTGGCACTACAACCTTTTAATACCTTTTAATAATGCTGAAGGGATGTCAGGTCCCACATAGTCCAGAAATGACTTCCAGATTTAATAAAACTTGTTCACATTGGCATGCATAATGCCATTTTGACAGATTACAGTTCAACCCCCAACATTTTAAAATTTTCACACACAGCACATCACAGAAAAAAAAAAATCCCATTACAGGATCATCTTTGACTGGGAGCTGACAGCACATTGAAAACAAATGCATGCTGTGGGATTTCCTCCCACTGAAGCAAGCCTTGCTGACTTTTGATTACTTCAAATGGAAAAATGTTCCCTGATTTCAAAACTTTGGCTGAACTGATGCATGTAATTCCAGTCTCCAGTTTGGCAGCAGAGAATGGATTCATCCTCCAGATCAACACCCAAACAGCCATGAGAAGTTGTCGATACGAAACAAAAGTCCAAAATCTCATGACAATAGCCTCTGCAGTAATCTCTCTAAAGACCCTGAACTGCATATAAGCAGGTGAAGAATTCAGGTCCATCTGAACCTGGATGAAGTTATGAGATGGTGCATTCAGACCACAGCAGATGAATCATTCATGGTTTAAGTGCAATTGTTTCATTCCATTGTTTATCTCTAGTTACTGGGGTCACAGTCAGTAGTTTTTATCACTGTGGAGAAAAAAGGTTACATATGTTCATCTGCTTGATGGCATGATGTTGATTCTCTGTTCAGCTTGTTCAGACTGAGTATAAATTAGAATAAATGAAAATTAAACTCAATTGAATATATATATATATATATATATATATATATATATATATATATATATATATATATATATATATGTCATTATTGTCATGTTAAAAACTGACAGGTAAAAATAGACAGTGGATTTTTTTTTTACCCTGTCCACCAAAAATGACTGAACAAAAAAGTCTAGGACAACCTCCAATCTAAAGCTATGCCAGTGTCTGACTGGCTCCAGAATTCCTATTCATATCTCAACACAAAAAAGCTGTCATGTTTTCGTCTCACTGGCTCACAAAAGGCCAGAACCCAATATTCTCATCAGAGAGATTGGATATGATAAGAAAACATATATATCTTTGTGGCTTTTATGAGTCATTTTGACTCATAAAAGACCATGTTAAGAAAATTTCAAATGTCAAATTTCAAATTTAGGAAACTTCTCACCACACAGTCAGCTAAAACTTACATGCACACAATGACTTTCTCTCATACAAATGGTTATACAACCAGGTCATGTACAACAGCAAGTAAAGTAAAATCCACCATTTCTCTTCAAGATGGAGATTAAATGGCAAATGACCTGTACTTGTACTCTGGTGCCAGGACGGGGGGCATGGATGGTCTTAAGACCCTCCTGAAAAAGACCCTGCCCCCACCCTCAGCAGTGGTGATGATTATCAATTCTAATTTTTACCTCCTGGGTTTGTTTATCTGATCCAAAGTCAAACCAAGGGGGGTGGGGGGACGCTCCTGTCCCAACCTCCGCCTCTCTTCACGCTGGTCTGTCACGCTGCTGTGTCTGGTTGTGCACATCTGAAGTTCTGCACCTTGGCGCGGATCATGCTCACCACCTTTCCCTCAAACTGGACAATTTGGAAGATTTTACTGGAGAGCAGGTTCACCTGTACCAGCATTTATATAATCCTTCTATGCAGGCTCATTTTCAGGCAATCCTGCACCAAGGTAGGTGTCAAGTATAAAAGCTACACTGATCGGCATGCGCGAGATCAGTGCAAATCCCAAATACAATTTAACATATAGTCATGTTTTTAGAGGCTCATGTTGAGTATGCATTGAGAATGTGAATGGAATGTCTTTGACAAAGTATAATGTGTGGCATGTGCATTTACATCTTTCACACTCTCGCTCAATATCTGTTCTAACACGTGCTTAGATTTGTGTCTGCTCTTGCTTGCTAGAGTTAATATAAATGAATCACACCAGTAAATTACAGACAGGTCTTTTTCATCAATAGTATTCTTTGTAAATCCTATATTCCCTTGGATAAATAAAAACCAATCACAACCAGCCAGTCAAAATATTACACCAAGCAGCAGATATTATGAAACAAAGAAAATTTAATAAAAGAAATACTTGAATTTTGTAACATAAAAATATTTATTTAAGCATACAAATACTCATCATTGTCCATTTTAGGAAATATTTGTTTTGATTTATTTTACTTTTAAATGTGACCAGGATAGGGCAAAGATTTTATGGGGCCTTAGGCAGAATGATTTATAGGCCCCCTTTTCCTGTTAAGAACATCACCACCACTAAAAGCGTTTTATTACAGATATGTTAGAATCTGGGAGAGATACCAAGTTTAACTGGCCAAGCTTAAAAGCAGTCGGGGATAATTGGTTATTATTTGTGGAGATGTATTATTTAAGAAACCAAACTGAAACACAAAGTTTAAACTCAGCATCAGATTGTAGCTATGGTAACCCAACAAACTTTTACAAAGTAAACTTGCCAACTCCTTTCAATCTTAAATTGAAATGTTAAACAAATTAAGGCTTTTAATTTATCTGTTCTAAAAACATTACATTAGATTTAATAGCATCGTCATTCTCAATAAACAAAGGTTAAAATTCCAGATCTGTGCCCCTAAGCAGCTGCTTAGTTCATTTATGCCTTATCTATTGTAGTATTTGTTACATTATCCCCTAATAAAAACTCAGGACCCTCCTTTGACCCCCACTCATAATTCTCTTGTGCCGCCACTGCACTTGTATAGTGATTTATCAAGTCCAGAAGACCCTAAAACACTGCTCACTACATAAATTCATTACCCGATTCAGTCATTCACCCATTAACACACACATTCACACACTGATGATGGCGAGCTACATTATAGCCACAGCTGTCCTGGGGCAGTCTGACAGAAGCAAGGCTGCCATGAAAATCTTTGACAGGACACATCTTCTTTTCATTGTTTTAAGATCTCAAGTAAGCATAACATTTTAATATTGATTCTTACCAAATTCACTATTATATTTTTCTTATTTTAAAATTTATGAGTAGCCTTGGCCCCCCCAATGAAATTATTTTATTAATCCATCCATCCATTATCTATCACACTCATCCTTGCAGGGTCGCGAGGGGGGCTGGTGCCTATCTCCATCAGTCATCAGGCGAGAGGCAGGGTTCACCCTGGAAAGGTTGCCAGTCCATCGCAGGGCAACACAGACACAGACTTGACAACCAACCGCACACGCACACCTAAGGACAATTTAGAGAGACCAATTAACCTAACAGTCATGTTTTTGGACTATGGGACTATCCGGAGAGAACCCAAGCATGCACAAAGAGAAATTCCATGCAGAAAGAGCCCAGGTTGGATTCAAACACTTATTGCTGTAAGGCAACAGTGCTACCAACTGCACCACTGTGCAGCCCTTTTTAAAAATTATTTTAGTAAGAAAAAGGATAATGGAATAAATAAAGCACAAACCAAAGGAGACTGCAACACACTGAGGCGCAGAGCACAGTTTAGTCAGAAGGTGGCATCTATTAGAGGCGCACATTCATGGAATGGACTATTAGCACATATCATAGACAGTAGCTGCATTTCCATTACGAAGGTGCACGAATCTCTGTCAATTTTCTGCCTATGATGAAAAAACACTATTTCACAATTGCAGTGTTTCTATTAAATAAATGAAATTAAAATCTCCCTTGAATAAGCTTTTCACACGTTAAGTCATTAATAGCATGCTGCGGTATGATCCTTCAGCTACTTCCTGTTCTCATCTTCTTCGTAGGTTGCACCAGTGGCAACATCCGGTTGTTGACCACGTGACTCGTGTGAGCCAAAAAAAGCATATCCATCACAGTTTTGCGAAATAACCCAATATCGATATGGCCGAAAAACCACCTCAACCTAGCGCCAAAACTGTTTATGGAAAAAGGAGAATTTTTTTCGAAAATGGCGTGTTTCCATTAAACAAATTTATTTTACATATTTCAATTTGCACAATTTCAAGGTTAATGGAAACACAGCTACTGATAACTGCAATTTTTAAAAAGAAACTAAAGCAATGGTTGAAAACAAAGCAGTTATACACCCATTCAAAATGACTTCCACTGCTTGTTTTTAAGGGCCTAGTATCCTGCTTTTAGATTCTGTTTGTTGGTTATTTGTTGTATAAATGTGTCCATTTTCTTCAATAGAACTATATGTTCTGTGTCCTGTCCTGTGAATAGTGTAGTGAGGTGTTTTATTTTTTTCTCTCTTTCTGTAATTACCTTCTTCAGGACAGAGGATGAAACTTCACTATTATGCTACTTCCAGCATATTTACATTGCTGCATGTCTCAGACATGTTGGTTAATATGCATTGTCCTAATCAAATAAATCAAATCAAACCTTTTTACTGGACACAGTCCAAGCTTTTGTCTGAGATACTCAAACTTTTGTCTAGGCAATAACTTGGTTAAGATATAAGCCTTCATCTAATCAGTTGAGCAATACTTCAGTTGCCTTTGTTCATTTTGCAAACATTTAAAATGTGCCAGCAAATCTCTGTGTTTTGTTCTTGAGTGGTCAACTAGATACTTTGCAATTGCTCCTTGATTGTCGACCAGGATAACTGTTGGTATGTTCTCCATTTCAGGCTCAATGAGTTGATGTCTAAGCCAAGTTCCTTTTTGAGAAGCCTGGCTTAAAGTGACATATACAGCCTCTGCAGTTGAACATACAACCGTTGCCTGTTTCTTTTTGAGCCAACTGACTTTTCCTCCAGCAAGAAGAAAGATGTTTTCAGTTGTAGAGCACTGATCATCCTGACCATCTGTCCAATCGGCAACTGGGAATATAACCTAAGCTCCTTCTACCATTCTAGGTTTAGCATGCCTTTCAAGTAAATGGTCTGTGCTTGTTTAGCACTTTATCAAGTCTAAAGTACTCCAAAGGACTTCACACTACATTCATTCATCCATTCACACACTGATTGTGGAAAGCTACTACATTGTATCCACAGCTGCCCTGAGGCAGTCTGACAGAAGCCAGGCTGTCATGCACCGGTGCCACAGGTCCCTCTGACTACCACCAGCAGAGAAGGTGGGCATCTCATGGTGGGTGTTGGAGAGTCAAAGCACAGACAACTGCTATTGTGTGGGATTAGGTTGATTTATTTACTCAAAAAGGGAAAAACTTAAAAAGGCTTTGCATGAATGAGGAACTGACCTGAACTGAACAAAACAGAACACAGAATCCAGTGGTGAACAAAGAAAAGCCAGGAACTGAAATAGCTGGTGAAACAGGTGAGTGGCATAACTAAGATGGGGGGAACAGGTGGATTCAGTGGGCTTGACTGCTGGGATAAAGAAACTTAACTGAGGAACTGCAACCAAAAGAAGAAACAGGCCTGACAATAATCTTAAAATAAATACAAATACACAAGAAGTGTTACACTGAGAAAACAATGACATAGCAAAACTTACTAGATAAAGAAATGAACAGCAAACCTAAATAGCACAAAATGAAACTAATTAGGCTGGATAGTAAGAAAACCAAAAGCACTGATACAAGAACATGACAGGAATAATCCAAAGGGGAAAAACAAATAATCAGGGCTAAAGGATAACCTATGAAACTAGATATGAATCAGCTTGACATAACCTGATGAGCAAGGAGTAAAATAAACAGAATATGAAAAGACTAACTAGAATAATATAAGGGAATAAATTAACATACCAACAGAAACAATCTAGAGAAGCTATTCAGGAAGGGAAGTACCAGAATAACAGAAACAGACCTACCACAAAGAACTAATAATGCAAAAACTATGAACCATAAATAACCCATAACAAAAACCACAAAGACCCAAGAATCAGGATAGGGTGAAGTGTCTCACCCAAGGACATGACAAAGACAGATGAAGTGGGGATTCAAATTGGCAACCCACTGGTTACAGGACGAACTGCCTGCTCCTGTACCAATGCTTTTCATGATCTCTGGAAAGACTTTGCTTCAGTACAATGGAGACTGCTTCAGTGTGTATGTTGACTTGATACATTTGCACACCAGATGTTTTAGTGGTTAAATGTAACTATCCAGTTGCTCCATGTAGATTTACTCTTCCAAGTCTCCATAAAGTGATGCAGTTGCAACACCTATTTATTACATATTCAGGTTATTCTGTACAGCAAAGAATAACAACGTACAAATTTAGATGACTTGTACCAATGGAAAAAAAATTCATCATCATCAGCACCATAAATTTCAGAGTACACTTTAGCAACAAGTCCGAACTTTTATCTTTCTACTTATCTCTGTGATGCTTGACTTTGAACACCCAATGAAACATGGTTGCTTTGAGATCTTTAGGCAAGTCCAATGTGCTTTGACATGATATTTGTTTTCAGTGGGTTCTCTAATGATAGATTAAATTTAATTGAATTTCCTTATTGAAGAGGATTCTTTGATTTGTGTTTTAATGTTTTTAGTCTCAAATGTACAATATTAGATAAGAGTACTTTATTCATGTACTTTATTCATCACATGGGAAATTCAAGTATCCCATAGCATCCATAAAAGTAATGCATACACATGATCAACTTATCAAATACACACAATAAAAAGACAAGCATATGTTGACCACAGTGTAAAAAATGTTCTTGTCAGTTCAAACGTGCAAGTCACTACACAGTAGTACTAAAACACAATGGGTCACATTAAATGTAATACATGTGATAGATGGATTAAAGGGGCACAATGGTTTATACAACAAAAATCTAATAATGCATAATCTATTACAGACACCAATATTATGATCATCTGTTTCTAATAATAATGGTAATAAAAGAAGCTTTATTTTAATTAGCAGTGGTTTTACCTTCTCCAGCAATTGTCTCAGTTGTTTGGTTCGAGCATCTCTGGAACACGCAGTCTGCTGTGGAGCCACAACTGTGCAAACACATCTTCCTTCAGAGTCCTGAGCTGAACTGTACACCTGCCAGCCCTCCTCAGGGGGTGATGGACCCACCTAGAAGGAAATAATGAGCAGCATTAGGGAATTGTTTAAATGGCTGAAGAAAGACTCATGATGGCAGAATTGACTCCATACCATTAATTCCCTTTTTTGTGTAGAAAATTCAGATTTAAACTGAACTAAAAGTAAATCAATATTTCAGAAATTTGTTAGAATTTCAAAAAACTAACAAAATCATGAATAAGTTATTAGAGGGTTAATTGAAAACTGGCCAATGAGACTAAACAATGGCTTCTGTGACAGTGTTTCATGGACTTATTTGCAAACGCAGACATGTACAAAGATATAAATACACGCCCTCTCTTACCGCCTCCACTAGCTCCCATCGTTATGTATGATGTTGTCTGTATGTTCCTTTCTTTGTGCTGAGGTTTATCTGCATTCACAAACTGTATCCTACCAAGGATGAAGTGTGAAATATGATTTTTTTTCCCCTCCTTCCTCTTAGCTAATGTGGTCTTTTTCATCTAATAAAAGGGCGGCACCTCTCAGCGATGGCCACATGCCTCAGACACCTGTCCACCCATGTCTTATATTGCCTGTTTTTGGTTTTTTTTTGATGGGACGTACTGAAATGTAAATTTCCTTCCTGGGGGACTAATAAGGGAGTTCTGATTAACTCTTGAGCTGTATAAAATGAAACAGCATTTGTAAAGCATGAGGTGGAAGTCACATGTCTCCAGTCAGCACTCTTTCTACAGCCCACTGGGAGATACTCTCAAATAGAAGTGAAGGAAGTCAAGAATAGGAAGAAAAGAACCAACAGATGGAAACGTCGACAGTATCTGGAGCAGCAGAAACCAGCAGAAATCTAACAAACTGGAAGAACTATCAGGAACCAGGTCATCCTATGATCAGTGCAAAGACAGAGATGGATGTGCTTCAGCGATATCATATCCTGAGCTACCATGATGTTTTACTAAGCCAACAACAGATCTAGTCTTTCATCATTGTGTTTGTTAATATTACCTGTACCTCTAAGTGTTGTTAAAAATAAGGACTTAGATTTTTATAGTCAAGAGAAGAACATGACCTAAACTTTTCTTAAGCATAAGACTGCTCCACGCAGATTTTGGACTAAATGGAAAAAAACAGCAAAATTTTAAGTTTATTTATATAGCACATTTCAGCAGCAAGGCAGTTCAAAATGCTTTACATCATAAAAACATCAGTCAAATAAAAAAGGCCAAACTCCAAGACAGGGACCTCCAACTTCAGTCTTCGTGGGCCATTGTTCACATATCTTAAAGGCATCCCTGCTTCAACACACCTGAATCAAATGATTGAATTTTGTTTTTGTTTCACCTTTATTTTTCCCAGGACAGAAATCTATTAAGATCATTAATCTATTTTACAAGGATGTCCTGGTCAAGATAATGGGATGCAATTATTTACTGTCACGATGTGTTGTTGTGGTGGAGGACCAAAGTGCAAGCAGGCAGAGACGGCAAGTGGATCTTTGTAATTTAATGAAAAAAATTAAACAAAAACTTACAAAAACCACAGGGAATGCACGGAGCCAGAGCAGAACAAAAACAGGAATTCAGGGAGCAAAAACAGCAGAGTGCAACAGAGCAGGAACAGGTGGGTAATGGGAAAGAAAACAGATAAGAAACAGGAGGATCCAGTGAGAAGTAAGAGCAAGAAAGGAGCTTAAATACTGGAAGTGTGAATGCTGAAACAATGGATTGGGGCTGATTGGCTAACAGTTTACAGGTGTGAGGAAGGAGAGCCAATGGGAGACTGAGGAGATGGAGAGAGAGAATGGCAGCAGGGGCTGTGGGACAGTAAACAGAAGACCTAGGAAAAAGAAGCTAACATGAAAGAGGATAACTACCATTAAACATGATCTAAAAATATCCAAGAGTGGACTGAACAGAACATGGCTGAGTAGATAAAAGAGATGATACCAAATGAAACAACAGAATACTAAATCCAACAACTGGACCATCAGAAAGAACAAACTACAATGGGGGAATCAAAATAAATACTAAATGTAAAGAACCATTAAAATAACAAAATGACTGAACCAACAGAGGGAAAATAAGAAATCAATACAAATAAATGACAGAAGCAAAAGTCCAAATGATACGGGATATGGCATTTACAGTAACAACAAAGAATCAAGCAATATAAAAAAGAGCACTTTGTTGCTGCACATGCAAGATGTGACTAAAACCTCTGACAGTTGTGGTTTAAAACTAGTTAAAGAAATTGGAAACTCCAACCTTAACCTGAGCTACAAATCATTCCAACTCCAAGGGCCAAAATAGGACAGAGTCATCTCTCCTGACTCTGTGTGAACAAAGGCCACCTTAAACTGCAGCCAGCTACTAGCTCTGAAGCTGCGTATGTTTTGGAGTACAGTGAACTTGGAGTTGATGTGTTGCCAATGTTCCTAAAGTTTTTTTGTATATGAAAATATGCCAATGCTCCATCCTAAAAATATAGAGTTAGGTGAATCCAGCAAGTTCATATAAGTACAGTGGTGAATCCTAAATGATGAGCCTGTTGTTGAATCAGTTCCTCAGCATATCAAGTTCTGCAGAGTCCTGGTATTACATTTTCATTCAAATTTGATATGTTGAACCAGGAAAATGTCTAAAGGTTTCTGGACTTCCATCCTCTCTAGGACTAAAGTTGGAGACCCATGTTTTAAGGTGTAACCCTGTAGGACCTTCTGAGGAACAAAAAAACTTTTCCACAACCCCTTTCTTGAAATGTGCTGCCCTCTGCTGGCTGAATGCCATGGCCTCTGTGAGCGACTGAGTGTAAGGATCTGAGAACATTCTTTCAGAAGAATCACTGATTAAACAACAAAATGATGGTTAACAGAAGTATTTTAAAGAACCCATGAAACAAAGTAAGAACGTTTTCCTGATTTCTGACCTAAAGACTTTTTCAACTTCTGGGGGCTGATTTTTAATTTTCCTTTCCTTCTCCTGGCCATCATCATTGGTTTCTCTTATTTTGAGCAAACTGACAAAAAGCTTTTTATTTTTAATTTTTTGATAAATAAACCAATTCTCAGTTGGCTGAAGGACAGAAGGATGTGTTAGAGATGTGTTAAAACTCGCATCTTGAGGATAATTTGTTCTGTTTCATTCGGATAAAATTAGAAACTGAAGATATACTATTTCAGGGGGGTTTTTTGGCATTTTTTCCAACATCATTTATTTCTTTGGTGCAGCAGATTAATATTCAGTGTCTTCGTTCATTTTTTTTTTCTCAGATCAACGTTAGAGTTGAAAATGTTCAGCTTTTCTTTACAAGCTGTTGAAAGTTAATCTGCTAAATCAACTTTTAAACTGTGACATCCCTCAAATACTGAAGAAATAAAAACAGTGTTTCTCAATAAGCAGCTGGTCTGTTTTTATTTGGTCAGTTGTTAGTAATTTGAGGAATATTCCAGTTTATTAACACATTTCTAACTCATACACTGTGTGGGGTTACTGATTGTTAGGGTTTGTTGTTTGTTAAATTTTTCTGATCATTTGGTCTGATTTTCAAATAATGATCAATTCAAATATTCTGTTTATTTTCGCTGAGAACTCCTTTCACCAAGCAGGAACTACAAATAAGAACAATGTAAGGGTGAGAACAGATGGAAGATAAAGAGAACATCAGAGGAACACAGAGAGCAAATCAAACAGAGCAGAGAACAGGAATAAAAACATTAAAGGGCGATTTCTGTTACCAGAGTGAAGTGAGAGCTGATCAGCAGCAGCTGCAGAAAAACATTCAGCAGATTCTCTTCAGATTCCATCTGTTCTTCCTAAAGACATCAACTGGCATCCAGCACTATCCTCCTACCTATTAGCCACTGATCTGCTCAGTGATCCAGTTATATGGTTACCAGTTCACCGACTGTCCTTCTGCTCCCTCTTCTTCTTCCTCCTCTCCTCCCTCTCTGATGCAACGCCAAAAAGCAGTGGAGGGGAACCAGATCCTCCAGCTCAGAGAGGGGGTGGGGTGATGTCAGAGTGGCTACTGATCAGAACTGTGAAAGAGGAGGGGATGAGACGAAGCAGCAGGAAGAGGAGCAGGAGGAGGAGAATGAAGAGGAGGAGGAGCAAGAGCTGTCTGTTGTGCTGGTTGCTTTAAGATCTGGAGGTTTCAGAGTGTTTGCAAAAAGCCATGTTTCCTCAGACAGAAAATGTGGGATGTGTGAACTTTTTTTCACTCTTATTATGCTCAAAATTAAAATGATAAAATTCATAAAATATGAATAAAGATGGAAATTTGGAGGAGTTGGATTAAAGGATATTTTAGTGATCTGGAACATTTCTACTAAGGATGTCCCGATCAGGTTTTGTTTTTGTTTTGTTTTTTTTGTTTTTTTTGCCCCTTAGTCCAAATCCGAATCCTTTGATTTTGGTTAGGGTTAATGTAACACCTGATTCCAATCTATACTGAAATTACACGATCAGGCCCAATTTCTGATCACGTGATCGGATTGGGACATCTCTAGTTTCTACATCATCTCACAAATAAACACCATTACACATTTGCTTAGAGGTTTGAGTTATCATCTCCGGAATATTGCCAGAATCAGAAATGTTCTGTCCAGGAGGGATGCTGAAAAACTAGTCCAAGCATTTGTTCTTTCAAGGCTGGATTACTGCAACTCTTTACTATCAGGAAGTTCACAAGATGGAGTTAAAAGCCTTCAGCTGATTCAAAACGCTGCAGCAAGAGTTCTGATGAAAATTAAAAACAGAGATCATGTTTTTCCTATTTTAGCTTCCCTTAATCGACTCCCTATTAAATCCAGATTATAATCTCAGATTCTCACTTATAAAGCCCTTAATAATCAGCTCCATCATCCATCAGAGATCTGATTGGTCCAAAAGTTCCTACCAGAGCACTTCGCTCTCAGACTACAGGTTCACTGCTGGTTCCTGGAGGTTCTAGAAGTAGAATGGGAGGCAGATCCTTCAGTCATCAGGCTCCTCTCCTGTGGAACCAGCTCCCAGTTTTAGTCTGTGAGGCAGACACCCAGTCTACTTTAATTTGTGAGGTAGACACTCCATTTACTTTAGTTCATCAGGTGAACGCCCTGTCTACTTTAGCTCATGAGGCAGACACCCTGTCTACTTTAGTTTATGAGGCAGTCACCCCGTCTGCTTGAGACATCAAAATAGACAAGGTCAAACTGACCACTTAGCAGCATTCAGCATGGTGATGACTAATGGGTAAAAACTGTTTCTCAATCTGTTGGTTTTAGTTTTTATAAATCTCAAACATCTGCTTGAAGGCAGGCGTTCAAGCAGTACCTATCCTGGGTGTGGTGTGTCTTGATGTTCCTGAAAGAGCAAGGACTATACAGTTCTGGTAGTACTGGCAGACAATATCTGATTATCTGCTGGGCGACCTTAACAACCCTATAGAGATCTTTTTTCTGTGCTACTGTGCAGCTGGAAAACCATCCACAGAGAGAGTAAGTCAGAACACTGTCCACAGTCCGATGTTAAAAGGACACCAGCAGTCTCTCAGGAAGTACTAAATGTGTACCCCAGGTGAGGTTCTTCCAAAAAGCAAAAATGTGACACCCTCTTCACACAGTTTCCATTTATGGTAAGTGGCTGCATATTAACAGCCTTCTTCCTGAAGTCCACTATAAAGCTCCCTGGTCTTAGCTGTGTTAAGGAGCAAGATTTTTGGTCCTATACCACATTGTCAGCTGTTCCACCTCAACAGTGGACCACTTTTAAAAGTGGTCCAGTGTGTTTTTATCTCTAGTGGGTCACTTCATGTGCTTTCTGCAATTTTGGAAATTCATTCCAAAGGTCTTCATTGTTAAATTCCCCAAGAATAAAGGTGTCTGTGTGTTTCTTCTCACTGTAGTCAAGTTTATTTGTATAGCACATTTCAGCAGGAAGGCAATTCAAAGCGCTTTACATCATAAAAACATCAGTCAGGTATACAGCAAAATCATCAAAATCATCAAGCAAATATACATGAAAATCATCAAATTCATTGAGCAAATATCAATGCATCAAAGTTATGAGAATCATCAAGCAGACAATTCGAAAATACTGAACAATGTTCCACTTCCTACTAATCAAAGGCAGCTCTAAACAGGTGGGTTTTTAGCCTTGATTTAAAGGAACTCAGTGTTTCGGCTGTTTTGCTGTTTTCTGGGAGTTTGTTCCAGATTAGAGGAACAGGGGATGCAGAGCAGACCACAACTAGAAGACCTGAGTGGTCTGGAAGGTTGATACAGTGACAACAGGTCTTTCATGTATTTTGGTGCTAAGCCGTTCAGTGATTTATAAACTACCAGAAGTGTTTTAAAGTCTATTCTCTGAGCTCCAGGGAGCCAGAGGAAGGACTTTAGAACTGGGGTGATGTGCTCTATCTTCCTGGTCTTAGTGAGAACGCCAGCAGCAGCATTCTGGATCAGCTGCAGCTGTCTGGTTGACTTTTTAAGCAGACCTGTGAAGACACTGTTGCAGTAATCAATGTGACTAAAGATGAATGCATGGATGAGCTTCTCCAGATCTTGTTGAGACATTAGTCCTTTAATCCTGGAAATGTTCTTCAGGTGATAGAAGGCTGACTTTGTAACTGTCTTTATGTGTCTGTGAAGGTTCAGGTCCGAGTCCATCACTACACCTAGATTTCAGGCCTGATCACTAGTTTCTAGCTGGAATAACTGAAGCTGCGCGCTGACTCTAGATCGTTCCTCTTTAGGTCCAAAGATAAAAACTTTAGTTTTGTTTCTGTTCAGCTGGAGAAAGTTTTAGCACCTAACCCTAAGCAAATTGGTTCAGTGCTTGGATGGGTTCGGAGTCACCTGGTGATATCGTGATATAGAGCTGTGTATCATCTGCGTAGTTGTGGTAACTGATCTTATTACTTGTTATAATCTGAGCAAGTGGGAGTATGTAGATATTAAATAGGAGGGGTCCCAGGATTGAACCTTGGGGTACTCCACATGTGACTTCTGTCCACTCCGATGAGAAGTTGCCTATTGACACAAAGAAATCCCTGTTCTTTAGGTAGGATTTGAACCAGCTGAGTACCGTACCAGAGAGTCCGACCCAGCTCTCCAGTCGCTTCAATAATATCTCATGGTCAACAGAGTCAAATGCTGCGCTGAGGTCCAACAGAATCAACACTGCGGTTCTTCCACAGTCTGAATGTCATTAAACACTTTGACGAGAGTGGTCTCAGTGCTGTGGTGAGAACGGAAACTGGACTAAAAGACGTCAAAGTGGTTGGTCATTGTTAAGAAGCTGTTTAACTGATGAAACACAACTTTTTCAATAATTTTGCTGATGACTGGAAGGTTAGAGATTGGCCTGTAATTCTGCAATAGTGATTTATCCAGATTGTTCTTTTTTAACAGTGGTTTGATAACTGCTGTTTTTAGAGACTCGGGGAAAACACCTGATGAGAGGGAAGAGTTTACTATTTGAATCAGATCAGATGCAATGACAGGCAGAACTTTCTTAAGGAAAGTTGTAGGTAGGCTATCAAGACAGCAGTAGGATGAGCTTATTTGTTTTAAAATTTCTTAATTTATGTTCAGCCCTTCAATAAAGGCTTCTTTCATTTCTTACAAGTGGCGCATTTATCCACAGAGATTTCTTCCTACCAGATACTACCTTCACTTTAACAGGAGCAACAAAATCAATTATGTCTGAAATCTTAGCATGGAAATTATCCATTAACTCATATACTGGGTTACACGATAGAGTTGGGGTCAAGGAGTAGATGTAATTAAAAGCCTCAGTTGTGTTGTCTGTAAGAGAACATTTTGTAATAATATTTGTTTTAGTAAGCGAGTCAACAGAGATTGTACTTTCAAAAACAACAGAGAAATGATCATCAGTTACAGAGACCTTGGAGATATTTACACCCTTGCTGATAATCAGATCCAGAGTGCGTCCTCGATTGTGTGTCGGCTGTTTAACATGTTGAGTCAAACCAAAGTTTTGAAGTACATCATTCAGCTTTTTTGCCTGAATGATGTCTATTGGGTTGTCAACATGGATGTCAAAGTCTCCCACAATGATTAAACAAGCATAATCAATGCGTATCATCAATAACAGCTTGCTAAAGTCATTGAAAAAATTTGCCATATATTTTGGGGTTTTGTATAGAGTTAGTGTCAGAGTTTGTTTGTGGCCTTTTACTTCAATTCCCAAATATTCAAAAGAGTCAAAATTGCCAAGGGAAAGCTTTTTACAGTTTCATGAATCATGAAATATTGCTGCAACCCTTCCACCCCTCTTATTCTTTCTATTCTCACTTAAAAAAAAATGTAATTAGGGTGTACTGATTCAGTTAGTACAGCTGTTTCATTGTTGTCATTCAACCATGTTTCTGTAAGATACATAACTTCAATATTATTCTCAATAATGAAGTCATTAACTAAAAGTCCTTTTGCTGATAGTGATCTTATATTTAGCAGAGTCAGTTTAAGTGTCTTGGGGGTTGAATATTTTGCAGTTTGAGGTTTATTAAGACAAGGGATTAATCTGAGATTTGATTTTAGACCACTGCATTTCCTTGCTATTTCTCTATTACTAATTCTGACAGGGATGCTCCTGTAGCTTACTGCCAGGGGGCGAGACGCTTTCTGGAAAGGGACAGGTTTACTAATGTCTGGACCCCAGTCTCAGACTTCAGAAATACAGAATCGATGTTGTGATGAGCCAGAATCCAGTGGTTCTGATGAAGTAAAGCATGCATTTTGGGTACTCAAGAGGGAAGTTCCTAGTAGTACCTAGCGGTCGATTTTCTCACTGAAGTTGAGAAACATAAGTTCTGATAACAAATTTTCTGAGCTATTCTGTGTTCCAGTACTGTCATGGCCCTGAGAAGACAAGTCCTCCTCTTGGCTCCTTGTAGGTGTTGATGGGGTGGGAGGGAGCTG
The DNA here is from genome assembly GCA_014839685.1 of Anableps anableps. Lineage (NCBI taxonomy): Eukaryota > Metazoa > Chordata > Actinopteri > Cyprinodontiformes > Anablepidae > Anableps > Anableps anableps. The sequence continues at coordinate 42,866,926 of CM026066.1, read as the reverse complement.
AGAGGGAGGTCCCTCCATTTCCAGTACTCCATTTCCAGCTGGTATTCTGGGAGATAACTGCTTAATGGTTTGTTTTGGTTGTAGTCAAAAAGTCACCCTAGCTTGGTGAAGCTGGAAGCCTGACATCTGTAGTGAGGAGTCCGGGGTGTGCTCACCAACCCAGGTTGAGGTGAAACTGTAGATCTACTAATGTCCATGTTTTTAGAGTTGAGAAGCAGCAGTTGGCTTATTTTGTTGGCTAGGGAGTGGACATTAGCCAGGTGAAATGAGGGCAAAGATGTGACCAAAGTTTCACCAGTGCACCTGCCTGTTTACCTCTCCTGGTCAATCCCATAGGGAGCTGCTGCATTGTCATCAGTTGGGGTCAATTAAAAATGGAGAAAAAATGTCAAGATGGGCCTGATGTTTAGGAGTTCCTCTCTATGGTAAAATGGTCAAGTCAAGTTTATTTGTATTGCACATTTCAGCAGCAAGGCAGTCCAAAGTGCTTTACACCATAAAAAAATCATGCATGCTCAGGTTCGTGGCCTGTACTTGTACAGTGCCTTATCAAGTCCAGAGAACCCTATAAAGCTTCACACTATATTCAATCATTCACCCATTCATGCACCCATCAGTTTGACAGAAGCCAGGCTGCCCTACACTGGTGCCACCGGGCTCTCTGACCACCACCAGCAGGCAAGACAGACAAAGTGTCTTGCCCAAGTACACAATGTCTGAGACAGATAGAGTGGGGATTTGAATCAGCCACCATCGCCACTATTACCCGCTCTCTAGTGTAAATGACCACAGAGCAATGAGCAAACAACCAAGGCTGCCATCAACGTTTCCACATTCAGAGTTCTTTGATCTGTTTAACTGAAACAGGTTTTAGTTGCTGCTGAATGTTGAGATGATCAACTTACAGCCTGTTTCAGGATTTCAACTTCAAATGTGTTTAAATCAGAACAATGACATCATTGAATAAACATGTCAGTTCATGACAGGATGGTGATGTCTAATTGAAAAAATATATTTAAAATTATCAAGGAATTTAATTAGTTTTCCTGCAGAGAAACACTAGTACTCCTCAGTGTTTGAGCACATTTCCGGGCCATTTCACTGCAGCTTCTGTCTGCTGACTTCATGACAAACTGAGCAAAAAAATCAGGCAGCAGAAGAAGAGGAGCAGAGATTGCCTTTAAATAAATCATGTTCCTCTACGGGTTGTCATGGAAACAACATCTCCATCTGCAGCAGGCGCAGCATGAGTGTGTGCGTCAGATGGTTGTCAGCAAGATTCACACACACACTGAGTGTGTTGGACAGAAACCAACATTTCAGCGAGAGAAGAAGAAATGAGCTGATCTTTATAAGCTGAAAAAATGAAACTGAAATTAATTGAGATCAGATTTTATGACCAACTGATGAAAAACATGTCTCCATAACAAATATTTCATCCTCGAAATGTGAAAAGTATAAAAAAGTGAATGTGAAATTAATGTTTTAATATTTGTCATCAGTTCTGTTTTCTGGAGAATCTAAAATAAACTCATGTTATTTTAGAGCTCCAGATGAAAACTAGATGTCAGTATTCCATGATGATAGATTCTAGAACGTCAGTGTGTAAAATATTTATTTTTATCATTATTTCTGTGCTGAACACCACAGCAGTTACCCTGAATTCATCTTTCTGTCCTGATTTTCCTTCTCCTGAAAACTGATTTTACAGAAATAATTGAAAAAGACTAATTTTGACTGATTGGTTGATTAAATAAATACAAACATGAGGTCTGAACATTTCAGCTCTGTGTTGTCCTGTTATGGACTGGAGACCTGTCCAGGGTATCCCCCTGCCTCCAACCAATGACTGCTGGAGATAGATACCAGTCCTCCCACAACCCTGCAAGGATGAGCAGGTTTGGATGAATGGATGGATGGATGGATGGATGGATGGAATAAAAAAATCAATTAGAAATGTAGATGAATGTAAGAGATTTTTGAGGACACAGCTGGCTCTGGTTGGGTGGTGTTTGGTTGTTGTGGTTAAAGATCAATGTAATCATGTAGACCAGTGATTCCCAACCTAGGAGTGCAAGAGAGCACGGGGGGCACATAATGTGTCGACTCAGAGGTTGTAAAAATATGAGTTTATTGTCTGTAAATAAAAAAATCCTCAAAACAAGTCAATTTGAATACTTAATGCTGTATAACTTTTTTTTTTTTTTTTTTTTTTTTTTTTTTTAAAAAAAATGACAGGTTACCAACAGAACTACACACCATTACCTCTCTAGATGTGCTGATTGCATACACACTCAATGAAAATTACATCTCATGCCTGTGCTGTGAGCAGTGACATTTGATGCTGAAGCAAGTCTCATCTGGTCAGTAAGACTTTACTAAACAGAAAACATATCTGAGAAACATAAACATAACACGGATTTACCCTCATCAAAAAAGAATACAAGACAGTACTTCGACAGTTACCTCAACTTTGGATTTATTGAAACATGGAACAACTCTCAGCCAAAGTGTGTAATTTGTGGTGAGAAGCTAGCTAATGACAGCATGAAACCAACCAACCTCAGACGACACCAAGAGACTAAACACAATGAAACTATTGGTGAAAGTCGGGAATACTTTGAGAGGAATAAGCAGTTGGGACTGTCAAAAAAATCCATTGACATCAGAAAAGCCTTAGAAAGAGCGGGTAGCAATTTGCGCAGAGCCACAGAAGCATCTTTGGAGAGTTCGCTTTTAATTGCTAAGTCTAAAAAGCTGAACGATATTGGAGAACAGCTTCTAAAACCCGCCTTCCTGAAAATTGTGGAGTTGATGTGTGGGGCGCATGTAGTAGATAAAGTACAAACTGTCCCACTCTCCAACAACACTGTCAAGGACAGAATAGATAAAATGGCTGAAAATTGCTAAAATCAGCTACATAATAGGATCAGGAATGCCCCCTTAGCCATTCAGTTGGATGAAAAAAGCAACTGTATCAGACGAGTCTATGCTCATTGTTTATATGCAGTATATTGATGGTGATGACTTGAAACAAGACCTTCTTATGTCCACAAATCTGGCAACAATGTCAACATGTCGTAATATACTTATAGCTGACTCTTATTTTATATCTAACAACCTGAACTATGAACACCTGGTTGCATGTTGCACAGATGGAGCTGCAGCAAGGATGGTCAAAAACAAAGGTTTTAACAGCTGCTTGAAAGAAAAAGCCCCAGGGTGTTTGATCTTCCATTGTATGCTCCATTGTCAAGCTTTGGCTGGAAAAATACTTTCGGAAGAGCTCAGTACCATCTTCTCAAAGGTTGTTACCATTGTAAATTTTTATCAAAGCTCGCCCTTTGAACTAGAGAATTTTTGCCCAGCTGTGTGAGGATGAAGAGCATCAAACTTTGCTGCTATACACAGAGGTCCGGTGGCTATTGTGTGGACAAGTGCTTGTGTATTTTCTGGAGCTGCAAGAAGAAATTCAAGAGTTCCTACAAGACTATAATCGATCACTGTGCGAACATCTGAATGATGTGTTTTGGATCAAAATGGCGTATCTTGCTGACATATTCACGCTTTACAATGAAACAAACAAGTGAATGCAACAACCTAATTCTAATGTCCCACAGTGCAAGGAAGCGATGAATGGTTTTGTGTGCAAACTGGAGTACAAGCTTGAAAAATGTCAAAATGGGAGTTGTAGCACTATCTGCTGCTGCTGAAGCAGTCAAGCAGTCAACCAGCACTATTCACGTGTCTGTACCCACAGGGTTTATCCAGCACATGAACCTCCTATCCCAAGAGATGAAAAGCCGCTTTGCCGACATGGATGAGCATTTGTCAAGAGAAACATGGATGATGGACCCTTACATTTCCACTATCAAAGACATGGAATGCCTTCACTGTGAAGATGAGTTTTTAGACCTGCAAGCTAATTTGATATCCACAAAATATTTCTAAGACAATGGATACAAAAAATTTTGGATTGCCAACGGATAAATCCTTGCACCCAGACTGGGCAAATATGCACTGATGAGGGTTGTTCTTCCATTCAGCACTGCTCACCTGTCTGAGGCCGCCTTCAGTGCTCTTGTATCAATAACAACCAAAGCCTGCAACAAACTTGATGTCCATCAAGACTTTAGGTTGGCTGTGACAAACACCACGCCTGACATAAAAGCCCTGGCCAGAAACATGCAAGCCCAAGGTGGCCATTAGTTCAAGAATGAAATAGACACAATGTCTGGTAGTATGTGTGGGTTGTTTGAAGCTACACACTCACATACATGTCATTGTTTTTGTTGGAGCTATATATACATGCCCAGAGTTTGATGTCTTGACAAAAGTACATTTTTTCTTCTTGTAAGATTGTAATTATGATTACTGTTGTTAGTTTTTAAAGAAGTTATTTGAGTAATTCTAAAAACAATGTTCTTATAGTTATTTCTGTTGTACAACTACAAATTAATTCCTTTTACAAATAAAAGTTTGTATCTATTTACTGTATTCTTTGATCACTTTGTTAAAGAGATTAAGACTGAATGAGTCTGTGGGAAAGGGGAGTAAAACAGGGTTTGGGGGCTCAGATTGGCTAGAAAGTAAGAAAGGGGGGCTTTGAGAAAAATATGTTGGGAACCACTGGTGTAGACGTCTAATAGGAGACTATCTGGTTGTGTAGATGCTGGAGAAAATTGAATTAATTGGTACATTAGTGTAGACTGGATAACTGTGACATGGAAGAAAGTTATAGGTAGAAATATAATGTGGAAAGTATTTAAATATTCTGGAGTGCAATGCATAATGTATTTACTGGATGAGTCACATTGGATATGATTTAATAAGCATTGGCTATTTCCTGCTCCTTTTTAAACTAGAAAAAGCTTGTTTTAAATGTTCACAAATGTAAAGTAACGTTATAATATTTACTAAAAACAATCAATAGTCCTGTCTCATAATCTTAAATAGTTTCATACACAAACTTAAAAATGACCAAATTCCACTGTGGAGTTCTGGGACCTAAAAACCAATCCTAGTGGTAAAATTAACAACCCTTGACAAAAGGATCCAAACAACCTGAATATCGAGCAACTCATCGCTGAATCTGGTAACTCCATGTCAAGTTTTCATGGAGTTTTGTGACATAAAAGGCAGATGGCTCCACTGCAGCCATGCAGAGCTAGCACTTTTATAACAGCACCAGCAGTGCCTGGATGAATGAACAGGTTGGTGAAGTTGGCTAGATGTCTACAGTTACTTTGGTAATTTTTTTGTTCTTGTATCACCCCCCCGGGTGATTATTATATTCCAGGGCTTTTTAATGTGTGGGACATGTCCCCCCCTGGCATGCCCCACACATTAAAAAGCCCTGGAATATAATACTCATAAAATGGCAGAAACCAGTTTTTTCCTGGCATTTTTGAGAAACAACTTTTGTTTCCAAAAAAGAAGCATAGATTTCATTTGTGTTTCTTTAAACAGATTTTTAATGTGGGGCTTAAAAGTTATATTTTCATCTGTGATGACGCTAAGATATACTAAAGGGGGCGCCACTGGTCCCAGCCCAATCCCCCATGCTGTTACCTCCTCATCTATAACGACTGCCAGCTTTTCTTCTCAGGACTTCACAGCTCTCAGCCATCATCCACCACCTTCACTTCAGAGGACTCTATCCCACAATTCCCCTCCCCCACCTCCATCTTGTCTTGTTCATTACTTCAGGTGAGGAACAAGCTGTGAATGATCAAGGTGTGAAAGGTCCAGGTCCAGATGACATCAGCTCCAGGCTCCTGAGGTGCTGCGCAGATCAACTGTGTGGCATCATGGAATACATGTTCAACCTGAGTCTGAGCCTGGGGAAAGTACCACAACTGTGGAAGACCTCCTGTGTGGTACCAGAACCAAAGACCAAACATCCAAAAGACCTCAGCAGCTACAGGCCGGTAGACGTGACGTCACATCTGATGAAGACCCTCAAGAGGCTGGTCCTCAAACATCTAAGCTCCCTGGTGACGTCTTCATTGGATCCGCTGCAGTTCGCCTACCAGCCTGGAATCGGGGTGAATGACGCCATCATCTACCTCCTGCACCGACCTCTGACCAACCTGGAGAAACCTGGAAGCTCTGTGAGGATCGTGTTCTTTGATTTCTCCAGAGCTTTCAACATCATCCAGCCAGAACTTCTGAGAGACAAGCTGGAGCTGTCAGGAGTGGACCACCACATGTCCCAGTGGATACTGGACTACCTCACTGGATGCCCACAGTATATGAGGACACAGGGGTGTGTCTCTGACAGGCTGGTCTGCAATATGGGGTCCCTCAGGGAACCGTGCTGGCACCATTCCTTTTCACCCTCCACACTGCAGACTTCTCCATCAACTCCGCTCTTTGATGACTCTGCCATAGTCAACCTCATCACAGGTGAGGACAACTCCGAGGACAGACAGTGGACTCAGGACTTTGTGAAGAACCACCTCCTGATCAATGCTGCTAAAACCAAGGAGCTGGAGGTGGACCTCCGCAGGCGCAGACCCACCTCACTGGCACCGGTGGACATCCAGGGAGTGGACATTGAGACAGTAGACTCTTCTCAGTATCTGGGAGTTCACCTGAACAATAAACTGGACTCATATGCTCCCTCCAGGAAGGGTCAGAGCAGACTCTACCTGCTGAGGAGGCTGAGGTCTTCTGGACTGCAGGGGGCGCTGCTGAAGACCTTCTCTGACTCTGTGGTGGCATCAGCCATCTTCTATGGGACTGTATGTTGGAGTAACAGCTTATCTACAGCTGAGTGGAAGCGGTTAGATCAGCTCATCAGGAAGGCCAGCTCTGTGCAAGGATGACCTTTGACCCAGTCCAGGTGGTGGAAGACAGAAGGACTCTGGCTAAAATATCATCACTGATGGACAAAGTCTCCCACCCCCCCATGAACGAAGCTGTTGCTGAGCTGGAGAGCTCTTTCAGGGACAGACTGCTGCATTGTAGGTGCACTAAGAAGCGTTGTAGGAGATCCTTCCTCCCAGCAGCTGTTCGACTCTAGAACCATCACTGCTTGCAACAGAATCAATAAGTGTTTATATCCATGGTGGTATCTGTACAGCTTTACCAGTCTTCTATTGTCACTAACTGTAAATAGTTTGTACTTTTAATGCTCAGAGACATTTTACACATCTGGTACATATTTTGGGTTTTTTTTTTGTTTTCAACAATTTTATTGTGTATTTTACTTTTTCAAAAAAAACAAGACAACATTACCACAGATCACCTCAAATAAAAAACCCCAAAAGTAAATAAAACATAAAAGAAAATAACAATAAGTGAACAAACTAAACCTATATAAACAAATAAAGGTTTACTCCTCCATTCCATCAAAGCAATACAATACAAAATACTGTATGCAAAAATATATCCAGTAGTGATACACTATTCTAAAGTACAATGTTTAAGTATTTTTCAACCAAGCTACATATGGACTCCATACATGCTCATATTCGTCTAGTCTGTCCATAAGAGAGTATAAGACTCTCTCGTAGCTAGCCAGTTGAGAAAATGTTGTCACCCATTCCTCGTAGGGTGGGAGACGATCCTTTTTCCAGTGTCTCAAGAGCACTCGATTGGCAGTCATAAAAGCCAGAACAATCCATCTCATTTCAGAGGAGGGGAATTCTGAGTCCCCAAGATCTGTTGTGATCCCCAACATGATCAGCTTTGCAGTGATGGGAAAATATTTTTTTCATTACCTCAAATAAAGTTTAATATTTTAACATCAATATTTTAATACTGGACATAACCAAATCATATGAGTGATTGAGGCTCCAGGCCCTCCACATCTCCAACAACAATCACTAGGTATAAGTTTCCACCTATATAATTTTTGTGGTGTCTTGTGCCATCTGCGGAAAATTTTTAACTGAACAATTTTACTTCCTAGTTCTTTAAAGAAAACATTTATATGAGTTAGACAAAGTCTCCACTCATCTAGGGAAATATCAAAACCCAACTCCTCTAACCACTGGCTCTTAACTTTTTGCATAGGATCACATATCCGCTCTTGGAGCATATGACAAATCTTTGGAGTAACCCTTTGAAATGAAGCCGTTCTCAAAAGCTCTTCTCAGGACTACCTGTACATTTTTAATCAACCAACTCAGTTGCGCATTCCTCTGGACTGGGGTATTTTTTTTATAACCACACAGTATCTATGTTGAAATTTTGCCATTACTGTACAGTATTTTTATTCTTAATTCTGTTTTTATATGTATTTTATATTCTATCTTTGTGTGAGTCTGTTTGCTGTTATTACCTGTCACTGACACTTTGCTGCTGTTGCACAGAAATTTCCCCATCGTGGGACAATAAAGGATATTTCTATTCTATTCTATATTCATAAGATGATACAAGATCAGAGGACAAACCCTGTGTGATAGTAACAGCAGGAAGAAATGAGGGTACCTGCTTCTTGTTGGAAAATAACACATCCTTAGTCTTATTACATTCAGTAGCAATCTAAGTTGTAGCAGTTGAGACTAAAAGTTGTCAAAAGATGAATGCAGGTGCTCAAAAAAGAAGCGCAACTGATTTTGCATGACAATAAATTACTGAATCATTGGCATAAAAATGCACAGCTGCACTTGTAAGACCCTGGTCCAAGTAGTTAATATAGACAGTAAAAAGTGTGGGTCCTAAAATTTACCCTTGTGGAACTCCCTGAGAAATGTCCATATAACTTGATGTTTGACAACATATTGTACCCACTGTTTACAGCCAGTTAGATCATTTAAAAACCAACCCATAGCCTGTTCAGTAAACCCTTTGTCCAATATTATCCATATTGTATTTTAATTGGGTTTTGATATCTGTGGTTTTATGATTGGTAACTGTCTGTGTCCTGCTGTTGTTCTTGGCCAGGTCTCATCCGAAAGAGAGATTTTTAATCTCATTGAGATCTACCTGGTTGAATAAAGGTTACAAACATGATGGTTACATTTTGTCTGATTGGAACTAATTTTAGTTTTTACTATTTTTTTTCTGCAGATAACTGATGTTTACTTCTTTGAACAAGAGTTCATTCATTCTGCCAGAAAACGCAAATGAAATGATTCTAAACATAAGAAACAGCAGAGATCTCACTTTAAAGTTCAAAGGTTTGTTATTGTTCAATTCGGAACTTAATCATTATCACCATCAATCATAACACTAGATTACACAACATGTAAAACCAGCATAAATAATTCAGGCTTGAAGGATAAAAAAGATTTTAAAAATAGATGAATTAGGGGAGATGCTCTTAGATTTACTGTTTAACCTGAGTTCTGTTTAGTCAGTAGAATAATAGTAGTAACCCACCCCCCGACCTGACACACCTGACCTGGTTTCTAGATCTTTGAGCCATAATCAGTGGTTGAGTCTTAAATATTGCTGCCATCTGCTGGTTAAGGTGGAGTATTACATGCAGATTAAGCACTTTCTTCCTTTTGCTGACCATCAGCTCATTTATTGTTTGATGCTGTTTTGGTGAGGATGCTCTCTGCTTTGGTTGCCAAAGCGATGCAGATGCTGGAAGTGAGATTTCTTGTTCTGGGTTTCCATGGAAAGCATGATTCTGCTCCTTTCCATTGCTGTGTTGAAGCCGTGATCATGGTACATCCCACTCTTAAGCTGCTGTCTTGAGAACTGATGAGGCGTCACCTTGAACTGAGTCTGAAACAGGAAGAAGTGGGTAAAAGCCAACCCTTCACCTGCTGCTGGAATCAAATCAGCCCTTATTCTCCCCATAAATCTAGAAATTATAAATGATTTCAAAGCTTTTGATAAACTTTAATGAATTGTTAACCTTGTCTCACCTGCATCTCATGAACTGTTGGTTTTCTGCTGCCGTATGTTTGGTTCCAGGTCCGATATAAAGAGTGAGTCTTCGTTACCCTGAAAGCCAAACAGCATCTTCATCAGGATGAAGATAACAGGCTGTAGTACTGGCAGTAGCACTGGTTTACTAACCCTAGCTCTAAGGTTGGTGCCACACCCAGAGAACACCAACCCATAACTGGTGTTCTCTGGAGTGGTACGGTGTACAACTCCAGCAGAGTACTAGACCTGACTCGACAGCAGAGCAGTCTGTTTCTTAATGTCGTACTCCTACTGCTATAGTACTCCTAGCTGTCTGAAAGACTGCAGGGCCAGTATCAGCCTCCTGACTCTAAGGACAACAGCAGGCATATGTCATGTAGTATCACTGCTACGTCTGGACTGCAAAGTCTTGTTAATTTACCTGTAACCATGGAAACAGTCAGGATTGTTGAACCTCTCCGGCAGCTTCGGATCCGTCCGGTAAAAGTCACAGGTTTGACTTTTGTGACCCTCCATGTCTGACTGAAAAAAAGAGTTCAGTTAGCGGCAACACAGCTGTTACCATGGAGACAGGAAACACCAGTGACAGGCCCCTCCTCCTTTGTGTTTAAGGTGGTATTTCTCGATCAGGTGGGAAGAATTTCTGTTTGTAGATTTAGAGTTCTTATTACAGAAATTAAACCTCAGATGCTAAAACGATGGATCAACAGCTGACAGTCATTGTGTTGCTAAGCAACCCTTTAAACAGGAAGTGTTAATGCTGAGACAAGAAGAGTGTTTTCTCTGACCTGCTGTTGGTTTTAAACAGACTAAAGATCTAACCCATCAGCCCATGGAAACAGTAGCTGATCCAAACTGCTCTACAGGACCTCAAACAAAAGAAAACTAAAACATTAAAGAAAATGTGTACCTTGGCAACATGGGAGTACCCTTCATCCTGGACCATCTCCACCACCCAGGACCCTGGCTGGAACTTCAGCTGATTAGCCCAAATGGACCAGAACCCCAAAGGTTATTTATGGCTCAAGAGGATGATGAGAGACACCAGAACCAACAATCTAGATGATCTGAAGGCAGCTGTCAAAGCAAACCGGGCTTCCAGAACCTCAGCAGAACCTCAGGCTGATTTCCTCCATGCTGCGCTGCATTGATGCACGAATCCATCTAAAAGGAGCGCAGACCAGAACTGAGAGCAGAGACGTGAGCATAGTTTTCAGAATCCTGACATTTCTGTATAAAATATCCTGTTTCATTGATCTGATGTTCTGATGACAAGACTTTTGGGGGGGTTTTCTCTGTGATCCAGAACCATCAACAGAACAGAGATCAGATTAATCACATTTCGGTTTCCCACCTCTGCAAACAAAATACACAATTATTAAGATAAAACAATACAATCATTTAATTTCAATTTTTGCCATCCAGACGAAAGTAAAAACCTGATCATTTTTTTCTGCTTAATAAAAATAGCCGACAAAAGAGATCAGCTCAGAGTGGACTTTATTTTGAAAGTTGTACATACAGGAAGTTAAAAATGGCGTGCTCATAAGACTAATAAAAAACAATCAGTTAATAAATAACTTGTCAGTAGGCTAATTATTAAATTAAAACTCACATTTCACACAGTTAATATATTCAATAATCATTAGATAAGGGGCGGGGCCTAAAGGCCCCCCTCATGGGCGTGGTTAATATCTCCAGGAGCGGAGCAACACCTGTGGTGGTGGGGTTCATATGTACATGAAAGGTTTGAGTTCACATCCACTGTGATGTCAGCACAACAGTGACATAAAACTCGTGACTCGTAAAAAATCACAGCCTGAGACATTTTGCTTCTGTTCCTGTTTGCTCCTGTTTGTTTCTGCTGCTATGTTTCCCGTTAGAATCACATCCACGTTTTCTGGTTTCTACTGATTAGGTCCAGATTCTTCACTGAAGATGTTACCTCCGGCTGCTGCAACCAGAAACTGTTTCTCTGGACATCAGGATCGACTTTATCAACATTTCAATTATATCAACATTTCATAAAGTTAATCAGAGATCAGTGAAAATGAGTCCTGAAGGCTGATTGATCTCTAATTTCCCAGTCAGGAGGCTTCTGTTCATCACAAATCAATCATCTGCATACTGGCTGAAATATCTGAGGAGTAACTCTGTCCAATCAGAAGCTGTCACCAGACCTCTTTTCATCACTTTGTGTTGCAAGATGTCCTGATAAGCTGACAGATGAGCTACACAAGCCGACTGGTCTGCACAAAGCCTGCCAGACAGAGAGACACAAAGGTAGACAGGTAGATGTTGGAGTGAGACAGAACTGTGACCCATCTGTGGTTTAAAGCTTCACTTCCTGAAGCTTTGTTTTCCTTACATTAAAACCATTTAAGCTTCAAGCGAGATATGAAAGTAACTGTTTATGTATTTTAAACCGTGTACACCTTGAGAACAGTAACAGGACTGAGCCAAGAACCAACAGCGGTTTGGTCCAACCAGGACAAAGATTTTTCTGACAAATTAATCGTTTAATATTCTTCTGCTAACTCCGCTGGCTGAGTTGTTCTTTAACAACATGAACATCAGCCTGAAACAGGAGAGTTTCTCTGTGATGCACTCTTAAAAAGAAGTTCTTCACTGAGACCTGAAGGATGAAAAACCATCCGAGGTCACAGAGAGTTCAGCTCCCTCAGAGGTCAGAGGTTGGTACCTTTAGCGCTGCTGTCCAGGAAGACCTTGATGTAGGACGTAGGAACATATCCCTCCTCCTCCAGGTTCCTGCGAACTCTAGTCCAACCATCACCTTTATCCTCCTCCACCACAGACAGCAGCTCCCCCTCCACCATCGACAGTGTTCCTTCATTCTGACCTGCAGGGAACAGAAACAGTCACAGGACGAGTCACAACCAACCAGAACCACCAAGAGAAAGGGAGAGCCAATCACAACCATTTACCAGGGGTCAGAGCCAACCAGAAGGCAAAGTTTCCTGCATCATTATATTCACGTGAAAATCAAGTCAATCACATTTTCTGTATTTATGTTTAGCTGTTTTACCTAAATATCTGGTTATATTTGGGCTTTTGATTCATTTACTATCAACAGCTTTATAATTAGCTCCTGAATCCTTGTTTTAATGTTCCAGCCTATAATACAACAGCTGAAACAAAAACAACAAATCTCACCACAGTAGGAGTAACCTTTGACCTGTCCAAGTCCAAAAAAAAACTTCTGCTGCTCATTCTGAAGTCCAAAAAATAAACCAGAAATATGACTCATGGAAAATCCAAATTCTAGTGACCAATGACCCAACCAGTGATCCAACCAGTGATCTGACCACACAGACTGACCAGAACCCTTAACTAAATGAGCTGAGCAGCAACACATCAGACTGATGTTCAGTGACTAAAAGAACCACCTTAAAAACTGATGTCATCTTTCATTAGAAACATGGTAAATTTGCTCTTACTGCTCTATTCTTGTCTCATGTTTTCATATTTTACCTTTATGTGAATCTTCATGTTTCCATCTGTCACTTCGCTGCTGGAAAACTGAATTTCCCTCTGAGGGGGCAATAAAGAAGCTTTCTACTCTATTCTAAACAGCACCCGTGAGAGGCTGTCATTTCAGGTTTAATGTAAGTACAGCACAGTGTGGGGGGGCAACTTGACTACTCAACCTGTGCCAACAGCATTAAAAATGACTAAATTATATATCTAAAGCCAATTTCTGGTCCTGGTGGACACTGACTCTGTAAAGGACAATGACAACATTCGCTGAACATTGTCTGAAAGCTGAATGTCAAATGTTCAGACCTGAAGTTCAGCAAACGTCTGAACATTCACTTCGAACATTCACTCACTATGGAAAAAAGTATTTTTAGCTGTTATTTTATTTAAATTGGTTTATATATCTTTTAGACATTTATTGTTGTTACTATTTTTCACAAAATTTAAATTTTTGTCTTAGAAAAAGTTTGCACCTCTAATTTTGTCTGAAAATTGTCTGAACATCTGTGGGACATTTCTATAAAATGTGGTTATAAACTTCTATACCCCACCTAAACACTAGAGGGCTCCTCACCCAGCCAAACCTTATCCTCTCCATTCAAATAATGGTTAGATAAACTCATCCTGAAGGAGAATATTACTTCAATAAAAGTCCAAGTAGTACTATAATTTTGATTTTTTTTTTTTTTAACTTCTATTCTGCCCAGATGGCATCCAACTTCTGTTTCCGGCTTCTCTTCAGACATCTTCACCTGCCCTGCTGGAAGCGTCTGCATTTCATTTGAAACCAATTGGATCTACCTTGTTTGGTTAGTTATTGGTTCTCATATTATATCAATTGGTTAGAGAGTAACAAGCTGTATAGTTTGTTACCGGTGCTTTTTTGTGTGTGTCATGCTTAGCTTTAGTCGTCGTAAAGACAACATGGCGGAGGTCGCGCTACTCCACCAGACTTCTCAGCTTTGATTATAAATTTTGTGCAGATGGTAAGTTTTTTTCTGTGGAAAATATCCAGCTCTTTTTTTAATAAATTTTTCCCAGTGTTATACTGGGACCGTAGTTACTTCTAACACAGTGCTAATGTAGCATCGAAATATGTGTTCTACCCTAGTGTTTCTTGTAATTACTTTTGCTCTGTTGGGTCCTTTGCAGATGATCACGGGACTGTTCTTTTTGACCAACATCATTCTAATCATCCGCATGAATTATACTTTGAATTAATTGTTCACATTGCCCATAACTCAGAACCAGATTGCTCTACAGGTTATTTCTTGAATACTGAAGGTGAAGAATGAGCTTCTCTGATAAACTTGCTGACTGGGTAGTTAGATTTCAAATAAAACACGTTGCTCTCTCCAGTCTCTTAAAAATTCTTTGGAATCCTGGATATCCTGATCTTCCTAAGGATGTAAAAACCTTGCTGAAGACGGATTCTGCCTATCCTTGGAAAAATAATTCAATTCAAAAATACTTTATGATCCCAAAGGGAAACTAAATGTTGTAAATCATTAATTCAAGATTTTTCAGAGTTCCTGTAGTGGCTGATGGCTGTGACCAGGAAGGATCTCCTGTAGCAGTCTGTATTACAGCACATTTAATGAAGCTTCCAACTGAGGACACTGTTTCACTATGACATTCTCATGAGGATACTCCAGGTTGTCCATAATTTTCCTTAATGAGCATTACTGGCGGTTCATACTAAATTTAAATGTTTTCTTTAATAGATTTGAATACAGTAATGACTACTTTTTCTTATATGTAATTTCAGATGACTACTTGAAAGGAAGACAGAAATGTTACTTAGCTTAACATGTGTCAAACCTCTAAATGGAGACTGAAGCAGACACCCAGGAGGGTAGGGGTAAAAGTAATTCAACCTGGAGAGACTCACACAAAAACAGAGCAGCAATTAAAAAGATTTATTGACGTGAATTAATGGTTTTTTTGGCACTTGGACCCCGGCAGAAGACATATATGCTGCAAATTGCAATAAACGTGGATGAACTTTTAGGGTTTAGGATTAGAGACGTCTTCGCCCCCGGGGTCTGGACACTGGCGTTTGGCTGAAGGAAGCCTGATGGAGCGGTGAGAAAACGTCTGCTCAGCTGGAAGCAGACAGAGCCACGGATGGAGAGCTTTATAAGCAGAGACTCGCATGATGAGGCGTGGTCCAAAGCTGATCAGCTGCAGCTGAGGTACATTACGCAGTGACTGGATGATGCAGGTGAAGCTGGGAAGAGTCTTCCAGTGAATTTACGCCTAAGCTTCATTTGTTAGCAGCAAAGAAAGGAAGTTATTCATGATTTCCTTGAATTGGATCCCGTGTTGTTTCCATGTGATTAGAAGATTTAAACAACACCTGCCTTTACTACAATATTACAAAACACTTAGAAATACATGACAATCAAGTATTCTTGCATAAAACCTGCCTTAATTAAATAAATCATGCTGAAGTTATGCAGGTTTTTTATTGAAATGTTTCTTTGTCACAGGTGAACTCAGATCTGTTCAGATTCTGAGAGAGGACGAGCAAAAGCCAAAGATCCAACTGGAAACTCCTCTGTCAGGTAAATTTAACCAACGTGTTACACACAAAGTGAAGGCACTTTAAGTGTGTGTATCATCATATTTTTAATTAAATTATTTATAGATGTAAGGCATTCTTTGATTTTATTTGTTGATTACATGATGCTATGAATAAGGACATTTATTTACAAATGAAGGACGGGGTTTTTGTGGGGTGGGGGTGTTTTGTCAGTTTTAGGTGTTTCTCTGCATTTAATTCAAGTGTGCTGAAGCAGAGATGCATCTAAAACAAGCAGGACAGTGGATCCTGAGGACCAGGGTTGAAGACCCCCAGTCTAGATTGTTTATTTTGTCCACAAGGTAATTAATGCTTACCAAGGGTTATTTTACATAACTGAGTTTTTTTTTTTAATCATTCTTTGCAGATAATAACTTTAAGTGTAATGTCTTTAAAGCCTTAGAGGAAATCAAGGACACGGCCTTGGAAAACTGCAGGATGATGTGGGCCATTATGACCCGACTGACTGCCACTAAATCTGATGAAGAGGTGGACTCACTGGATGAGCTCCTCCTTCCAGGCTCCACGGCAGAAGAATTAGAGGACCAGACCCAAAAACTGGAGTCAGCTGATCAGAAAACAATAATATGTAAAATTCTTTGAAAACGTAATTAGCCTTTCTTTTCACATTAATCTTCCCTCCTATCAGGGGCAGGACAGTACAAATATTGTCTTTTTAAAATCTTTGTTACTTTTTTAGGTAGATCTCTGAGGGACCTGAAAGCTGCAGTGTTCAACATTTTTGCTCAAAATCCTCTCAAACCAGTGGCAGAGAGGCAAAGTCTTTCTGGTCAGAAGCACTTGGTGACTGCAATATTTACTATAAGGTCATGCACCTTTCAGCCTAAAACTGTTTAAACTGTTGTATATCATCCTATAACTGGATTTTGTCATTGTGCGTTTTCTCTATACGCTGTGAAACATTTTGTTTCATGACACATTTCTCTAAGTCACACTTCTCAGTTTAAGAAAAACTATATTTTGTATGTCTGTTTTTCAGGGGCTGTAGGGGAGAACCGAGGTTCAGATTCAGAAATCCAGGCTGTGGTGGGAGATCGGCTGAAATATTCCAAGGGTCGCTCAAACAAGTCCGCCATCAGTGGAACATGATGGTGCCAATAAAGAGGAAGCCTCAAAAAACATTTTTTGGAAGACCTTGTAGTGCTGCTGCTTTGTTTTGTGTCTATATGCATAACACTCTTATCAGTTCTGGTGTTTCAGATTTCTCTTTAAATGGGTTTTTTTTACTCCCACTGTGGATCCTAAGCAGAGTAACAATTTACTTGTATTCAGTTAGTTGAGTTTTTGGAAAAAATGTACTTCCAAGTAGTTTTACTACACTATACATTTTACTTTTACTTGATTAATACACTACCTGCTGGGAGTAACTTCACTAAATGAAGAATAAACATGTTTTAACCAAAAATGCAGCAGGCACAGACACACAGTTACAGTTTGTTAAAATTATTTTTGTTAGAATACAAGCTTTATTGTTAGTTTCCATCTGCTAAGGCCCCTTAGACCTTTGCAGGTGACAAGAATACAGTAACCTACCTACATATTGTCAGAGGTTTTATATTGAAAATAACAATAATAATTTGGAAAAGTTATTAAGTATTTAAGTTTAAACAATAAAACGTTAAAATTATGAAAAAAAAACACTGGCTTTGATGCTCCTTGGGTTAAATAACACTGAATGGAGTCAGATCTCAGTGTATTGAGGTGAGTTTTGCTGCACATTTTCATGGCAGGTAAAAAGTTTGTGTATATTTACACAAACTTTCACACCACATTCATTTTTATACATGTCAACTTGTGTGTAAAATGTGGCGCTGCATATTTTGTGCGCGTACGCAGGGTTTATACATGAGGCTCCAGGTTCTGGGTTACTAAACAGAAAGTTAACGTTTGGAAAATCACAGCATATGAAACATTGTTAAAGGGCAAAGAGGTCCAGATAGGAAGCGGCGGGGACTCAGCTTGATGGAGCGTGGCTCAGGGTAGCGACCGTATTGAGATTATGCCCCCTCCCCCCAACCCTGGCAAAGAAGCCATAATGTTGTGCACAGTGAAGTTTCATTGACTCCATTTTTGGCTTTAGTCGACCAGCACAGTGTGCAGCTGGTGCAAAGATCTGTTATGAAGTGGGCTGGAGATGGACCCAAAGAGCTGGACGGCAGAACGAGGTGAGGATTCACTGAGACCAGAAGCTCAGGACATGGAGGAGTCAGGAGAGGAGCAGGAGGCCAACGACAAACTAGTGATGATATTTGCTTGATGAGTTTGATGATTTGCTGTATACTTGATTGATGTATTTATGATGTGAAGCACTTTGAACTGCCTTGTTGCTGAAATGTTCTATACAAATAAACTTGACTTGATGATGATGACCAGCAGGTCCAAACAGAGAAGGTACCTTGGAACGGGTACAGAGACTTGCAGGTGCCGATACTCGGCAGGGGCTCGTCATCATCGAAGTCGTCGTCGAACTCGGAGCTGCGGGACTTGAAGTGGAGTTCTGCTCCTTGGTCCTCGGTGTAGCTGCCGTCGGGACTGGAAGGGAGAGCAGAGTTCAGCCTGGACCGGTCCAGAACCGGGGCAAACCGGACTTCCGGATCGTCGGTTCTGATCACCTCTCTCTGCTGGCGGGGCTGCGGTTATTCAGCTGCTTCAAGCTGCTGCTGCCTGGTGTCGTCGCCTGGGAGTTCAACCCGCAACCTCCGCTCTGCCTCCTGCCGCCGTGATCGGACAAACCGCCATCAGCCTCCGAGAGCCACACCTGGACCCGGAAATACAGCAGAACCTGAGTCAGTACTGGAAGAATATGCACGAGTACTTTCAGTTTATAACAAGAGTACGCACCAAGTACTGGCAGTATATATCTAGAGAACACACAGAGTACTAACAGTATATATGCAGAATATGCACTGAACCTGGATGATTCTGACTGATAAACTCATAAGCGGAACTGAGAAGCAGTTGAGTGTTGCACCAGGACAGTTAAAGGTGAACACAGAAGGTCTTTGCATGCTACATCCACAGCATGTTAACTCTGAGTTAAACTAAAGTAAATACTTTAAATAACTATAAACATGAGGAACCATATCAGAGGGGTCCACTCGGAGGTAAAAGTAAACTCTTGATGGGGTCACAAGAAGGTCGTGAAGCTCGAACTGATTCATGGACAGCTGTTGCCATGGTAACTTGACAACTCCTGATACGTGATGGCGAGTGTGTTGGGAGCGTCAGTCGAGATCAGTGAAAGAAAGTCTCACAGGTCAAAATATGAAGATTCATTGAAACGTAGCAGAGAAGCAGCAGATCAAAACTCAAAGTACTGAGAGTATTAATAGTATATAGACAGAGAAAATTCAGAGTATTCACAGTATTAACGAGATATACCCAGCGTTAACTCAGAGTACTGATGGCATTAACAGAATATACCCAGAGTAAACTCAGAGTACTAACAGTATTAAGAGTGTATAGCCAGAGTAGTGAGGTGTGAGAGCAGGAGAGGAGTTTAAATACTGTGAGAGTGAATGCTGAAACAATTGACTGATTGGCTAACTGGTTGCAGGTTTGAGGGAAGAGAGACTGAAGAGAGAGAGAATGGCAGCAGGGGGCGAGGGAGAGTAAACATGGGAACTAGGAAAGTCAATCTAACAGTAACAAAGAATAACTAGAGACAAGAAATAATAAACTACAATAACTATGAAAAGACTGAACTAAAGTAAAACAGAAACAAGACTGATTTAATCAAAGAAAGAGACTAAAGGAACCCAGGATAATAATAATCAAAAGAATCCAATCCCAAAACAACTCAGGTTCTGATACCAATAGTAAACTCAGAGTACTGACGGTAGTAACAGTATATACCCAGTGTAAAGTCACAGTAGTGATGGTAGTAACAGTATATACCTAGAATGAACTCAGAGACCTGAAGGTAGTAACAGTATATACTCAGAGTACAATCAGAGTACTGAGGGTAGTGACGGTATATGCTCAGAGTACTGAGGGTAGTGACAGGATCACCTACCTGGTTCCTCCTCAGCTCCTCCTCCAGTCTCTGGAGGTTTAGTTTCACTTCCTCCAGCCGAGGCTCCAAACTTCTGGCGTCGCCCATCTGTGGACTTCGTTCATAAACCTCCCTCATCTTCAGCAAAGCGTCTCTGAAACACACAAGAGCTGAGTCCAAAGGGTCCAGCAGAACCAGAACCTTCCTATCAACCAATAGAAGTGTTGGTACTGATAGAGCCTTAAGCTGGTAACTAGTTACACTTAGTTACATTTACATCTACTCTTACTAGAGTAAAAATTTCTGGCTACTCTACTTCCCTGAATGAAGAGGACGTTTTAACCAGAGTTGCATGAAACACTGACCTGCAGTTCATGTTTTAGTGAGAATTCTTGTCTGAACAGAAGCTTCCCTGTTTTAATGTTATTTTCTATCTGCTGAACCACTTAGAGGTCAACACCCAGTAAATACCAGACATAGTTACTGAAAGTGAATGTAGGAATCCTCAGGTAAAATGGATGGGTTAGCAAGCCTTTTTACCTTTACTTGAACAAAAATATGTTGAAGTAGTTCTACCCTGACTGGAGTACAATTTTTGTGTACTCTACCCTAACCCTAAGTACCCATATGTACCCTGTGTTACCATCTGTTGTCAGTACTATAAACTAACTGGCTTCATGTGAAAGAGATGGTACTTCATTGAAATCGTTGAGTGTTACCTTTGCTCTCGCTCTCTCTGGATCTCCTGGTTGATGTTGTTTATTCGAGCCAGTAGTTTCTTGCGTCTCTGCTCAGGAGGAAGGTGGCTGCAGTCAGTCAGACTAGAACCCTGCAGCAGTTCAGGAGCTTTCATTAGGAGCGTCATCAGAACTTTGAAACACCTGGATTTATTTGACAAGTGACATACTGACCAGCTTTAGGGACAGCTATCCAATCAGAGGAGAGCATGAAAGAAGCAAAACAAATTATTTAAATGTTCTGATTTAGGAGACAGATTCCAACTAACAGAGCAACAGCTGAGGAGCATCATAGGTCTCTAGTCAGGAACCAGGTGTCAACATTAAACCCAGAGTGCTTCAGGTGGAATACTGTTAGGTTTGAAATGCAACAGATCATATACATATATAGATTAGGCAAGGATGTTCCTGAGAGCAAGAGGAGTGGCTCCAGACCAAAGCCTCCTGATGACATTGCGAGGGACTGTAGCGCTGATCAGCAGGAGTTGCAGGAGGTGTCAGTTTGGCAGGGAGAGCAGCATGGATGGAGTTTTCCATCCAGACCTCGTGAGAGTATGGCACCAGCACCCACATAGGAGGCATCAACATCCACAACTAAAGGTTGAGCAAGATTGGGGTGGAGCGAGATGGGTGCTGCGGTGAACAAGCAGTTGAGATGCTGGAGTGCTCGTACAACCTCTGAGGTGAGTCTGAAGAGTCTTGGTTAGTTAAGAGTTTTGATGAGAGACGTTAGCAGGGCAGAGATAAAATCATGAATGAAGCCCTGATAGAAATGAGCAAATATATCGCGAAGGACATCATTAACGTGGTGTTGAAAAACAGCGGGACTGTTGGTCAGGCCGAACTGCATAACCAAGTACTCCCAATGACCAGAGAGTGTGATGAAAGCCGTTTTCCACTCGTCCCCGTCCCTGATGTGTACCAGATTGTAGGAGCTGCGCAGGTCCAGTTTGGTAGAGATGCAGGGCTGGGAGAGGGAATCTCGAGCAGAGGGAGAAGATGGTGATTCTGGATGGTAACCTTATTCAAACCCTGGTAATCAATGGAGGGGCAGAGCCCCCCTCCCCCATCTTTCATAAAGAAAAAGAAACTAGGAGGTGGAGGGCTCAGATGAACCACTGCTGAAGAGCCTCTGGTGTACTCCTCCAAGGCCTTGTTCTCGATGGACTCTACCCTACTCGATGGACTGGCCCTGGTCAAAGGCACAAGGGGTCTGCAGTGATGTTGGCTACCCACCCGAGAGAGGTGGGTAGCCATGAGGTTTTTCATAGACAGGGAGGAAGACATTTGGCGGACAGTGAGACTATATCCTTCCACTGTGTTCATCTTCCTCAGGTCCGAGTTGTACCAAGGAGAGGAGCGATAACAACTGACTGATCTAGTTCTCATAGGTGCGTGGAGATCCAGGATCATGTTTATGCTGTATCGGTCACAGATGGAGGGATGCTAGACAGATGTAGCTGGAGGTCTTTCTCCAAATTGTCAGTGGAATGATTTTGTATGCTCCTGGAGATCAGATGAGTATTCCTGCTGGAAGCAGTCAGTACTCTGTCTATAGAGACGGGCAGGTAGTCTGAGATGCCCAGATCACTTACTGATGCTGGTGGAAGGGGGGTTCACAGGTGTGTGTGGGGATGTCAACGTGTGGCTTGAGGTCTGAACAGTGTTGGATAAATGTTGACTTTATAAAATTTTGTTCAGTGTCCCATGAAGTAACAATGAACCAACCGCTGCAGCAACATATGGAGTAAAAAGGTTCTCCCGTCGTTTTTCCTCTTTATCAGCACTGAGTTGCATGAATCCCATCCTGGGTCGGCACCAGCTTCTAAACTACAACTTTTCTCTGAAACTCTGCAATGGAAGATACTTTAAATGTATCAGAGATAAACATAAGATGTTCATTTTTCCCTGATCACAACCTTTAAGTACATTAATCTTAGACGGTTTGATTTTCAGTCTGTTTTTAAATCAGCAAAAAGGTGATGTGATGGAGAGATTTAGTAATATGGCAGACAGCCACAGAGCTCCACAGATAATGTGCAATTTGGAAGAGGAAGAGAAGTCTTCTACCTAACCCCCCATAATATTTATAGTTTATCATTTTAACTATAGATTGCTTGACAGCTCATTAGCAAACACAAATGACTTTGCTAAACCTAGATGTAATAATGTAGATACAACATGCTAAAGCAGAGCCAATCCATGCTTTTAATGATAACGGTCCATAGAATAAATGCAGCTATTTTAATGTCTGGAAGTGGTCAGAACCGGTGGCCCGGTTCCTTGAAAACCAGCTGGTAATAGAGGTCCCTGAAGAAGCCACTGCTCCTGATCCCTTGACCTCTTTCTGAGAGAATATTGTGATCAACTGGATCAGAACCAGAACCAACACCAGTCTGAGATTATCATTGGGGACTTTCACCAGAGCTGATAACGCATTACTTGGTTCTGTCAGGATTATGGAGCGCCCGCGTTAACTTCAGCAACAGACGGGGTTAAAGGTCATGGTTCTGAAAGGGGCAACAACGAAAGTCTCCCTGAAGGTCCTTTTATTCAGCAGATGGAGAGATGAGGAGGAGGAGGTCGTCCCCCGAGTCTGCTGCTGGTACCACTTCCTCTCATGTGAAGCTCTGGTGTTACGAAAACATCTGGCTGATAGAAACACACGACTCTAAACAGTTCCTCCCAGCAGAGAAGCAGGTGAAGAACCTGCTGCTGTTCTCGCAGGTCTTCCATGTTGTTAGAACAGAGTACATGCAGCAGGAGCATCAAGTACTAATGGGTTTCCTCTTGTGTGTGTGTGTGTGTGTGTGTGTGTGTGTGTGTGTGTGTGTGTGTGTGTGTGTGTGTGTGTGAGAGAGAGAGAGAGAGAGCATACCCCTCTCTTTAGGCTTCGGAGACACTGCTTCCTGGTTCTGGACCCAGAGCTCATGAGATCACTAAGCCGCTGTGTGATTGGGTCTCTGGAGCCTGTGGGCGGGGACTGTGAGGAGTTGACCACCTCTCCAGGCGTAGGTGAGGTGGGGGGCGGGGGTGGGGGCTGCCTTGGGGACGAGAGGAGATGCAGCAGCTGCAGAGAGATGAACAGGCTTCAGTTCAGGCAGCTAACCTCACCAAGGGACCCCACCTGGTAACCCTCACCTGGAGCTTTATACACTGATGAACCCCAGAAAACTGTGCTTGAAACCATTTTTTTTTTTTTTTTTTTTTTTGTTTACAAAAGTTCAGATGCATCAATAGGGTTATATTTCCAAATGAAGTTAGTGGAAATATAACCCTAACCCACTCATGACTGACACCCACAATTCTACAGTGATGGGCTCAATGGCAACACCTAGAGGCTACTGTGGGATCTGTAACTAAGACAGATGACTGATACATCCATGTGGATGCAATTACCTGACTGAGCCTTAAAGAATGCAAAATTAAACAGAAAATCCCTTCACCAGTTGATTCACCATCATCATCATCATCATCATAGAGTGAATTAAAGCTGCATAAAAATGGGTCGATAACTTGTCATGGGAGGTACTAGGTTTCTGGTGAAACATTTCCAGGATTAAAGGACTAATGTCCCAGCAAGATCTAGAGAAATTCATCCAAGCATTTATCTTTAGTCGCCTTGATTACTGCAACAGTGTCTTCACAGGTCTGCCTAAAAAAAAAAATCAACCAGACAGCTGCAGCTGATCCAGAACGCTGCTGCTGGCGTTCTCACTAAGACCAGGAAGATAGATCACATCACCCCAGTTCTAACGTCCTCCCACTGGCTCCCTGGAGCTCAGAGAATAGACTTTAAAATACTTCTGCTAGTTTAGAAATCACTGAACGGCTTAAAGACTGTTGTCGTCGTATCAACCTTCCAGACCACTCAGGTCTTCTGGTTCTGGTCTGCTCTGCATCCCCAGAACCAGAACCAAACATGGAGAAGCAGCTTTCAGCTTCTATGCTTCACTAATCTGGAACAAACTCCCAGAAAACTGCAAAACAGTCGAAACACTGAGTTCCTTTAAATCAAGGCTGAAAACCCGCCCGTTTAGAGCTGCCTTTGATTAGTAGGAAGTGGAACATTGATCAATGTTTCACGTATATTTACTTAACAACATTATGGTGATCTGGATCATCTACTGACTCATGAACATCACGCTCAGGAACAGACTGTCATGCTGTGGCAGCCTTTATACCCCAACATTATTGCCCCAGATGTTCACCAAGAAGTGCAGCTGTTGGAAACGCATTAATCAGTGACCTAAAGACATCATCTTAACCTCAAGGTTTCCTGTTTGTTCAAGTCCAGGTTCAGAGCATTCCTTTAAGCCTCTCAGTCTGTTAATAAACACCTTCCACATGCTGCAGATTCAAACTCTCCCCAGCAAACTTCTGCATTCATGTACAGTAAGACCCATGAATATTGTGCACATCAATAATGGATGTCGACCTTTGGGGAGCTTCTGCTGCTCACCTTCTGTTAGGTTCTTCTTCTGACATGTAGGCATGAATGTTCAGCAGAGAGGACGACTTAACCACATCAACATGATGCTCAATCAGTGTTGATTTGATTTACAGAGGAAACATGTTTAACTGACACCATGTTTCATTCATATGGATGTTTTTATGCACAGCTGGTCAGATTTAAAATCTTTAAAATCTTCAACAGCCCCTAGATGAGCCAACCAGGTGACTCCAAAGGGTGTGTGTGTATGTGTGTGTGTGTGTGTTGGGGGGGTGGGGGTTCACCTTATTTTTACGCAAGAATGGCCACAACTTCCTGCTGTGTCTCCGACCCTCAGCCCGGTTGTCAAGGTAACTGGATTCAGAGATGCTCCGCCTCATATTAGCGCTGTAATCTTCAAACTCAACATCGCCTGGAGGGTCGAAGCCGGATTTATAGACCTCCACCACATGACCGGTGTCCTGCACGCACACACACACACACACGCATGCATGAACATACACACAATGATGATGCACGGAGCAGTTGTAGCTCTAAAAGCCTCAGGCAAGAGGGACTGAGACTATAATCTATAAACTTTTCCCTGAATCTGACATTCTGACAAACAGGAAACAATCCAACTCAGGAACACAACGGATCCGGTAAAGGTTCTGCAGCTGTAAGGTGACCTTATGTGCCCTGAAAGGCACCTTTTGAATAAATTAAATTCTAATTTGTAGTACTGTTTTAAAGCAGGGGGCGTTGGTATGGTTATCTGGTCACGTGGTGGGAGCTTTCCGGCTATTTATATAAATTTGTATATTTATTTATAGGTAGGGACAGGGCGGTCCGCACAGCACCTGCAGCTGTGCTCTTCTTCACGCAGAGTGGGATGGAAAGGTGCGCACTCTGTGCACAAGGCTCCAGGTGTCCCAGCGTGTTTCAGACATCAGACTCACCTTCCTGGGTTGGATGCTCTCAGCAGCGTCCATCATGGCGTCCAGACAGCGACTCGCCAGAGGAAGAACCTTCCGCTCCGATTCAGCCGACAAACGCATCGCCTCAGCAACTCGTTCAATCCGACGCTCCTCCATGTCCTGAATACGCTGAAATGACCAGAGCAGATCTATGAGCTGAAGCTCTATTACACTCTTCACATAGAGCATATCCTTAACCAGAGGGTTGGATCTGATATACATGGATCTACAGACCAGAGAGGGTCGGAGTGGACTGTCAGAATTTATTCAGCACCTTTCTCATCCTCCACCACTTGAAGCCATGTTCACTCAGTCACAAACACACATTTAAACAGCGACACAGATCGGTGGGCAGCTTGGAATTATGAGATTCGGTCTTCAGCCTTGGAAGGAGAAACATCTTATCCTGCTCTCTCCCATCCTATTTTGATAGTTTTACCGGTTAAGTTTTAAAGTTATTTAATATATCCAGTTTTCATAGTTACTTTTACATTGTTTCATAACTGGATTACTTCATATTTAAGGACTGTGGATTTTTTAATTTTACTTCACTTTTTGCCCTATTTTTTTTTTTTTTACCTCCAAATTAAGCATGAGTGCGATGCCTCTGGTCGACACCGGGAACATTAGTAGTATTATACAAAGACTTCAATTGATAGAACTGAGGGTTTCTCTACTAGAGGTAAACATCGAGATCAACGCAGGCTCTGGAAATGAAACAACTCTACCGATGCCTCAAAACAACAAACAGCCTCCAAGAACTTCAAGAAGCAGCTCATCCACCTGGAACTGTCTTGGAGCTAAGCCAAAAAATAAGTCTCTGACTAGACATCGAACGGGACAGACCCCTCACCTAGATGATACAGTATGGCCAGCATTGAGCCAAAACATTGCCTTGTCAGCACCAGCACCAAAGAAAAGACAACAAGCAGCTGAAGCTGACATGATTCCACCTTCCTTGACTCCAGTACTAAGGAATAATCAGCCAGCTCGAGCCATAACACATCCCATCACGTCTCCAGCTGGAAACCCACTAAACTCCACTGAAAAACAGGTTCGCTGCTCTGCAGCAGGAGCCTACGACAGACACTTCTCCTCCAGACATCAACAAGAGGTATGAGACAAGACCAACACATCCACCTCCTAAAGTGACCCAGAAACCAAAATTAATGCCAAAAATTCTTATTGTCGGGGATTCAGCTGTGAACGGAATTGATCGTCTTTGTAGCACAAAGACAATGAAGGTAATCTGCTTCCCAAATGACACTGTCAGATGTAACAGAGAAAATACTCCCATTAACCACTGATCAGCCGAGTATTGAGAATCTAATCAATCACATTGGAGCTAATGATCTGGCCAAGCAAAAATCTGAAATTCTGAAAAAGGACTTTAGGCATCTTCTAAGCACAGTTGGAAATCTGAAAATGAAGGTGTTTATCAGTGGACCAATACCGAAAGCTGGACGTGGAGATGAGAACAACAACAGACTGTTCATGATTAACAGATGGCTTATTAAAGAATGCTCTTCCAAATCCGTCAACTTTATTGACAATCACAAGATTTTCTGGGAGCGCTATCATCTCTTCAGACAAAACAGAGTCGGCCTAAATAAAGAGGGGAAAAAACTTTTCACTACCAATATCTTCAATGCTGTTAACAACAGAAGGCCCTCTCTCCAAACACAGGACAATGTAAACAATGACATCACTGCCCCAGCAAAGATTGTAGAAGGACAAGCACAAAGTCAGCAGGTGGACAATGTTCCAAAACAAACCAATAAGCAGCCATCTCCCAGAATACCAGCTGGAAATGGAGCTGAGAGGGAAGGGATACCTGTACTTATTGAATCAGCACCCCCGAATTACAATTTTTTAAGTGAGAATAGAAAGAATAAGAGGGGCGGAGGGGTTGCTGCAATATGTCATGATTCACTAAACTGCAAAAAGGTTTCCCTGGGCAATTTTGAATACTCTGCGCCGGCTCCAAACACTGTGCCACACAACACTCCAGAAAATAGCTAAATTTAACCAACTCAACCTTGAAAACTTAGAAGTAATTTTGAGACAATTAAGCTCCTCCTCCTCCTCCTGTCTTGATATCCTACCTACAACCTTCCTTAAGAAACTTCTGCCTGTCATTGCATCTGACGTGATTCAAACAGTAAACACTTCCCTCTCATCAGGTATTTTTCCCCAGGCTCTAAAATCAGCAGTTATCAAACCACTGTTAAAAAGAGAACAGTTTGGATAAATCACTACTGCAGAATTACAGGATAATCTCTAACCTTCCATTTTTCAGCAAAATTATTGAAAAAGCTGCATTTCAACAGTTAAACTTCTTCACAATGACCAACCGCTTTGACGTCTTTCAGTCCAGTTTCTGTGCTCACCACAGCACTGAGACCACTCTCGTCAAAGTGTTTAATGACATCCACACAAATACAGACTGTGGAAGAACCGCAGTGTTGGTTCTGCTGGACCTCAGCGCAGCATTTGACTCTGTTGACCAGGAGATATTATTGAAGCAACTGGAGAGCTGGGTCGGACTCTCTGGTACGGTACTTAATTGGTTCAAATCCTACCTAAAGAACAGGGATTTCTTTGTGTCAATAGGCAACTTCTCATCGGAGCGGACAGAAGTCACATGTGGAGTACCCCAAGGTTCAATCCTGGGACCCCTCCTATTTAATATCTACATACTCCCACTTGCTCATATTATAACAAGTAATAAGATCAGTTACCACAACTATGCAGATGATACACAGCTCTATATCACGATATCACCAGGTGACTCCAAGCCCATCTGAGCACGAAACAGATGCTTAGAACAAATTGATGCATGGGGGTGCCAAAACTTTCTCAAGCTAAATAGAAACAAAACTAAAATTATCTTTGGAACTAAAAAGGAATGATCTAGAGTCAGCACGCAGCTTCAGTTATTACAGCTAGAAACTAGTGATCAGGCCTGAAATCTGGGTGTAGTGATGGACTCAGACCTGAACCTTCAGAGACACATAAACACAGTTACAAAGTCAGCCTTCTATCACCTGAAGAACATTTCCAGGATTAAAGCATTAATGTTTCAACAAGATCTAGAGAAGCTCATCCATGCATTTATCTTTAGTTGCATTGATTACTGCAACAGTGTCTTCACAGGTCTGCCTAAAGAGTCAACCAGACAGCTGCAGCTGATCCAGAACGCTGCTGCTGGTGTTCCTACTAAGTCCAGGAGGATAGAGCACATCACCCCAGTTCTAAAGTCCTTCCGCTGGTTCCCAGTAGCTCAGAGAATAGACTTTAAAATACTTCTGGTAGTTTATAAATCACTGAACGGCTTAGCATTACAATACATTAAAGACCTGTTGTCGTTGCATCAACCTTCCAGACCACTCAGGTCTTCTGGTTCTGGTCTGCTCTGCATCCCCAGAACCAGAACCAAATATGGAGAAGCAGCTTTCAGTTTTTTATGCTCCTCTAATCTGGAACAAACTCCAGAAACTGCAGAACAGCCGAAACACTGAGCTCCTTTAAATCAAGGCTAAAACCCCGAAGGGGGTGCTCGGGGAACAGGTCTGTAGTACTACATCACCACCCTGGATGCTTGGGGAAGTAACGGAGCAAGACCCAAAGAAAAGACTGCTATGTATTGGGTAACAGCAGAATCATGGTTCCGTGACGGAGTGTTGCAAGTTCCAGGAGGCGTCGCCCACAGAGCAGATACGCCCTTCGATCCAAGCTCCACCCGTCAAATTCAACTGTCGGTGCAAATGGTTGTGGTGCCATATAGAGGAATCTACTCGGTAGGAGCAACAATCACCGAGGTAAAAGACCAGCAAACACACCCTGCATCCCACCCTGCATCCAGCTCGGCTAAAGGCAGGAAGAGAAGATTTGGCGCCTGGCCTTCCCTCACAGCAGCATTAAGATGGAGAAAGAAAAAGTAATGACTGACCTAACGGCACCAGGGACTTGAGTCGTCGGAAACAAACGTTGGAACAGGAACAGACAAAGGAAAAAGAAGTTATCTCCCTCAGGTTCCCTTATTGGTAAAAATAGGTATAAGTGCCTGGAACGGCATAGGTGAAAATGGCCCTTTTCTGAAACTACCAACAGGGAACATTCTTCTAGATAGACCAAGGGAAGATTTCTCCCCAGCATTCCCGCTCTCAGAAGCGTATTATCTTACCCACCTGATCTATCACCGGCCCACCGACCTTCAAGATTCCAAGGAAATTCAAGGAGTGGAGGAGATGCCATGGCACGTCCCCAATTATTTCCTCCCAGAGACCAGAGGCGCCTGGCCAGGACTAAAAGCCGACAACACCTGGACATCAACAATGATCTCTCCAACAAGTTCATCACAAATGCCTTGGATTTTCAACGCAGCGACCGTTTGGATGGCTGGGAAACGATGGAAAATCACGTGGGGACCTCACTATTTAGAACTATTGCAACAATTGTTCTGTGAAATCTGGTTAAGCGGGGCTCTGATATGGACCACCTCTCCAAGTATGTCCTATACAGTTATGAGAAGGGAGGGACATGCGGCACATTACATTTGTGATAATACCGAACTCCCTCTGATGTTGGAAAATGATAGGGTCTATCCCAGCCCTTATCATCAACCCGTCCCTCTGCCAGCACGGCAAGGGTATTGCACCCAACTGAAGTTATATGGTCAATCTCTGTATACTGCCATCAGCCTCCCAAATAAGGTAGGGCAGGCCCACGAGGAGTGGCGAGACAGGTTTAGGCGTGCCGGACTCCTCCACGGTCCGACCCCTAAGCCTGACTGTTGGAAGGTTTTCCTGTGGACATGGGTGTGGAGGGGGTTGGAACCAGATTTGCCCTACCCCTCTTCGGTCTACAAAACCCTGCTACAGCAGCGAGTGACCAGAGTGGTCAACACCGACCCTGCGTGGATCACAGCTCTTCTGGCATCATTCGAGAGAACCCATCGGGGACTCATCTCACCAGACCCCAGAGAATACCTACACTAAATATCACCATGCCCGGGGATGGAGCATTCCGTCTTTGGCGCTTCGACACTTTGGATGCCCTAAATGACGGACCAACTGACACCGATACTGATGATGACAACTCGGACCCCCCTGATCGACCTCTGCTACGGACACCGACCAAGATTACGGATAACCATTTTTGTATAAAGACATGGCTTATGCTTTTTGCCCTGCTCTTTGCTGCTACAGTTCTTTTTGTTATAATTT
The DNA here is from genome assembly GCA_014839685.1 of Anableps anableps. NCBI lineage: Eukaryota > Metazoa > Chordata > Actinopteri > Cyprinodontiformes > Anablepidae > Anableps > Anableps anableps. Next base: position 42,835,621 of record CM026066.1, on the reverse strand, counting down.
ATTCCATTGGAGTTGGACCATGGCATCTCACCCATGCCAGGGTTACCTATGGTCCTTCAAAATATGCCAATATCAGCTGTTGGAACACCAGCTCCAAAACCATCTTCATCCCATGGGACAGCAGCATACCCTTCGAAAACCAGACAAGACTATTTGAGAAAGGTAATGACACCACATTCGCCGCAATGAGAAAGTATGTGAAAACCTGTGCAGCTAACCTAAGTGACCCAGTGATTGATGACCTCTTCAATCACACTTGGTTAGTGTTCAACCATGACATCGAAGAGGATGGAGTAATTGTTTGGATTCGGATCCTGCATAACAAGGTTCGCCGCACCATCAGGTGTAAACTGGATACACCCAGATCGCGGAGTACCAGAAGTGGCACTGCAACATGGCCTGTCGACCCCTGCTGATGTACAGGGGCCAAGGCTACTGGAAACCGAAGTCACCTATCCAGCTCCCCACAGACCGGCTGGTTGTCGGGCTTGGCTACCACGCTGGAATTCTGGGGAATTACCATTTAAAATGCGACTTGCACCCATCCCCTGATTCGCTGTCGTCAGAGAGTAATGCTACAAAGCTGGCCTCAAACTCTAAAGGTTCGCAGCGTTAACGCCACAAAGCGACCTGATTCGGATTTCTTGCAAAAACATCACTTGCCTTCCTGATAAAGCAAGGATCCTGACGTTTCCTGTGGCAAAATGACCAAGTTGGACTGCATCAAGAACAAGTTTCGGATACTCCATGCCTGTATCTGGAACAAGTATGTGACCTGCAACCACACCAACCTTATGGTTTTGTCTCTCTCACATCACACAGTTATAACCTTAACCATAAGAACGTTTAGACTAATTGAATTTGAAGCCTGGCTGAATGAATCTTTCCCATGGGTATGGCTGGATGGACCAACGGCTTATTTCAGGGGAGACTTCCCAGAAGGAGCGGATAGGTCCCCTCACGGCTTAAAGGGACCCCACTATGCTTTTATGTATACGCAATACCTGCCTAAACCCGATGATACCTCCTCACAGTGCCCAAAAGGGGACTTTGACAAAATTGATAAGTGTGGTTGCTAATAAAATTTTTGAAAGTTTGAACACTCAGAGTGGGTAAAGACTGGCGCTTCCCCAAGGTGGTGACTTGTGGCAGACATCAAACTCCCTCTTTGCTACATGGAAATATGACTGTTCCAACAACTACCAACCGCCAAACTGGTGTTACAAACATGGGTAGAAAACTACAGCCATCAATGGTCCTACGAATGGTGGGGACTGCAGAAAGAAGAATTGGGAGCATGGGTGTTGCCCTGTTTAGATCAGTCACAGAATTATTGGGTGAAGTATCAATACCTTGCCACTGTCTACTCTAAAGAACAAGCTATATGGCCTGGACGATTCTGGAGACCAGACCTCTTTGTGCATCCCAGACCCTGGCGTATGGTATGTAATACTAATCGCACAGAATGTACCATTGGACTGACAAGGCAGCCCTGTCAAATGGTCCCGGGCTGGGAAGATCATTGCAAGGATCATTACCAAGATGAGTATGACACCCACTCTTCAGAGACTGTGTGGAAAAAGATCAAGGGGCGTATGGAGAAGATCATTGGGTAGAGGCAACCACATGCACAGATGCTATTCTGGGTCTCAGCTAAAAAAGCGCAAGAGCATCATGGGAGTCACTTTTCCCTTCATCCCAGATACCCTCATTGCTATAGCTGAAGGACACGCTTTTCGGAAAAGTTTGTGTGACGGCAAAGTGGATGAAGGCCTCAGTTGGGTAGGTTCCAACCTGCTTTACTCCAACTTAACCTGTAGGGTACCAGAAGAAGTTTGGAAAGCTTGTGGTACTGGTTCCAACCAACATACCTGCCGCTGGTATGAGACCCTGGGAACACCCCATGCTTAGTGCAAGTAACGGAAGTAGTTGAAGAGATTGCTGAAGTTGTTGGAGAAGGCCTTTCCATTGCTGAACACTGGTTGCTAAACGCTTGGCAATGCTCTGGCCCTATCTATTTGGGCGCCTTAGCTGTCCTTGTGGCACTGGGTCCTAGGAAAGGTTATCCTAACGTGTTTTGTGGTTAAAAGCCTGTGCCGCCCTAGGGGAAGGGCTACAAGCCCTCCCCCCGAGGGAGGGCTCTCATGTTGTATAGCACTGCGTTACCGTGTGCCTCAAGTCAGTTGTTGTTCTGGACCCCTTGGATGAAGATCTGAACCTAGATTAACATTCTACCCACATCATGTCCTGCAATTCCACGAGTTCCACAGCGGCTCCTCAGCCTCTTCAAGTGAGTACCGTTGAATTTTACGGTTTACTCTGTGCCTGGTTAGCCTACTGCCACACTGGCCACTGGTCCTGCCATCAACCACTGCGATTCCTCATCTCCCTTCAAGGATATGTCAAGATTATCCTCAGTCAAGTACTCCTCCAGAGACAGGACATAGCCCTGTCCCTCTTCGTATCCTATGTGATGGGACGGACCCCCGTCAACTGGAAGAAGGGAATTCTGGTCACCCTATGGTTTTCCCTCGACACGGGTGGCCTAGTGCTGGAGCTGCTGAGGAGATGTGAGGCCATGCCAGTCAAGATCACCACCGCAGTTATGGAAGGCGTTTTAGCCATATTGATCATCATCTACCTGGGCCATCAAGCTCTGTCCATCAAAGGGCGAAGCAAACCCCAATGGCTCCGCAAGCTGGCTGTTTTGGTTGTCTGGGCCATAGGCTGGGGGGTATTGTCCATCCTTTGGATGGATAGGACTCGCCTCAACCCTACCACTGGCCGTCTGGCTCATGACCTACGCTGCGATCTTCACCGACACCACCACACCGACTCCAGAAAACAACGACCCTGGTCATCCGGTCTCCATGGCTTGCATCTTTGCACGGCACGCAGGCTTAAAAGCATCATGCTTTCTTTTAATTTTGCTAGCTGAATATGCTCCTTATTTCTTTATATTTTTCAGTTATGTTATTACAACCAATCATGCTTAATCACATATCTTTTATTATGTTTTGATATTTTTTATTATGTTTTGATATTACATGTTACTTAGTCCCCTATGTCTCCCTAGGGTTCCATCAATTGTTGTGGCTGTGGAGCTGCAGCTCTTTCCACTGGTTCCCTCTGGGCAACTCCGGATGCCTATTGGTGTCATGATTGCTTACCCCTATATTCAGGGTATGACGAAGTCACAACACTTTTCTGTATCGGTGGTTCTGATAATCTTCCACATATTGCAGCATCCACTGCCCGTACTCTGGAAACAGAGTATGAAATTGTATGGACTTCAGCCTTAGGACACAGTGGTGACACTCTCAAGACCACTCACCACCCAATGGGGCGTTATCTCCCCATTGTGCGGAAGATCTGGGAACATCAGACTACACTCAACTGCCTTCCTACTATGCATCTCCTAGACGACAGAATTGTTGCGCTAGGAGCACAGATCCCTCCAGTTTCTCCACCCTCGCCTGACATGTTCATGGATCAGGGATGCCAAACTACCCCTATGATGCAGCATTGCAGTACCCAGACGACACCCCCCTTCGTTGTCCACAAACAAATCCAGACCCCCAGTTCGCTTCTGGTACCACTGTCCAGACCTAGTCTGGAGACCCGTGATGTGCCCTGTCAGACCACCATCAGCGCATCAGTAGATTACGGTTGTCAGACGGAACCCCCATCGCTGGACGACGATCTTCAGCAACTGCTGGATGAGCTCACCACACTACCCTCTCCTCCAATGACTTCTCCACTGCGATCTTCAGATGACATCGCCTCCTCAGCGTTCACACCGCTGTCCCCCCTACAACTCATGGACACCAGTGAGGAGACCCCCTCTTCAGCAGCACCCACGGTGGAACCTGCTCTCACACCATGGTTCCCTTCTCCTTCACATCTGGACGACTTTGAGGTGCTCAACTCCTGGTCTCCCGGTGCTCCGACTTCGCCTTTCGTCGGTCCTGATGAGGATGTTCTACTCCTCTACTGTGATGAGACAGCCGAGTTCCTGTGAGTGGCACTAATCTGGGCATTCCACTGTCTGATCTCAAGAAGGGGGTGTTGAATGAACTGGAGAAGTATGGTGAGATCATTCCAGTTTCATGCAATCTTATAATAAATTGAATAAATGAATAACTAATAGTTCTTTTCCACAGAAGTAAAAGGGACTGAATAAATAAATGAACACAGAATCTGCACATTTGAAATGTTTCCCCTTTTTTCATGAGTGATTAAAAATAACAAATATTGAAATACAGTGTATGTAACCAGTATTGTGATGATTGAATAATGATTTGATGTTGATTTTAAGCATTTATTGATATATTAAATAATTGTAAATCATATTGAGAATATTATGAGTGTAACAATGAATGTGATCAGTTAAAGATGAGGTTAATCACAGTTCAGGTCAACAGCATAGGAAAAAAGGAACAGGAGAGAGCTTTAGGATCAAATTGGGGAAGTAACTCTGGCCGACTGTTGAGGGTGAACGCCTAAAGTTGTGCAAAAGATCATGCAGTAAGGCACCCAAGAAATTATGCGGCAAGTCACGTAGCACCTTGCCATACACAACAATGGGGTGGAAAAGTATAAAAGCCCAGGACAAAGAGGAAGAGCTCGCTTATTCTCCGCGGACAGAGTCGAGTCAACTTGGAGCGCAGAAAGAGGAACCAAGAGGACCGCACCCAGGAGCCATGGAGCGACGGAGGACTCTGCACCACTGGACCAGGGGAAAAGCCAACACCCTCAGCCGTGGTTCCAGATCGGGCTGCTGTTCCTGGACTTCTGCTAAAAGACACCCCAACAACCTCTGACAGACTTGGTCGATGGACTGTGTGCAGCACGTGATGGAGGACTGCCTGCTGCTGATCTACAACATCGGATCTTCACGCACCCATTGAGAGGAGGACATCGTCTAACCAAGGCACCCTCCACCCAAGGACTTCTTCAACGAGTCAGCCGTCATGAGGACTGTTCCATCCGGGGTATGAACTGGAGATGCTCCCCCCAAAAGCCTCTCCCTTTTAGATGTAGGGTGTTAGTGTTAGGGAAGAATAGTTAGCTTGATTTATATATGAGTGTTTATGATGATTATGTTTGATTTCCTGCTGATGCCTAACCCTGCCAAAGCATACTAAAATAAAGAAGCATAGAAAATTCTAGAAAAGTTGTGGACATTCAAATTGATTGAGTCATTGAAGTTCTGTGATGAGTGTAAAATATACTATGGTACATGGTTCTAGTAATGTTGGGAGGTTTCTAATGGTTACCTTAGTGAAATAATAACAATACCCCTGGAACTCAGACCGAGTTACTAAAAATTATCTAGTCTGTGACAAGTGCACGTTGTTATTAGAGGAAAAGCTACCGTTAACAGGTGTGGTTTATGAGGTTGAGCTGCCGTTAGGCTACTTGGTGGGTCACTTTGTGAACTGAAAAGGAGTGTGGCATCTGGATCTGGAGGTAGTGAGAGGCTAGACGTATTTTCCTCGTCACCAGCTTAAACAGATTATCTTAGAAATCTTAATGTAGGGTAATACTCAATAAGTTCTAAGATTTTCCGGACCCGTTAGATGGAGAGCTGGTCATAGGTCAATCTCATAGGTTGAGCAAGGAGGAGGAGGGGTTGGCTTATGCGCAACAACACTGTATACTTGATTGATGTTTTTATGATGTAAAGCACTTTGAACTGCCTTGTGGCTCAAATAAACTTGAACATGTGTCTCGCCCAGGGAAACATCGACATATGAGAGCAGTATCTGGATTTGCAGATGTAGTCCTTCACTCATCCATATACTGTTAAATATGGAGAAATATTGATGATTTCATTGTGCGGCATTATGTGCAAACCAAACAAAGTTCGGCAACATCGTTCAGCTTAAGGGAAGAAAAATGTTTAAACCTGAAATATAGGAAATGATAAAAGTGGGAAAAACTCAATATTCTTGAGACATTGACAATAAATAATTTTAATAAAGCAAAACAAAAGCATTAAAGGGGCAGTATTATGTATTTTCAAGGCACATAGTGTCGTTTTATAGCACAATGAAGTAACTATTTTACCTTCAGTTACAAAAACGCTGTATATATCTAATATGACTTAAAAGAAATTTGCCTTTGTAATTTAACACCTTGAAATTAAGCCATTGTCTCTAAAAATTCCTGCTCATTCGGAACCTCTGCCTTCAGGAAGTTATCACACCAGTGCTCAGGGTTTCCTCTACATGTAATTGATCATGGTTCACCGCCACGACAACAATAAAAGCCACCATATTTTTTTATAAATGTTAAAACAATGTCAAACATATAAGATATATATTCATACATATAACCTGTATTTGCACATTTATACTAACCATAATCAGAGTTTGAAATGATTTTAGATACCATGAAACGTTAAAATTGACTTTAAAATGAAAAACTAACACCGCCGGCTCCTGACTGTCTGGCTGAGAAGCTGGCTACGATGTGCTGCTCTCAGGAGCAGCATTGCCGAGTCTGCTTATCATAAGCAACTTTGGGTTTGTTTTTTTCTAAAGTCACCTGCATCATGAGTCACAGGTTGCAGTTTTTTAGGCTCGTTTTTGAACGTTAACTTGCTTATTTGGGCTTGGTTTTCTTTCTGAAAACAGCCCTTTGATTATCTCCCAGCTCCCCACAATAAAGCAGAACACTGATGGTAGGTAGTTTGCAGCAGTGCAATCTGATGCGCAGGTATGCGCTGTATAACCACTTTAAAATATGTTGGATGTGCGGATATCCACTTAAAATAGGAGAGACACACATTAAGCCCCAGGGTTTGTCTGACATCCAGGTAGTTTCAGTCAGGCTCTCCCTGTCCAGCTTTTCCCTGATGATCCGCTCCCCCATCTTTATTAATGTCAAGGTAATATTTGTAGTGCACGACATCGAGCTTCGCTTTGCACTCCATCAAACCGCAAACATCGAGACTAAGATCTGGACAGTGCAATAAATGGAAAAACAGCCATGAACGAACGTGCCCATTAAACTTCATAATTAAATGCCATCGTAATCAATAATGTAAAAGATCAGCGTCACAAATCTGTGCAGCAGCCATCTGAGGCACTCTGACCACAAACACAGGCCCGTAACCAGAAGCTGGAGATTGAGGGGCTTTCTTTTAATGACAAAAATCGTGCCCATGTAAAAATTCCTTTATTAAAAATCTGACAATTAATTTCTTATTTAGAGTTCTCCAGACAATAGTGGAACAGATACAAAAACACATTTTTATAATACAATCCCTTGCGAAAATTCCTAAAGTAAGTTTTCATCGTCATTGATCTCCACTGATTAGTTGTATATTTTGAACAGCACAACATGAACTTAATGTTGGGTAATTTCTCTGTTCAGACTTGTTTCTGGTTGCATTTTCAGATGAGGCTATTAAAATATTTTCAGAAGAATAGGAAGGGACCCAAGGAAGACGTTAAGGTAACGTTGATGGAGATGCTCAGTGTTCTTTATTGTGACACAGTTCCCTCAAGTTCTGAGGAATACAGAAACGATAGTGATCTGTACTGTGACACGTAGAATAATTAAATATTCCTAACGTTCCTTGTGTGATTGAAATTAATCTAACACTTCCCAATTATATTAGACAAGTACACAGGCTGAAGTAGTGGAGGAGGGGAGTGAACGAGAGAAAAGTGGATTGCCAGAGCAGGAGGGTGCATTGCTGCTGGCTAGTCTGAAGGAGCTGAGTGGGGAAGGGGGGCTCTGCGAGGCGGAAGCTCGGAAGCTTAGAAACTGGAGCTCTGAGGAAGAGCTGCGCCTCAAAGGTGGCGCTAGGTCCATCTCGGCATTTTGCTCAGCTGAATGGTTACCATGGAGACTAAAGAATTTCTCAAACATCCATGAAAGAATCAAAGCAACACTTGAGGTGTGTTTTTGATGAGGGAATAACATTATAACATGATGGAAAGCTCAAAAAAGTTGATAAAAAAGTAGATTATACATGATACGGCCCCTTTAAAATGAATTTCAACTCTAAACTCCATCTGCTTCAAATTAAGAAAAAAACAAAAAACAAAAAAAAAACAGAAAAATAACCAGCATCTCTAGTGGAGTGCCCCCAGGCGATGTGTAATGATGGGGAGGTCAGGCTAACAATGAAAATAAGCTATGTTGAATACAGTCTGCAGCCAGGTGCTGTAGCTTTGTTGGGCTAGCCTGGTGAAAACCAGCCCCATGTTCTATGTTTGGCTTCGTCCAGAGGGTCTGGACCCTCGGCTGCTTCCAGGAGGCATCGACTCTGGTGAGGTTTTAAATTTTACCCAATCACTAATGTTTGTCCGTGATGTATGTAATGCAGTAGTTCAACGCTATAAAGCTTACTGCAAATTGCCTGCGCTGTAAACAACCATCCTCCACAGTGAAGAGAAAAGCGCCGAACTGAATGAGATGGCTGCTGATGTTAATTCAACATTTGAAAGAATGGCCAACACGGATTGAACGGCTTCATTCACTTCCTCTACTGCCACTGCTAAAAATACAAGCTAACTACGATTCTGAAACCGCACAGAAAATCAACATCGTTCACAACTTCTTCTGTTTGTTGCGTGGCCCAGTTGAAATTCTACTGGAGAAATCAGGTTAATGGGAGAAAGCCCAGATGGAGCTGTGAATGGAGATGAGAATTGAGTGAAATGGCGCAGGAAGGCAATGACCAGGCTAATGTTGCCATGGAAATCTGCAGGTAACAGGTTGCAACCAGACATCACTTATGATACCAAAAAATAAAAACTAAATAAAAAATGAATACCAGGAAGATTTTCACACACTGAGCCACATCATCCCCCCTGTCATGTGGCTCCGCCCCACTATTTCAGAACCTGGCAGGTCTTCTCTCTACAGCTGAAGTTGGATCCAAACTGGGTCATCAGCTGAACAAATACAGCAGATCGACAAAATATTAACTGCACAGAATCAATGATGACCTAGTCAAAGCCTTAGTCAAGATTATGGAACCACCTACCCAGAATTCACCCTGTCCAACCCCCCCATCCCATCAAAGCTTAAAAGTTTAAGGATGAATTATTCTGTCCTCTATAAATGTTGCTGGTAGTAATCTACATCACCTGAGTAAGCTGCAAGTATTAAAAGTTTTTCATCGTTATTTTAGTATTGTAATCAAAGCTTCTCATCAGAATACCTTTATTAGGAAAATTATATTCCAGTAGAGCCCATCCAAGAGAACAAAAACCAAACATAACACATGGGTAGACAAGTGCCTAACGCTGCAGCGCTGCCTTTTCATTAGATGAGAAAAAAAAGACCATTAGGAAAGAGGAAGGAAGAAAAAAAAAAAAAAAAAAAATCATATCGCTGAGATTTCAAAAAACGCCTCAGCACAAAAAAAAAAGCAACATACAGACAACGACATAAAACGTGGAATGGGTGAGGGATAATAGATATTGCTGCAATTAAACTGACCTAGATCCCCCTGGCTTCATTAATGGTCATGTATTGTCTAAATATTATAAAAACTGAATCTTGTTTGAGAGCGGGGGGGTTACCTGGTATATAACTGGAACCAGTGTACGGTAGTGCTGGTGCTGGTCCTGGTTGAACTGGTTCAGACTGGTCACATATTCTTTCCTGGACTCCTCAGCAGCTTGTTGTTTCTGCTGAGCCGCCTGACGAGCCTGAAGCCAGAAAATGTTAATTTTCAGTTTTAAAAACCTTAGATTTCATTTCAGAAACAGAAATAAAATGAAGTTGAGAGGAAGATGAACTTACTTTCAGAGAGCAGCGCTAAGACAAAACAGAGAGAGAGAGAGAGAGATCAGTTCAGTAGGATCAGAGATTAAACTGTTGACTGGTTTGAACTGGGACAGGTGCGAAACAGGTAAAGCCTGTTCGTCCAGATGTGCTTTCTAACTCAGCTCCCTTTGGTGACTGAGCCTTGTGTTCAGGTGTTCAGCAGTCAGACCTTTTCTCCATCCGCCTTGTCCAGGTCTATCCTGTCTGAGATGTGCTGAGCTCGCTCTGCCTCCTTGCAGTCACGCTCAAATCGACGTTTACTCTGAAAAACACCAAAAGTGTGGAAACAACAGCCTCAAACTCTTCATTTCAGACTAAAGAACCACTTTTACTGAGGTGTGGATGATGGTGGGTAAAAACTGGAACAAAAGCATCAACACCTGAAAGTTGCTGAGCCTCAGCCTCTCAGTACAGTGCAGGACGCCACTAACAGATTCACTGTCAGACAACGGTCATGCAGCACGTAAGACATGTTAGTTTGGGTTTTCTAATGGAGCGATGAGTTCTCAGCATCACCTTGGTGATCTGCAGGACTGCAGCAGAGGACCCAGGGTGACATGGGGCCCTGCAGGACGTGATTTCACGGAGACACTGGGTGCCGGACTGACAAAGACTCCAAATGAGGAGCACTCAACTGCATGGGCAAAAAAAAAAATTGCCGGTGCACCTAGTGGGCATGTTGCACGCGATCTACAAAGACTGCACATGCAATTGATTTCCCCCCAGGCCTCCACCTATTGTGTGCGCATTAATCTGTCCCACAGTTTATGGAACATGCAGCAAATAGTATAATCTACATCACCTTTTCTGGGCTACATAGACGCACTGCTGCGGAGCATCACGACATGATAGTGTTGTAGTGCCATAAAGTGATGGCGTGCTGGAAGTATTCAGTAATCCTGCAGCTCAATATCGGCATTAATGGAGGATATTAATTTATATTAGGGTGGAAATGATTGATCAATTATTAAAATAATCAGTTAATCGTTAACTGGAGTATAGAGACTATAAAAAGGCCATTTGCTGAAAGAAGAACACAGAGCAGTAATGAAGCCAAAACTGGACAATAAATAAGTCTGTAAATCTGTTCTACCCAGAACTCCTCTAGCGGCAGTTTTGGCTTCACCTGCTTCACATTCTAGAGATAAATCTCCTATTAATCACCTTTTTCTATCCAGTTATTAATCAGTTAATCTAATAATAATCACTAGATCAGTCCTCTACTGTTTTGATCTTCAGTCCAGTAGGAAGAGCTGAGCTTTTGTTGATGTTAGAAGCATTATTGAGCTGCAGATGATGAATTGTTCACTAAACGAATTATGTTGCTGCATTTTAGGCTAGAAAATGTTGATCGTCTTATTTAAAAATTAATCGAATTATCTTTTAATGCATTTCTGACATTGTGTAAAAAAGGCTTAAATTAAAAATCTGCAGAATGTCCCAACTTTTGTAAGGACTCACAGGGAAGACCCGGAAATTCAACCACACACAGAAGTACGTAAAGGAAACACAAGTTTATTCAGTATCGGGACTGGAAGCTGCTCAGGATGAAACAATGACGGTCTCCACAAGGGAATCGAACGCAGCACCAGGGGCTTAGACGATAAGCAGGCAGAGGTAATACACGGGAAGGCAGAGAGAGCAGACTTAGCTTGAGGGACAGGCAATACTCGGTGGTCGTGAGGCGGAGCTTGAGTCAGGGTCCAGAAATCCAGAAACAAAGGAATCCGTAACGGGCTTGACAGGAGGGGAAGATCCGTGGACGGAAAGGGGTCAAAGAAACACAAGAAGGCAAGGCATGAAACGTTGGATCTCTACTGGCTCGTGGCTGTCACTAATCTGGCAGAGGCTGAGAGGTGTTAAGTAGAGCAGGGCCCAGGTGGCACAGATCAGCAATCAGGTGCCACAGGTGAGTTGAATGAAAACTAACACAGCATGGACAGGACAGAATGTGAATCATTACAACTTTATCAGATTAACCATCAGAATAATCAGTAGATTAACCGATAACTTAAATATTCGTGAGCTGCAGCTCTTTTGTTTGATAATCAATGTCTTGTTATTGTATCGATAACTCCTGCTCGCCACAGTGACCACAGACATTTCTGTGTGCCAGTTTGCACCTGCTTTTCAAGCGTCCGCCATATAGATGCTAAAACAGCACCGCAGTCTGGTTCAGTAAATCACGTCGCCAGTGGTGAGTCAATTCATCTGCGTGTACTCCCAGTATTCAGCACTTTCTGATGATCAGATCTGATCATGTCTGCATATTCATGAAGGCAGACACGCTAAGTTTAATGTGTCTGCTATTCTTACTTTGCTGTTGAAGTTCTGTTACAGTGTTGTTTGTAGATCAGGTTTGCGCATGATTTTTAACACGCGAACCTTTAGTGGATCAGGTCCTCAGAACAGAGGAATGATTTGAAAAGCAGTGTCAGTTTGTCGGTGGGAGGAGCTAGAACTGAGTGGGAGTGAACTTTAAGTCAAGTCAAGTTTATTTGTATTGCTCATTTCAGCAGCAAGACAGTTCAAAGTGCTTCATATAAAATCATCAATCAAGTATACAGCAAATTAAAATCATCAAGCAAATACACATGAAAATGATCAAAATTATCACGCAAATATCAACGCATAAAAATCATGAGGATCATCAAGTAAATATCGTTCAATGTTCTTCTTACTACTGATCAAAGGCAGCTCTCAACAGGCGGGTTTTAGCCTTGATTTAAAGGAACTCAGTGTTTCGGCTGTTTTGCAGTTTTCTGGGAGTTTGTTCCAGATTAGAGGAGCATAGAAACTGAAAGCTGCTTCTCCATGTTTGGTTCTGGTTCTGGGGATGCAGAGCAGACCAGAACCAGAAGACCTGAGTGGTCTGGAAGGTTGATACAGTGATAACAGGTCTTTAATGTATTTTGGTGCTAAGCCATTCAGTGACCACTGAGTAGGAACATGCCTGAGCTCCCACCAGAGGGTATTTCCAGAGTAAGGAAGTTCTGGTCTGCTCTGCATCCCCAGAACCAGAAGACCTGAGTGGTCTGGAAGGTTGATACAATGACAACAGGTCTTTAAGCCATCCAGTGATTTATAAATTAACAGAAGTATTTTAAAGTCTATTTTCTGAGCTCCAGGGAGCCAGAGGAAGGACTTTAGAACTGGGGTGATGTGCTCCATCTTCCTGGTTTTAGTGAGAACACCAGCAGCAGGGTTCTGGATCAGCTGCAGCTTCTCTGGTTGACTTCTGAGGCAGACCTGTGAAGACACTGTCGCAGTAATCAGTGCGACTAAAGATGAATGCATGGATGAGCTTCTCTAGATCTTGTTGAGACATTAGTCCTTTAATCCTGGAAATGTTCTTCAGGTGATAGAAGGCTGACTTTGTAACTGTCTTTATGTGCCTCTGAAGGTTCAGGTCTGAGTCCATCACTGCACCCAGGTTTCGGGGTTGATCACTATTTTCTAGCTGGAATAACTGAAGCTGCGCGCTGACTCTAGATGGTTCCTGTTTAGATCCAAAGATAATAACTTCAGTTTTGTTTCTGTTCAGCTGGAGAAAGTTTTGGCACCTCCACGCACTGATTTGTTCGAAGCATCTGTTCAGTATAAGGACGGGTTCGGCATCACCGGGTGACATCGTGATATAGAGCTGTGTATCATCTGTGTAGTTATGGTAACTAATCTTACTTATTATAATCTGAGCTAGTGGGAGCATGTAGATATTAAATAGGAGGGGTCCCAGGACTGAACCTTGGGGTACTCCACATGTGACTTCTGTCCGCTCCGATGAGAAGTTGCCTATTGACACAAAGAAGTCCCTGTTCTTTAGGTAGGATTCGAACCAGCTGAGTACCGTACCAGAGGGTCCGACCCAGCTCTCCAGTCGCTTCAATAATATCTCATGGTCAACAGAGTCAAATGCTGCGCTGAGGTCCAACAGAACCAACACTGTGGTTCTTCCACAGTCTGTATTTGTGTGGATATCATTGAACAGTTTGACGAGGGCAGTCTCAGTGCTGTGGAGAGCACGGAAACCGGACTGAAAGACATCAAAGCGGTTGGTCATTGTGAAGAAGCTGTTTAACTGTTGAAACGCAGCTTTTTCAATAATTTTGCTGATGAATGGAAGGTTGGAGATTGATCTGTAATTCTGCAGTAGTGCTTTATCCAGATTGTTCTGTTTTAACAAAACAGAACTGTTCGGGTTAACAGTGGGTTAACTACTGTTAACCCGAACAGTGGTTTGATAACTGCTGATTTTAGAGCCTGGGGGAAAACACCTGATGAGAGGGAAGAGTTTACTGTTTGAATCAGATCAGATGCAATGACAGGCAGAAGTTTCTTAAGGAAGGTTGTAGGAAGGATATCAAGACAGCAGGAGGAGGAGCTTAATTGATTTATAATTTCCTCTAAGGTTTTATAGTTGAAATGTGGAAATTTTGTCTGCATTTCTTATGTTTGGGCATTGCATCATTATTATCATCATCATTATTGGATTTGGTGTGGATGTGCAGATTAACCCTCTAATTTTTTTTTTATTTTTTCTGTAAAAAAAGTTTGTAAATTCATTGCAGGCTCTGGTAGAGTGGAGTTCAGATGGTAAAATCACAGGAGGGTTTGTCAACCTGTCAACTGTGGCAAACAAGGCATGAGTGTTGTTGATGTTTTTGTTTATGATTTCCGCAAAAAATGTTTCCCTTGCATATTTAATGAGGAGTAATAGTTTCACAGCCTCTCTTTGTAGATTTCATAGTAAACGTGAAGTCGAATTTTACACCATTTACGTTCAGCCCTTCAACAAAGGCTTCTTTCGTTTCTTACAAGTGGAATATTTACCCACAGAGATTTCTTCCTACCAGACACAATCTTCACTTTAACAGGCGCAATGAAATCAAAGATGTCTGAAATTTTAGAGGAGAAGATATCTACCAGTTAATCAACTGGTTTACAGCATGGAAGTGAGGTGGAAGAATAGATTTGATTAAACGTTTCAGCCGTGTTGTCTGTAAGACAACGTTTTGTAATAATATCTGTTTTAGTGAGCGAATCAACAGAGATTGAACTTTCAAAAACAATTTTTAAAAAAAATGATCAGACAGAGGGACATCAATAACAGAGACCTTGGAGATATTTACACCCTTACTGATAATCAGATCCAGAGTGCGTCCTCGATTGTGTGTCAGCTGTTTAACATGTTGAGTCAAACCAAAGTTTTGAAGTATATCATTCAGCTTTTTGCCTCTGTGTCTATTGGGTTGTCAGCATGGATGTTATAAAGTCTCCCATAATTATTAATCATAATCAATACATATCATGGATAACAGCTCGCTAAAGTCATTGAAAAAATTTTCCACGTATATTGGGGTTTTATATAGAGTTAGTGTCAGAGTTCGTTTGTGGCCTTTTACCTCGATTCCTAAATATTCAAGAGTCAAAATTGCCCAGGGAAAGCTTTTTACAGTCTTGTGAATCATGAAATATTGCAGCAACCCCTCCGCCCCTCTTATTCTTCTGTTCTCACTTAAAAACTTGTAATTAGGGGGTGCTGATTCAGTTAGTACAGGTGTTTCGTTGTTGTCATTCAACCACGTTTCTGTGAGAAACATAACATCAATATTATTCTCAATAATGAAGTCATTAAAAGTCCTTTTGCTGATAGTGATCTTATATTTAACAGAGTCAGTTTAAGTGTCTTGTAGGTGGATAATTCTACAGCTTGAGGTTGATTAAGACAGGGGATTAATCTGAGATTTGTTTTTAGACCACTGCATTTCCTTGCTATTTTTCTATTAGTAATTCTGACAGGGATGGTCCTGTAGCTTACTGCCAGGGGCCAGACGCTTTCTGGAGACGGACAGGTTTACTAATGTCTGGACCCCCATCTCAGACTTCAGAAATACAGAGTGGAGGTTGTTTTGATAGGCCCAGATTGGGTGGCTCTAAATCCAAGAGGCATGCTTTTTGGGAACTTAAGAGGGATGTTCCTCGCAGTACATGGCGGTCCATTTTCTCACTGAAGTTGAGAAACATCAGGCCTGGTGACAAATTTTCTGAGTTATTCTGTGTTCCAGTACTGTCTTGAACACAGTTCAGAATAACCCTAACCCTCCTGCTTATTGGAGAAGGCGGGTCCTCCAATAAGCAATCTTGGCTCCCAGTAGGTGTCGATGGGGTGGGGAGTGGTGCTGATTGGGGGGCTCCCTCCTCTCTCTGCTCCATTTTCAGCTGGTATTCTGGGAGATGGCTGCCCATCGGCTTGTTTTGGAACATTGTACACCTGCTGGGTTTGTGCCTGTCCTTCTACAATCTTTGCTGGGGCAGTGATGTCATTGTTTACATCACCCTGTATTTGAAGAGAAGGCCTTCTGTTGTTAACAGCATTGAAAATATTGGCAGTGAAAAGTTTTTTCCCCTCTTTATTTAGGCCGACTCCGTTTTGTCTGAAGAGATGATAGCGCTCCCAGAAAATCTTGTGATTAACAATGAAGTTTATGGATTTGGAAGAGCATTCTTTAATAAGCCATCTGTTAATCATAAGCAGTCTGCTGTAATTCTCATCGCCACCTCCAGCTTTCGGTATTGGTCCACTGATAAATACCTTCATTTTCAGATTTCCAACTGTGCTCAGAAGATGACTAAAGTCATTTCAAACTGGAGAGACTCACAGACAGAGACAATTAGAGAATTTTATTGACTTAAAGTTTCTGGCGCTTGGACCCTGACAGAAGACGTGTGTTCTGAGAATCAGCGTGAGCTTGAATGAAGAACATAGGGTGATGATTTAGTGTTGTCTTTCCCCCGGGGCCCGGACCTGGTGGTGGAGTAAAGGAGGAGGAAAGGGAGCCCAGAGGAGCCTGAGAGGGCGAGTGTGAGACCGGGGTGGGCAGCAGGACGAAGCCTGGCTGGCAAGCAGGCAGAACCATGGATTGTGAGCCTTATATCCGCAATTCTGGACAATAACTGGCAGCGGCGGAGGCCTGGCCCGGTGATGGATAATGCAGGCTGGAGAGAGTGCCAGGTTGAATTTACGGCGAGTCTTAATTTATCAGAATTTCAGATTTTTGCTTGGCAAGATCAGTAGCTCCAATGTGATTGATTAGATTCTCAATACTCGGCTGATCAGTGGTTAATGGGAGTATTTTCTCTGTTACATCTGACAGTGTCATTTGGGAAGCAGATTACCTTCATTGTCTTTGTGCTACAAAGACGATCAATTCCGTTCACAGCTGAATCCCCGAGAATAAGAATTTTTGGCATTAATTTTGGTTTCTGGGTCACTTTAGGAGGTGGATGTGTTGGTCTAGTCTCATACCTCTTGTTGATGTCTGGAGGAGAAGTGTCTGTCGTAGGCTCCTGCTGCAGAGCAGCGAACCTGTTTTTCAGTGGAGTTTAGTGGGTTTCCAGCTGGAGACGTGATGGGGATGTGTTATGGCTCGAGCTGGCCGATTAGTCCTTAGTACTGGAGTCAAGGAGGGTGAATCATGTCAGCTTCAGCTGCTTGTTGTCTTTTCTTGGTGCTGGTGCTGACAGGGAATGTTTTGGCTCAATGCTGGCCATACTGTATCATCTAGGTGAGGGGTCTGTCCCGTTCGATGTCTAGTCAGAGATTATTTTTTGGCTTAGCTCCAAGGACAGTTCCAGGTGGATGAGCTGCTTCTTGAAGTTCTTGGAGGCTGTTTGTTGTTTTGAGGCATCGGTAGAGTAGTTTTCATTCCCAGAGCCTGCGTTGATCTCGACGTTTACCTCTTAGTAGAGAAACCCTCAGTTCTATCATTGAAGTCTTTGTATAATACTACTATGTTCCCGGGTGTCGACCAGATGCCCATCGCAGCTCATGCTTAATTTGGAGGTAAAAAAAAAATAGGGCCAAAAAGTGAGTAAAATTTAAAAATCCACAGTCCTTAAATATAAGAAATCCATTTATGAGGGAAGACAATGTAAGAGTAACTGTAAAAACTGGGTATATTAAATAACTTTAAAACTTAACCGGTAAAACGATCAAAATAGGATGGGAGAAAGCAGCATAAGATGTTCCTCCTTCCAAGGCTGAATCAAAGGCCTTTATACTTTAACTTTTTCACATCAGCATTTCAGTCATATTATATGAAGAAGCTGGTGGCCTACATGTGCCAGGGTAGCTTTGATAGGAGCCCCCCCAACACACATAAAACAGCCATAACGTCAACATGGAGGCAGTGTTAGCAGCGGAGTCTATGAGCAGCAGCCCCCGCCTCCCAGGACAAAGCGATAGAGAAAAACCCAGCCCCGCTGCCATACCCCCCCCCAGTGCCAGTCAAGACTAAAACCAGGTCATCCCTGGGGCAGGGGGGGGGGTCAGGTGACTGCCATGGCTCTTGGCAGCAGAACCCCCCCCCCCCGACACACAGAAGATTAGGGACTCTGCCAGGTAAATCTCCCATTATTCCTCACACCAAGACCCTATCATGCCTGTGGTGCTTCCTATATTATAGGGGGGGGTTGGCATTGGGATACAACTCTCCCACTAGAGGCCACTCACCAACTGGCCCCATCTGTATCCCACCCTCCACCACAGCGATCGTGGCTTGGCACCTTCCAGACCCTCCAAGTGAGGCCAGAGAGGAACCACTCCAATGTGATCAACCCCCTGGTGATTCAAACCCCCCCCCCAGACCAGCTGAACCATAGCAGGTGCACCCAGTCCCTCAGTCCCCCCATCCACCCCTGCCCCTAGGGTCCATACCCACAAGTATTGAAGACCAGATCAATTCAAATTAATTTTCAGGTCTGAATATTGAGAGGAGGAGTCAGAAAGTGGTGCCAATGGTCACCTTGTAGATGGAAGGGGTCATATTTAGTAGGAGGGTTCAATGCTGGTGGGAGGTGCAGTAGGTTACTTACAGACTCCAGCTGCTTCCAGGAGCTTTCTAATGTGTTGCTGAGCACGGGCGGCCATCTTGGAAATATGCTGAAACAAGAGAAAGAAACTGGTTAGACTGGTTAACGTGAACCCTAGGGTACCAAACAGCACCGTTCCTCTGCTGTTATGGTCAGAGCCCCTCTGTTGTCCTTCAGCTCAGTTCATGGTGGAACTTCTCAACTGTAGTCGGTATTGCTATGAGGCCCTTGGAGCCCGAATTTGGACCCCTGAGTTAGACCCCTAGTGTGGACATGGTTAGACCCCTACTATGGATCCCCTAGTGTGGATCCCTAATGTGGACGTGTGTTAGACCCCTAGTGTGGACATGTGTGTTTGTGGACTCACAGTTTTTCCTCTCGGCCTTCAGCTCCTGGGTGTACCTCATCAGTTCACAGACGATCTGCGTGTGGAGGTTGTCAGCCAGGTCTTCTCTCGAGCCGCCATTTCATTCAGCTGCTGCAGTGTTGCTGCGAAAGCCAAACACCAGGTGTACCTGAAGAAACCAATCAGAGAGCAGAGCTGACCCCTGATTGACACTTTCCCCTCCGCAGAAACAGCTTAATGTGTGGATAGCATGTCAACACAAAGACAATTAACATTAATGTGAGAATAACATGCTAGTGACGTATGTTTCACACACGTTCCTCCACTGCTCCAGCACAAACACATGCCTATCAACATGGTGCTGCAGCTAGAGTTCAACCAGGGAGGTCCACCTCCAGAGCCACCATCCTGAACCAGAACTCTGCAGAGCTGAAGGACTGGATGATGATGGTGATTGGAAGCAGGAATCATCTAGAAGTTGCAGGGTGGACCTGGAGACCCCAGGTCTAAACCAGACCAGTCTGAAGAATCAACATCCTCAGTTAAACATGATAACTCTGCAGAATCTCCCAGATGAAACATGAAAACCTGAGATCAATGAAGCTCCTCAGACATTTTCTCTGTAGGTTGAAGAAACATCTCTGAAGACTAAACATTTTGAATTTTACTCACCAAGATTTTCCTTCTAGAAGGTTGTGATGATGTCTTCATCACCCCTGCCTCTGAGACTCTACAGAAGTTTTCAGAATGTGATGCTGACCCATTACTGATTCCCTCCTGGACCCCCCCACCCATAAGCTCACTCTACAGAAGCCTCCACCACATTCCTCTTTAGAGATCACCCGCTGGCCCAGCTCAGAGCTGCTGAAGGCTTCTGTCCATGCTCCTCAACGTTCCCCTTGCTGTTGAGGACCCTGGAGCTACCTGCTCAGAGCCCAACCTACAGGTGGATCACTGATGTCCTCTCAGACATGAGGAAGCATGTGGAGATCTCCACAGCACCACCTAGCTCCATTATTCAACTCTCATAAGAATAAATCTTACCATTGAGTTGACTTGCATGTGGATCAGGTATCAACCTAAAACCACCACCACACATTCAGACTGACCCAGTAGAACTGCTCAGAACCATGACCAAACCCAATAACCAAGTCATAAAAGAAGAAGTCAACTCTCTTAATATGCCACTGTTGTTGGAACCATTGAGCAACTGTCCTGCATGGTCACCAGATCATCTCTACACCTTCTCCTCCTGCAGTAACAGATCCTCCTGTTCTTCTGCTCCTCCCAAACCCATGTTCGGGGCCGCTCTGTCACAAACAGACATTCTTCAGACTGGATGAATGATTCATTCTTGAAAGCATGCTGGTATTTTCTCATTCACCTCCTTTATTTCCTCATGATTCCTCCCAGATCGCAGGACTAATCTGCGGTAAGACTCAAAAGCCACACACTTCAGTGGTTCTCATGATAAATGTGTTCAAGGATTAAAGATCTGACAGGCTCATTGTGAGACCAAAATGTCCTGCAGCATGTGGAATAGAAACCAGGAAATTGATCTGTAGCAGAGTGGACTTCATGAACTTCCTTACTCTGGCCGTACCCGCTGATGGGAGCTCAGGCATGTTCCTACTCAGTGGTCCCTCCATCCTCCGGTAGACCCTAACCCTAAAAAGTCAATCAGACAGCTACAGCTGATCCTGGAAGATAGAGCACATCACCCCAGTTCTAAAGTCCTTCCACTGGCTCCCTGGAGCTCAGAGAATAGACTTTAAAATACTTCTGCTAGTTTAGAAATCACTGAACAGCTTAGCACAAAAATACATTAAAGACCTGTTGTCGTTGCATTAACCTTCCAGACCACTCAGGTCTTCTGGTTCTGGTCTGCTCTGCATCCCCAGAACAGAACCAAATATGGAGAAGCAGCTTTCAGCTTCTATGCTCCTCTAATCTGGAACAAACTCCCAGAAAACTGCAAAACAGCCAAAACACTGAGTTCCTTTAAATCAAGGCTGAAAACCCGCCTGTTGAGAGCTGCCTTTGATTAGTAACTGGAACATCATCAACTGTCGTCTATCGTTTTCCCCTACTCTCCCACTTCAATGTTTTTTGCTTGTTTGTTGTTTTTAATTTTCCTGCTAATCATTTAAAGCATTGGAATTGCTTTGTTGCTATACAAATAAAACTGCCTTCCCTTTTTCCTGGAGCCCTTATGTCTTCTTGTCGACTTTACAACTCGAAAATCCAGAAAGAGAAATTATGGAAAATAACATCAATGAATCCTTAACTGCTTATTGGCCATTCCTTCTCACCCTTAGGACCAGGTTACTTCTTCATTTCCAAAAAGGATGTTTCTCTCTGTCCCCCCCATCCATCACCAAATTACCACTTATCTATTTAGCTTTCCAACTGGTCCAAGGAGCCACTCGATCTCACCAGTACTTATGTGGTCAGGACCACCATTAAGACCCCACTGGGACATTTTCAGTATCTGCTGATGTCTTTTGGGTTAATGGGTGTCAGTGATATTCTCAGTGATTTCTTCAATCTCTTTGTTGTTGTGTACTTCGATGACATACGGTTCTCTCCAAACCAAGAACACCACCAGCATGTCCGCCTGGTCCTTCAATGCCTCCTGGAAAACCAGTTATACAATCAAGCTGAGAAATGTCTCTTTATTTATGTCTCTTCAGTCACTTTCCTTGGTGGGAGGTTCCTTGGTGGGAGCTTTGAGTACAGACTTGCTGAAAAAAATAAAAATATTTGTTGGATGGCCCACATCCGCCACCTAGGAAGAGCATTGAAGGTTTTTTGGTTTAATAAAGTGGCTTTTATTGTTTTTTCATCCATAGCTAAAGTCAAGCTGGTCACTTCCACTGAAAACCAACCTCACCTGGACTCCTGAATCTGACAAAGCCTTCCTTGAACTAAAACAAGTTCTCATCCTTGCTTCAGAGACCCAGCCCAGTACTACATTTTGCAGGTTGGTGCTTCTGGTCGGAGCAGTCATTTCCCAACAACCAGATTCTGATAAGACAGGCATCTTTGTGTTTTCTTGTCCCGTCGTCTCACTCCTCCATTGAACTGTCAGAATAGCAGCACTGGCTGGAGGCTGCTGAGCATCCAGAGCTGGTTTAGACATAAAAACCTGTAATACAACCAAACTGGTCAGTCACAGATCCCACTGGTCATTATTGTTCTTCAGATTCAGTTTTACCATCAGTTCCAGTCCCGCTTCAAAGACATCAACCATTCCTTCTGTCTGTTGCACAGTTGGGACCCTGATCTGTGAGACTGAGGACAGTATAAGACATAACCCTGATCATGCCCCCCAATGCCATCACCATGGGAACCAGCTCCTATCCATCCCCAGGCCTTGTGGCCAACTTTTCATTGCAGATGGTAAAGACTTCATCCTCACCTCTAATGAAACCAGCCATGAACCTCCTCCTCTAAGCGCTCTCCATCCCAAACTGGTTCCACATCTCTCTGGGTTTCTTCACCAGTTCAGCCAGTTCAACCAGACATCATCATCATCCATCTTCATCTCACTTCACTGAACAAACGTCCATCAGCTCCAAACAAGGTTCATGTTCAAACCTAAAACCGTGACATCAGAACACTGGAAGACTGAGAGTCCAAGACTTTCATTCATCCATCCATCCCTTCATTCATATAGACAGTATAAATGAAGGAATAATCCTAAAAGCAGTTTTATTTTGAAAGAATCTTGCTTCCAGGGTTGAGTTCCTGATGTTGTGTCAGCTTGTCTTCTTCCTCTGAGGAACCCAACTGTGAGACCATCTCCACCTGCCCCTCACCTGAACATCTGAACCAATGAGCTCAGAGGACGTCCTCATTTACTCCAGTTTTCTGAAGTTCCCACGATTCCCTAACAAACGGACTGAGGAACTGGGTGAAGTTTTGAGGTGAAACAGCTGAAACACTGACCTGCTCTCATCTTCTCTGCTTCGCTTTGGGTGGTACTTCTTAGACAGGCTCCTGCAGACAGACGGGGAACACAGACCGGTTGGCGGAGACAATGAGGAACAGGTTAATGCTGCATGCAGGGGACCAGCAGGGGACAAACGTACCTGATCTGCTTAGCATAGCTTAGCTCGATGTCGGCTCGCTCTTTAACGAACTTGGTGTATCGCTCCAGGAAGTCGATCCCCCAGCTGGTGTGTTTCTCCAGATTATCAAACTGATCCTGAAACAACAGAAAAACATCAGTTTTTACTGGAGCTAATCGAGTTCCCACTTCAGGTTCTGGTTCTGGTTCCAGGGTTCCTTCTCCTGGTGTCTCCATCACTGGCCGATAATGAGGAACGGCTCCAGAAACACGATGTTCAAAGTGAAATGAATCTACATCTGCAATCGGGATCATCACTGAATACCTGGAGAAGCTGCGCCATTCCTCCTTGGTGCCCCAAGCACCCTTTCTTTAGGTCAGTCTGTGCAACTCAACAACTTCCTCCTTCAATCTCATGATGACCTTTAACCTCATCATTGACGTTCCTCGGCCTCCATGTCCTCAGGTGCTTTACTAGTGAGACTGTGGGTATGTAGTGGGTACTCTGTACTCTGTAGTACACAGGAGTATCAGCTTATGAGCTGCAGGTCGTTAAGTTGTTTTGTGGGAATCGATGAAATGAAATGAGGACAGAGGTTAGGGGTAGTGGCTGTCCTAAATGTACAAGCATGGCTGCCAATGGGGGTGGGGGGCAACCAGGTCAGTTGTTCTGGACCCATGGTAGGGCTGGGCATTAAAACAATAACGATAGATATCGCGATAGACACGTGATCAGTATCAATAGAAAATCTGTCCAATAGAATGTCCAATAATTTCACTCAACTCTTATCCAGAACCGCACAGCATTGTGGGGGATGTAGGCAGAGGAAAGGCTTTAGTTGCTCAACCTCTCAGGGCTCAGCTAAGCTAGGTGGTTAGCATCAACTAACTCACTCTATGGTTACCTAGCAACAACGTTGTGAACATGCGCAACAGCAGCTTCATGTTTCCCCCAGCGTACTCCGGCCTGCGTCACTTGGAGGTCCGAATGAACTTGAGGCAGAACAATGCAGAGTCAAAGCAGACGTCCAACTTGACACACCTGTACAAAAGGTAAATTGTTCGCATTGGACTGTTTTGTTTGCGACACCAAGATAACGTTAAGAGTCGGCGCAAGCTGCTGCAATAAGGACGTGCAGCATGACTGCTGCTCTCTGTGCCGCACTGACAGGTGAGCGGTGGCTGTCCTGGTGGAGAAGAAACGGGGCTAGGCGCCCAACTAGCTCATCAGACTTGCTAGGATCCATTCGGTTGGTGGGAAATTAAGGAATCTGTCTCGGGAAATGCAGCCAGTCGGTACACTTGAGGATGAAATATCAACCGTCCACGGACAGTGCTTGCAGAGTCTGCGCAGTTCACAGAACACATAGCAGGGGTCGTGCTAACGGAATATTTTCCATCTTTGACCTGTTTTTTTTAAACAGTGACGAAAATCTGAAGGCCATCCGTGATGGATTACAATCCACACAGGGCCACTTGGTGCAGACGCAACTCTATGCACAGAAAACATCGCAGCGGTAACTAAACCAAACAATAATAAAAGAAGAAATCCCATCCGATTATTGTCTCTGATCTGGAGATTGAACTGAATGCATCCCCCGCACTCAATCCACTAAATACAGCTTCATCTCACTACTTAAACTTTATTTATTAGGCTTTTGAACTGGGACCTGAGTCCAAATTTTGTACCATAAACATGCAAATGTGAACTGGGAGGTCAATAAAAATCCTCAAATCTCTCAATCCGGGAGCTGACAGCTCATTGAAGAGTTATGGACAGGATGCTTTGGAGTGCATTCTGGGAGATTTCCTCCTGCTGCCCCTCGTTTAGAGAGTAATGCCAACTTCTGATTGCTTCAAATGGAGAAAGATTCCCTGATTTCTAAACTTTGGCTGAAGTGGCGCTTGTAATTCCAGTTTATAGTGCGGCAGCGGAGCTCATATTCAGCCTGCAGATCAACATCAGAACCCTGAGATATTTGATTATGCACAAACTAGTGCGCAGTTCATGTCCATGTTCATAAATAAGTGCGATAGTTTCCTTTCATTGTTTATATGTGGTTACTGGTTCCACAGTCAGTGGGTTTGTTACTGTGGAGAAAAAGTTTCATGTATTTATCTGCTTGATGTGTGATGGCATGATGTGGATTTCACATTTAGCTTGTTGAATATTAATTAAACTTAAATGCAATTGAATTTGTCATAATTATTATTTACAATCTGACGGTAAAAAAAAAAAAAACAGATTATGACGGGATTTTTTCAGTCAAAATGATGGACATCGAGAAAGTCTAGCGCAACCTCTGAGTATGTGGGAGCAGTTTCCTTTTTGCCATCAAGCCCCATAACTGCTTAAAAATAAAAAAAAGATCAGGGTGGAGAGAAAGGAGAACATGGGGGCGACAGCTCAAGAAGACATTGTGAAGAAAGGAGGAAAGGCCACGTCACCAGTTTGGCAGTATTGAGATATAAAAAAAACCCTTAATAATTATTGATATCGACTGATATGAAATGCTTATATCGTGATGTTTTTTAGCCATATCACCCAGCCCTAACCCTCGGTGCGTGTGTGGGGAGGGGGGGGGCAGAACACACTTGTTTGTAAAGAAAAATGTAGACCTAATTTTGAACTTACATAAAACTGTTTTTATTTATTGTATCTGCCCAATTGTGCCAACCCCCCCAAAAATGGTTTGGCTGCAGAGGAAACTTCAGACTTTAGTTTATCAGCCCACCCCCCCCCGGTGCAGGCAGGGAGAAGCAGCTCTGCAGCCTCAGTCAGTCTTTCTGCCCGGCGGCTTTCTGGTCAGGCGGCCTCCATCACTTCCATATAAGGAGACGCTTCTGCCCTGAGGAACACACCTGGAGGCCCAGGTACAGCCGGCCTTCAGGCCGCTCTCCGGTTTAACCTGACGCCCCCACCAGGCAGCTCCTCGCCGCTGCAGAGCTGGAGGTGAGGCCAGTTACTGCTGCAGAACCTCAGCTGCTACGAGACGTCAACCTCACCTGATCAGTAGTGAAAACACTGCAACCAACAGCAGGTATGGAAACCAGACGTGCCACAATTCAATAAAATGTTCCAAAAATCAATATTTATACATGGAGGACATTTTTAATAAAACTTGAGCTGCTTGTCAAAAAAAAAACAAAAAAAAACACTTTTCTTATCCCAATAAATACATTATTTTTTAACTTATCTGAAATGCTCTTATTTTAACCTCATGACTGTGTGCTGAAGACATGACGGATCCGTTTGATCTAAAGCTCTCAGAGGAGCTAACATCTCAGTAGAACAGCAGAGTCAGAGTCTGCTGGGGGGGTGGGGGGGGTCCCTCTAGTGACACACAGCAGGAATATTGAATAAATGTTCTTCATAACACTGGTTTAATCAGCGAGGGCTACCTGCCCTGCTAGGCCTGACCCTGCGGCCCTTTTAGCCTCCAGTCTCAGACCAACACGGCCCTGACCTCCAGCAGCAGCTACCTTTGCTTCTCTCCACCTGATGATGAGGATGACAGAGCAAGATGTGACTCCATATTAGACGCTTGATAAAGCCAGGCTGGTCTGCTGTTTGGACTCGGAGCCCCCGCCCCTCCAGAGCTCTCTGCACGGCCCTGTCCCCGAGCAACAGGGAACACCTTGGTTTCCTGAGCTGGTTGATGGTCAGCATCACCGACCTCAGACCAGCGGACAGTCTGCTGCTGCCCTGGGTTTAGTCTTGCAGGTCAACACCAGCTGCATGTCAGCAACGTGTTCAGGAAGGAAAAAGCTTCCCTGCTGGGATGAAACCAGTTCAAGTGAAACTCCAGTCAGATTAAGCCCAGAGCTTCCTGACTATAGATCTGATCAGGAGACATTTCATCTCGTCAGCCCTGAGGAGGACCTGCTCCATCCCTGCAGCTCCTCTGCATCCTCCATGATGCTGCAGAGCCAGACGCTGTCGTCACCCACCGTGTTGCTATGGCAGACAGAGGCGCGAGGCCCGCTGCCACGCGCTCAGGTGAGAACATGCACACCTACCCACAGCTCGGTGCCCCAGTTACAGCTCATGGTTCCGTTCTGCTGCTGGCGCTCCGCCTCCCGGTACCGAACCTCGATCAGCGCGACCCGCTGCTGCTGCTGCCGATGGCTGCGGTGCGCATCCTCCGGACGGAACCGGCTGCGGTGCGCCTGTCCGTGGACCTGTCTCACCGCCCGGCTGTCCGTGGACCTGTCTCACCGCCCGGCTGTCCGTGGACCTGTCTCTGTCCCTCTGTGAGGAGCACGAGAAGAAGACACGGCCACGCGCCGCGCGTCCCCTCAGAGGGCTCTTTGTCGTCACAGAGGGGATGCTGAGAGGCTCGGTGTGTGAGTAAATTCATTTTTTTCAGCATGGCGCATGCGCTGTGACGTCACCGCTGGGATATACCACATGAGACTCCCATAAAATATCCGTCCAGCTGAGTTTAGTTTTTCTGTCCAGTTCACGTCAGTGGTCTCCGGGGTCAGCATCAGTTATTCAGTCCGTTTCATTCATTCCAGCTGATCGCAGTCATTAAACATCAAGTTCTGTTCATTATTTATTCTGGTTAAAAGGTTCTACCTGAGGAAACCAGCAGAGCATTGAGTCATGGACTCCTCCTGGACCATCAGAAGGCGACAGTGGGGAGGAAAACTCCCTTTTAACAGGGAGAAGCCTCCAGCAGAACCAGAGCCTGGCTCAGTGTGAACGACCATCTGCCACAACCGACTGGAGGTTTGAGAAGACAGAGACAAAAACCCACAAAGAGAACTGATCCAGGAGTACTTTCTATGTTACAGAGGAAGCAAAGAGCTGATGGCAGCAGCAGCTGTCTAGAGCTGGACTAGTGGAGCCAAACACACCAAGACTCAGAGGCCTGATTACAAACCTGGTTCTGGGGGAAACTGGGGGTCCTTGAATGTGAATCTGTGGCTGCTGAGGTTTTCTGTGGCCCAGAGTCCTGAGTGCTGTCTGCAGGTCCAGGAAGCATTGCTGCAGCAAAGTCCAGGACTTGTTTGGTGGCGAGAATCTGCAGACCTGGGGTGACAAGTCCAGTCGTCCAGAGCTTCCACACTGCAACTTAACATGCATCCCTTCTCTGACACACCTGGATCAAATGAAAGGCTCGTTACCAGGCCTCTGCAGAGCTGAATTACTGCTGGTGAAGGAATTCAGACTCAGGTGTTTTGGAGCAGAGATGCATCTGAAAGCTGCAGGACGGTAGCTCCGGGGCACCCCTGCTGTAGACGGCCATCTTAGAGCAGTGTTTCTCAGGTCCAGCCCTCAGGGACCACTGCCCTGCATGTTTTAGGGGTTTCTGTTCTGCCACACACCTGAACTGAATAACTGGCTGATTAACAGTCAGGCAGCGCTTGACGGTTGCAGAGGAGGATGTGCAGTCATTTGAATCAGGTGCTCTAAAATATGCAGGTCGGTGGTTCCTGAGGACCGGAATGGAGAAACACTGACTTCGAGAGATAACCTCTCACTGCTGAGAAGAAGCTACTAACTGTGGACCTTAAAAGATCTGGTGACGAGTTCCTGTAGAGCTACGGTTCTGATTCTCCAGTACACCGGGCCCTTCTTCTGCAGTTAAATGGGAAAGGAAGCCCTTGATGACCTCATGACAGTAGCTGTTTTAGTGACTTCATCTTGGACAGGTAAACCGGTAAACTCTGAGTCAGGAGGAACATCTATGCAATGAATAACAGAGATCATAACAGCATTAGTCGCAGCAATAGCTGAATTATTTGCAGTGTCACAGAGACACAGAAGGCTAAACACTTCTAGAGCCTCCAAGAACCAGCAGGAAACCTGCAGTCTGAGAGCGAAGGGCTCTGGTGGGAACATCTGGACCAGTCAGGGCTCTGATGGAGCTGATTATTCAGGGCTTTATATGTGAGAATCTGAGATTATAATCTGGGTTTAGCAGGGAGCCGATGAAGGGAAGCTAAAATAGGAGAAATCTGGTCTCTGGTTTTAGTTTCCATCAGAACTCCTGCTGCAGCGTTCTGGACCAGCTGAAGGCTTTAGCTCCGTCCTGGGGACGTCCTGATGGTAAAGCGTTGCAGGCGTCCAGCCTTGAAGGAACAGATGCAGGGACGAGTTTTGCAGCATCACTCGTGGACAGGCTGTTTCTGATTCTGGAGATATTCCAGAGATGAAAGAAGGAAAACCTAGAAACTTGTTTAATGTGGGATGTAAGGAAAGGAGAGTTTATTTATACAGCACCATTCATACACAAGGCAGTCCAAAGTGCTTTACAGGACATTGCAAAAAAAGAGAAAGATGATCAATATAAAATACCAACATTACAGACGATCATATTGACACTGAAAGTGATAGCCTAACTATAGCCTTTAATGCTACAGTCATATTCAGTAAATTAGAATATACGTCCCGGTGAGTCTCATTTGTCAGATTAAAAGTACCTTTTGAAAATAACCTTTAAGCAGGTATTAAACATTCTTTTCATTAAACCTATATTTCTGTTTTTTAAAAAGTTTTTTATTGGTCTAATGTAATATTTTAATTTTAAATGTCAGGTTTTCATTAACTGTAAGTGGAAAATCATCATCATTAACAGAAATAAAGGCTTTCAAACATCTACCTGTCTGTAATTAATCTATATGATGTGTTTCACTTAGTGATGAAGTTCTTAAAATAATAATATTCTAACTCATCCATGCATTTATCTTCAGTCGCATTGATTACTGCAACAGTGTCTTCACAGGTCTGCCTAAAGAGTCAACCAGACAGCTGCAGCTGATCCAGAACGCTGCTGCTGGTGTTCCCACTAAGACCAGGAAGATAGAGCACATCACCCCAGTTCTAAAGTCCTTCCGCTGGCTCCCTGGAGCTCAGAGAATAGACTTTAAAATACTTCTGCTAGTTTATAAACCACTGAACGGCTTAAAGACCTGTTGTCATATCAACCTTCTAGACCGCTCAGGTCTCCTGGTTCTGGTCTGCTCTGCATCCCCAGAACCAGAACCAAACATGGAGAAGCAGCTTTCAGCTTCTATGCTCCTCTAATCTGGAACAAACTCCCAGAAAACTGCAAAACAGCCGAAACACTGAGTTCCTTTAAATCAAGGCTAAAACCTGCCTGCGTAGAGCTGCCTTTGATCCGTAGGAAGTGGAACATTGATCAGTATTTTTGAACTATATTTGCTTGATGATCCTCTTGATTTTGATGCACTGATGTTTGCTCGATGTTTCTGCCGCATACCTGATTGATGTTTTTATGTTGTGAAGCACTTTGAACTGCCTTGCTGCTGAAATGTGCTCGATAAATGAACTTGACTTAATTTATTGAATAGGCCGGTATCTTGGACTGTATTGGCATTGCTCAAAACATATGCAGACCTTCATACTCCTTTATTCATACTCTGGGTCTTGTGCTGACATATTTACCCATAACCCTGTGCTGTTTGACCACTTTTACCTTTGAGTTTATTTTAACTGAGTATTCCAAGCCTGAGAGAAAATGTCATTATTATGTAGATCTTTACCAGAATGCTGTAAAAACCTTTAAATGTTGAATTTTTATTTTTCCCCACAGAACCACCAGCAGAGGGCAGCAGTGTAATTCTGTTATTGATCTTCTTGTTCATCGTTTCTTCCTTATTGCGTGTGGCATTAGACAATGTACCCCCCTTAAAAAAAGAAGGTAATTATCCATAGGAGGTTGGCTCCTTGGTTTAATTCAGAGCTGCTTACTTTGAATAAGAACACTGGCAGAACTGGCTGTACAAAAAAGCCCCTCAAGCTAGAACATTGCATTTTTCATCATTAATAGAGAACAGGAATAATCCGAGTTTTCTTTTTATTACAATTGCCCAACTTTCACAGAGTCATAGCTCTGTTGAGCCATCAATTCCCCCAGCTCTCAGCAGTAATGACTTTATAGGATTCTTCTTAAATAAAACTGATTCTATTAGAAATAAAATAGTTGGCATCCTCCCAAACGTAATTACTTCATCCTCAGTCACCCAACTTGGTTCATCCAAATCTAATCTCAACTGTCTGGATTTACTAAAATCTGATCTCAGCTGTAGAAACATCTGTCTCAATTCATGCATTTGATTTTTCTCCAATTATCTGTTGGACTCTGAAGGTTCTTAGTCAAGACAAAATCCCAAAAGCTGAATGTTATGTGTCTTGATGGTCTCTGAGTTTTTATGAAGTTACATTGAATCCCAACAAACATTAGCATTAAAGAGTTCTTCCTTTCCACTGTCGCCACCTGCATGCTCAGGAGGAACCAGCATCAGATTGTTCATATTAAAGTATAAATCAGATCAATTTGTTGTGAACTGGTGCCATCTATAAAAACAGAAGAAAACAAGACTGAAAGAACTGGTGATGATACAGTGGACCTCTATCTACTAGAAAATTAATCTTGGTAACATCCAGCACCATCAACACGTCCACAAGTCCTGATGAGGACAAAAATAAAGATGCACAACTGAAAAAACACCTTCCAAACTTTATTTACAAACAACAAACATGAAGAACCTATTTACAGACGACACGTGTCGTGAAACGCTTCCAGAGTCCTGAAGTCCCTCCATGTTGGAGGAAGACCGTCCTGCAGGAACCGACCACAGCGCTGACATGAAGACTGAAAGAGCTTGATGTAACTGCGGAGCCAAGTCTGGGGGGATCACACAGGTAGGACAGGTGAGATTGAGACAAGTTGGAAATGTTGAGACAGGTGGGACTGACAAGCAAATGTAAAGGTAGCAGACGAATGACTGTGCCTTACCATGAAGGAGCGGACCACGACGTCAGGCATCTGGGGCAGCTGATAGTGCAGCAGGGCTGTTGTTGCATGGTCAGTTACCTAGCAACAACACAACCAATCACTAAGCTGAACACTCAAAGTACCTGAGAATAAATCTATAGGTGGGGCAGTCTTACTTTCTGGAAAACCAGGTACTGAGATTTGGTCCAAATGTCCAGCTGGGGCAAAGACACCAACATTAATATGGAGACACTCAGTAAAGAGGTTAATGGTTACCTGCCCAGGTGAGCCTCACCTTTCCATCCTCACTGTAGACATTCTCGTTAAAACCTCGGACGACGGTCCTGTCGATGAAGAGTGAACGCATAACGACGATCGCCTTCAACACCTTCCCCAAGGTCACCTGAGAAGACAGGTGAGACCCGTCAACAGCAGAGACCACCTCGACCCGTTACCTGGGCTCTAATTGGTTTTGATAGAGAACCCTCTGTGACATACCAGCAGCACAGCAGACGTCCCGTTGGGTCTGAAAAGCTCGATAGTCATATCAGGAAACATCCTACCGACCCGGGAAATGACATCATCCACATACCTGTACAAGGAGAACAAAAATGGACCATCACAGGTGTAGTTACAGGTGTAGGGACTCTGACAGGTCCGACCCGGTCTGTGTGAACAAACCCGTCCGGGCTCAGGACAGACAGTAGAACTCACTGAGGCGGGAGGACCAGAGTACTCGGCTGGACTTTGGGTCGTCTCTTGGCTGAAGCTCCCATCTGATTGGCTGATCTCTTGAGTGACTGCTGGTTCAGCAGACTGGAGGCCAACCCAGCGTGGTACTGCAGCTGACACCAAAACCAGAAAGAATCAGAATCTCCAACCAGAACAACCATCAATGAGGCTCCCTGAGACCACCTGCAGCTGGTGCTGCTTGTAGTCATGGGAACAGGATTTTGATGGCATTTACACAATGTTCAGAACAAACAAATCAGAGATCAGGTCAGAACCGGGACATTAGTGTCCAAGTATATCAGAGGCAGTGTAAATGGGGTGATGTTACCATGGTAACTGCCTCAGGTAAGGACATGGATGTCCAACGTCAGTTCTAGAGGATATGTTTCCTGGTTCCACACACCTGTATCTCGTAATGGACCTATACCGGGCCCTGGCAGAACCTGACATCTGGATCAGCTGTGTTGGAGCAGGGACACGTCTAAAACACGCCGGACATCACATAAAAGACATGTTACCATGGTAACAGCATCAGGTGCATGGTGCGGCAGGTGTTACCTTGTTGGACCACTTGTAGGCCTGCAGCAGCTGAGAGTATAGCGGAGTTTTGTCCTGAACCGGGTCCAGACTCAGCAGCCCACTGTTATGGAGAGGATGGGACTCTGAGGGACGTCCCACCAGGCCGCTGAGACGCTCCAGCTCACTGGGGAGAAGACAAGAGACATATTGGTCATTGAACAGCAACTGAAGCCTTCCAGTAGTCCCAATATCCTGTGATGGTCCAGTAACCGGTCCTGGTACAACCTGACAAACAGCAGCTGGTCTACAGGTGAGGACAAATCAGCAGGACCACATCACTTCCTGCCCCACTTATTCGCTTTAGCTAACCCAGCCGCCATCTGTTAGCGACGAGTTCTGGGGTTGGGGTTAAGATTGAGAGTGTTTCAGGCTGCGGCCTGGGCCCAGTCAGCTGTGGATCAGGTTCTGAATCCGAGTCTGGATCCTGGCCTCTCAGGCAAAACAAAAATAGAGCTAAATTAGCCTGTGATGTGAAAACTTGATTGCTGTAGCAATAATAGCAACTGAACAATAATATCACTGGTGGGAACACTTCTGCTGATGCGCTAACAGAAAAGCTAACCTTTTGTTTAGCACTTTAGCTAACTTTGAAAACATTTATCACATTTAGCTTCCTCTAAACTAAATTTTCCAGATAAATTGCGAAACATTAATTTACTGGGCTGTTTTGTAAACTTTCATTTGAATAAAGTTTGACATCCGAGTTGAAGTTTTATCAACTGTTAAAAATCCAAGTAGCTAGACGGTAACATTCATGGTTTTATTTTGAAGTGGATGAAGACTGTTTACTCAGCAGTTGTTTCCTCTCCTCACATGCTATTTTTTTTTCTAATAGTTTTATTTCAAACAATAAACATAAAACTGACAATAGAGAACAAGGTATAAACATAAATACAATATCTAAGGGCATTATAGAACATGGAAATTATAATTTCAAAATTAAATTGGTGCTTGAGAGTTGTAGTCTTTTAAGGCAGACAGAATTTGAATGGCTTTAGCATTTAAACCTGATTTTAAGGACTCTGTTTAGTTGAAGATCAAATCTGGACATTAAGCTTTTGTTGCAGATGTTTAGAGGAGTGAATATGATATTTACCATAAATAAGAGTTCTGAATCACTAAGGTCACATTTCTAATTCCAATTAAAACAACCTGATTGGTTCAAGTAACTTTCAAAATTGTGTCGATTAAAAAAAAAAAAAAAAAAAAAAAAAAAAAAAAAAAAAAGGTTTGTCATACCCTTCCACAATATTCTTGTATAACAATCCCAAGACCAATACCCCTCCCGTTTTCCACCGTGACGTGTTGCAGAAAATTACGTTTATTCTCTATCCACAATGCATCAGTTCTCCAGTAAACAGTTTAAAATCTACCCATGTGGTGTGCTTTCTGACCAAAGCCCTACCGTGGTCAATTAGCAAACTCAGCAACAGAGTTAGAAAAACTCAACAGCTATAAAACTGGTTAGCATAAACAGATTTAAACAATTCAGTTTATTTAGTACCGATTCACAACACATCATCTCAAGGCTCTTTACAATAAAAACAAAGTCAAGCTAATACTCTTTAATGTTTTGACAATATAAAGATTCCATTGATTAAATTTTATTGTTTGCAAACATTATAATGTTCTAACAATAAAGCTCTGGGGTTATAACATGAGACCTTCATTGTGAGAACATTATTCACCAGCATTTTTTGAGATACAAAATGTAAAGATTTTGCATTTAGACTTCAGCTCATTCTTCCAGTGGGTCACATTAGGTTTAGCTAATATAATCAAATTATTGACCCCATGTTCGCTGCTACCAATCTTACTACATACCCCCGATGTGGTTTGTTGTGAAGGCCGAGCAGGTTGCTGAATCCCTTTGGAACTGAAGGTTGACCCAGAACCTCGGACCCATCAGATGTTTCTGGTTCTTCTTCACTGTCTGGTTAAATGTTGTCCTTAGAAACTCGTTAGCAGACTAATTCTAGTTATGATTTTAAATTTAATTTATTTTGCTTAGGTGGGACCGGAAATTATACAAATCTGATCTTTTTTTAACGTCTTCTTTAGTAAAGTTCTTGAGGATATTTTCCCTCCTAACTGGATTATTAGAACATTAATGTGGAAAATGGCGTCTCTAGATGTATTGTTACATCGATAGTCAGAGAAGGAACCCGGAGTGGTTTAACCTCTGACCCCAGTCTCTGGTCCGGAGCGGCTCTTACTTCAGGTCCCTGTTGACGGCCTGCAGGGTGTCCTGGAACTCGGAGATGAACTGCTTCTCGCGGCCCTCCAGAGTCTCGCGGTTCTTCATGCCGTCCTTCAGCGACTCGAAGACGCGGCTGACGCTGGAGCGGAGCGCCTGGATGCCGCTGATGGCGTGAGAGAAGGCGTCCAGGTTCACCCCCACGGAGATCGGCTCCGCCATCTTCCTGCTGCCGCTGGAGAAGATCGGCTTCTGCTGCTGGTTCTTCTGGGATTTTATGGACACCAACATACCGCACACTACCGCCACCATCTGGTATGGAGGATGAACTCATAAAAAGAGAAACTTCATAAAACGCGTTTTGTTTTTTTTCTTAGAAACTTCAGGGCCTGAAAATAGTGAAAACTCTTATTGTTTGAATTTTAATCACTGTTAATTAGTCGTTTCCATGTTCTTCTCCTGGCAGAGTGAAATGTTCTCTACAGTCTCAGATTTATGGGTGTTATAGTTCTCTGTAATTAATGAAGTTCTGTTGTGACCCAGTCTGAGCTGAGATGTTCTGGTTTTTCCTCTGCTCCTCGTTATTTCCTTTGAATTTATAGTTTTCTGCATTTTGGCCTCCTTTCAACCAGGATGCTTTCAAGATGTTCCTGTTGCTCATTTCATTTTGTTTCATGCTGATGTGTCCAGATTCCCAAACATGGAACTGATTCTGGGAAGGGTTTTCTGCTATCTAAACTCATTAATGATGAGCTTCGAGTTATTGATATTAATGATCTGTTGAACAAGCAGGAATGTTGTCATCAGACCTGCTGTAGGTTTTAATGTCTCTATTTATTTTCACATAATATGAGTTTATGAAATCTGATACTTTGTTTAAATTGATAATGATTTTTTTTAAGGATGTTCTTTTTTCTAATATTTTGCATTTAGGAGAATTCAACTTAGTTCAGTTTATTCTACAGAGCCGAGTCACAACAAACTACTCCATCCATTCCAGTTGAGATTAGTTATTTACCAGTTCATTATTCAAACAGGTTAAAAAGTTTCTAAGGAAACCCAGCAGGGGAGGAGAATGGGGAGGAAAAACTCCCCTTTAAAAGGAAGAAACCTCCAGCAGAAGTTAAGTTTATTTGTATAGCATATATCAGCAGCAAGGCAGTTCAAAGTGCTTCACATTGTAAAAACATCAATCAGATATACAGCAAAATCATCGAGCAAATATCAATGCATCAAAATCATGAGGATCATCAAGCAAATATCGTTCAATGTTCTTCTTACTACTGATCAAAGGCACCTCTACACAGACGGGTTTTTAGCCTTGATTTAAAGGAACTCAGTGTTTCGGCTGTTTTGCAGTTTTCTGGGAGTTTGTTCCAGATTAGAGGAGCATAGAAGCTGAAAGCTTCTTCTCCATGTTTGGTTCTGGTTCTGGGGATGCAGAGCAGACCAGAACCAGAAGACCTGAGCGGTCTGGAAGGTTGATGCAGCGACAACAGGTCTTTAATGTATTTTTGTGCTAAGCTGTTCAGTGATTTCTAAACTAGCAGAAGTATTTTAAAGCCTATTCTCTGAGCTCCAGGGAGCCAGCGGAAGGACTTTAGAACTGGGGTGATGTGCTCTATCTTCCTGGTCTTAGTGGGAACACCAGCAGCAGTGTTCAGGATCAACTACAGCTGTCTGGTTGACTCTTTAGGCAGACCTGTAAAGACACTGTTGCAGTAATCAATGCGACTGAAGATAAATGCATGGATGAGTTTCTCTAGGTCTTGTTAAGACATCAGTCCTTTAATCCTGGAAATGTTCTTCAGGTGATAGAAGGCCGACTTTGTAACTGTCTTTATGTGCCTCTGAAGGTTCAGGAGTACTTCTATTAGAGAAAAATAAAGAGTTAATGGCAGCAGCAGCCCCTTTAGTGGCTTTCTCTGGGAGAGAGACAGAGAGGTGCATGGAGCTCAAAAGAGCCATGATTATAGGAAATGTAACACAATAATGTTGAAACAAAATAATTAAAAGTTAAAACTAAATGTTAAATTTTGATCTTGAAACATGAAAAACAAAAAAATGATTAAAAAAAAAAAGAAATGAAACTAAAGTTTAAACTTGAATAAAGATTGAACTCTTTTCCGTTTTGAGTTCTTGTTTCTTTCGGTTTCAGTTAGATTGAAATCATTTTTTTCAAGTTTAATTGTTTTCATGGGGAGCATCAGATGCCCCCCGCCACAGAGGCTCCATGGAGAGACAGAACATTCAACAATGAGTGAATAGAAGAAGAGATGCTGTCTGTTTAAACAATCTATACAAGAGAGAGGGGGAGAGAGTTTGAGTTTAAAATTGCCTTTATTATACGCTCCAACAATCAAGAAAACACAAAAAAGTTAAATAAGAAAACGCAAAAACTAAAGATGCTTCATCCACTGAACACAAATACCTTAATACATTAATACCCCACTGACTTACAGAGAGAGGGAGAGAGAGGGAGGTTTAACCTTTGGGGGGGTAGATTATCGAGTCAGAGGAGCTTGGTCCATCAGAGCGTTCAGAGCTCTGAGAGCAGGAAGATTAGAGACGCAAAGTGAGGATGAGGAGGATTAAACAGGAGGAAGAGAACAGGAAGAGAAGCTAAAGAAAAATAAATGAGAGGAGCAGCAGGAGGTCGCGTTCATACCTGAAGACCCTCAGAGGGACAGACAGGTGGGTGATGGACAGGTTGGGGACAGACAGACAAGTTTGTCTTGGTTCATTCACTGAAGGAGAACCAGAACTTCTGCTTCTGGTGAGAATCGGACCTTTAGTTTAACCGGACCACAGTATCAAGGGGCCGGTAGTCGGGATGTGTCCATCAAACCCTTGGTTCTGTCCGATCCGCTAATCTCAGAGCTTTGGTTCTGTCCTACTCATTAATCTTAGGATCTTTGTTTTGAGGCAGTTCATGAAACCTTCTGTCCAGGTAGTTTTGGACCAACAGTTCTGATGGTGATTCTGGTGGATCTTAATCCAGATGCTGACCCTGATAAAGGTTTTGAGAGCCTAGTGTGATGAAGAGGATAAACATTTTGTTAATGATGATGAAGAGTGTGAGGTCATGAACTCTCCAGGAGTCAAAAACTTTCTTCTCTTTGACTCAGAACGAACCAAGGCTCACAGAACACTTTTAGAACACCTGATAATAATAATAATAATAATAATAATAATAATAATAATAATAATAATAATACGTTTAATTTGAGGGTGCCTAACAAAAACAGACAAAAAACAACAAATAATAAACAGAGTCAGCAACAATGATATAAAGCAAGTTAGTAAACAGGATGCAACAATAGTTAATCCATGTTAAAGTGAATCTGCCAGTTTGAACAGGTGTGTTTTCAGCTGTGATTTAAAAGAGGGAAGAGAGTCCTAACGTGAAGGGTGATGATGATGATGATGGTGGTGGTGGTGATTATGATGATGATTATGGTTGTGATGATGATCATGATGATGATAATGGAGGTGATAGTGATGGTGATGTTGATGATGGTGATGTGATGTGGTGATGGTGATGATGATGATGACAAGGACTCAGCACCTCTAATCGCACTCACCTAACCCTAATACGACAACTGAAGCCAGAAATCCCAGAGGAGCTGAAAAGGAGGCGTCGTGGATGCAGAGCAGAAGCAAAGAGAGAGAGGAGGAGGAAGTTCAAACCATCTCTGCCATCCATCATAATGGGCCACGTGAGATCGTTGGCTAACAAGTTGGATGAACTTCAAGCCCTGACGAGGACTCAGCAAGAGTATCGGGAATGCAGTATTATGTGTTTTACTGAGACATGGCTGCAGGATCAGATCCCCGACTCCAGCGTCTCTCTGCCGTCCTGACTATACGGGCGGACAGAGATTAGAAGAGCAGCAGGAAAAGGAAGGGAGGTGGACTGGCAGAGCTTGTCAGCAACCGATGGCGTCACCCAGGACTCGTTACTGTGAAGTGTCGTCTCTGCAGTCCAGACATTGAACTACTGGCAGTAAGTTTTGGTCCATATTATTTCCCAAGAGAGTTCACCAGTGTCGTTTTGGGGGCTGTTTATGTTCCACCCTCAGCCGTTGCCGACGGTGCAAGTGATGTCATCAGTTCCGCTGTTGCTAAGATACAGACCCAACAACCCAATTCTGTTGTGGTGATATCTGGTGATTTTAATCACGCCTCACTCTCTGCCATGCTGCCGACGTTTCAGCAGTTTGTCAGCTGCTCTACCAGAGAAAACAAGACATTATATTTGTTTTACATAAATGTCAAGGATTCATATATTTCCAAAGCAAGACCTCCTCTGGGTAAATCAGACCACAACCTTGTTTTTCTCTGCTCAGAATATAAACCCCTTGTCCAGAGACTACCTGTAACAACAAGGACTAAGAAAGTGGTCACAGGAAGCAGAATAAGCCCTACAGGGTTGTTTTAATGGATTTCTCTTTGCCAGCCACCTGGAGAGGACATGAATGCCATGACTGAGTGTGTGACCGACTATATAAACTTCTTTGTAGACAACACCTTCCCCACCAGAACCATGAGATGCTTCCCTAATAACAAACCGTGGATCACCAGTGAGCTGATTGAACTGTTAAAAAGAGCATTTAGGGAGTGAAACAGAGAGTTACTGAGGAGTATACAAAAGCAGCTCAGAATCCAGATTAGAGACATCAAGGAGGTGTTTGGGAAGAAGCTGGAGAGTAAACTGCAGAGGAACAATATCAGAGATGTGTGGTCTGGGATGAAGGAGATCACAGGCTTCAAGCAAAAGGAGGATCAGATAGATGGAAGTCTGGACAGAGCAAATGAGCTAAACACATTCTTCAACAGGTTCAGTTCAGGAACAAGTCACCATCCTCCCCTCCTGCCCCCAGCCAAACAGATCCCACCCTCCTTTGACCCACAGCTTTCCTGTCACACCTCAGATGTTTTATCCTCTACCTCAGTCATGGACTCTTTTGCTTCCACTAGTTTGTCTTCAACCAAATCAGGAGATGCTGCTCCCTCTCCCTCCCACTTTTCTGTTTCTAGAAGTCAGGTGAAGAGGCAGCTGGAGAGACTGAACTGGAACCAGGCTGCAGGTCCAGATGGTGTCAGCCCCAGAGTCCTGAAGGCCTGTGCAGAGCAGCTCTTCAACCTTAGCCTGACCCAAGAGAAGGTTCCACTGCTGTGGAAGACATCCTGTCTGGTTCTGGTACCAAAGAAAACTCACCCATCAGTCATCAACGACTATAGACCCGTTGCCCTGACAACCTACATCATGAAGGTCCTGGAGAGGCTCCTGTTGGCCCCCCTGAGGAAGCAAACCAGCACAGATCAGGACCCCTTGCAGTTTGCTTATCAACGTGGAGTTGAAGACGCCATTATACACCTGCTTCAACAAACCCACTGTCATCTGGACAAAGCAGGAAGCGCTGTGAGGCTCATGTTCTTTGATTTCTCCAGTGCATTTAATATGATTCAGCCTGATCTGCTTCGTCTGAAGCTCCATGAGACTCAGGTGGAGGCCTCAACAATCGCCTGGATCCATGACTACCTGACAAACAGACCACAGTTTGTGAGACTGAAGGACTGTGTGTCTAACCAGGTGGTCAGTAGCACAGGAGCACCACAGGGGACTGTACTCTCACCTTTCCTTTTCACTCTGTACACTTCAGACTTCCAGCACAAGTCAGACTCCTGTCATCTCCAGAAACACTCAGATGACTCTGCAGCTGTTGGGTGGATCAGAGATGGACAAGAAGCTGAGCACAGAGAGCTGGTGGACCATTTTATGGCATGGTGTGGAAACAATCATCTCATCTTGAATGTGAACAAAACAAAGGAGATGATTGTAGATTTCAGGAGAAACAGGGTTAGATCAAACCCTGTTTCCATCATGGGAGAGAAGTGGAGGTGGTTGAGGAACATAAATACCTCGGTGTTCATCTGGACAGCAGACTGGACTGGAGACTCAACAGCGAAGCGTCTCCAAGAAGGGGCAGAGCAGACTGGACTTCTGGAGGAAGCTCAGATCCTTCAAGGTTTGCAGCAGATGTTGCAGATCTTCTCTAAGTCTGTCGTTGAGAGGGTCATCTCCTCTGCCATCATCTGCTGGGGCAGCAGCATCAGAGCCAGGGGCCTAAAAAGGCTCAACAACCTGATAAAGAAGGCTGGTTCTGTTCTGGTTCTGCTCTGGGGACGACTGTGGAACCTCTGGAGATGATGATGCAAAGAAGGATTTTGCATAAAATCAAGAAAATTATGGACAACCCTGGACATCCTCTTTATGAGACTCATTGGAAAACAGAGTGTCTGCAGTCAGAGGCTTCTTTAGTTTGGTTGTAAAACGGACCGCAACAGGAGATCTTTCCTGCCCGCAGCCATCAGCATCTATAATAACTCCTTGACTAAATGAGTTACATCAACATTTAATTTCACTTTGGGATCAATAAAGTATTTTTGAATTTGAATTTGAATTTGAATTGAATGATGATGATGATGATGATGATGATGATGATTTTGGTGATGATGATGAAGATGATGATGATGATGATGGTGATGTGGCGATGATGATGAAGGTGCCAAGCCACGATCGCTGTGGTGGAGGGTGGGATACAGATGGGGCCAGTTGGTGAGTGGCCTCTAGTGGGAGAGTTGTATCCCAATGCCAACCCCCCCCCTATAATATAGGAAGCACCACAGGCATGATAGGGTCTTGGTGTGAGGAATAATGGGAGATTTACCTGGCAGAGTCCCTAATCTTCTGTGTGTGTGTGGGGGGGGGTTCTGCTGCCAAGAGCCATGGCAGTCACCTGACCCCCCCCCTGCCCCAGGGATGACCTGGTTTTAGTCTTGACTGGCACTGGGGGGGGTATGGCAGCGGGGCTGGGTTTTTCTCTATCGCTTTGTCCTGGGAGGCGGGGGCTGCTGCTCATAGACTCCGCTGCTAACACTGCCTCCATGTTGACGTTATGGCTGTTTTATGTGTGTTGGGGGGGCTTCTATCAAAGCTACCCTGGCACATGTAGGCCACCAGCTTCTTCATATAATATGACTGAAATGCTGATGTGAAAAAGTTAAAGTATAAAGGCCTTTGATTCAGCCTTGGAAGGAGGAACATCTTATGCTGCTTTCTCCCATCCTATTTTGATAGTTTTACCGGTTAAGTTTTAAAGTTATTTAATATACCCAGTTTTTACAGTTACTCTTACATTGTCTTCCCTCATAAATGGATTTCTTCATATTTAAGGACTGTGGATTTTTTAATTTTACTTCACTTTTTGCCCTATTTTTTTTTTTTTTTTACCTCCAAATTAAGCATGAGTGCGATGCCTCTGGTCGACACCGGGAACATTAGTAGTATTATACAAAGACTTCAATTGATAGAACTGAGGGTTTCTCTACTAGAGGTAAACATCGAGATCAACGCAGGCTCTGGAAAAGAAACAACTCTACCGGTGCCTCAAAACAACAAACAGCCTCCAAGCACTTCAGCGAGCACTTCACCCACCCGGAACTGTCTTGGAGCTAAGCCGAAAAATAAATCTCATCATTTGGATCTGACCAGACGTCTAATGGGACGGACCCCTCACCTAGATGATACAGCATGGCAAGCACTGAGCCGAAACATCCCCTCGTCAACACCAATACCAAAGAAAAGACAACAAGCAGCTGAAGCTGACATGATTCCAGCGCTAGAATCACTATGATCTCTTCAGACAAGGTGGAGTCGGCCTAAATCAAGATGGGAAAAAACTTTTCACTACCAATATTTTCAATGATGTTAACAACAAGCCATCTCTCCAAACACAGGACAATGTAAACAATGACATCACTGCCCCAGCGAAGATTGTAGAAGGACAAGCACAAACCCAGCAGGTGCACAATGTTCCAAAACAAACCGATAGGCAGCCATCTCCCAGAATACCAGCTGGAAATGGAGCTGAGAGGGTAGGGAGCCTGCCTACCCTTCCCAGGTTTCCCTGGGCAATATTGTGTCTTGAATATTTGGGAATTGAGGTAAAATGCCACAAGCGAACTCTGACACTAACTCTCTACAAAACCCTCAAATATGTGGCAAATTTTTTCAATGACTTTAGCGAGCTGTTATCTATGATATGCATTGATTATGATTAATAGTTATGGGAAACTTTAACATCCAATGTTGACAACCCAATAGACAGAGAGGCAAAAAGCTGAATGATATACTTCAAAACTTTGGTTTGACTCAACATGTTAAACAGCCGACACATAATCGAGGACACACTCTGGATTTGATTATCGGTAAGGGTGTAAATATCTCCAAGGTCGCTGTAATTGATATCCCTCTGTCAGATCATTTTTCTGTTGTTTTTGAAAGTACAATCTCTGTTGACTCACTAAAACAGATATTATTACAAAACGTTGTCTTACAGACAACATGGCTGAAACGTTTAATCAAATCTATTCTTCCACCTCACTTCCATGCTGTAAACCAGTTGATTAACTGGTAGATATCTTCTCCTCTAAAATTTCAGACATCTTTGATTTCATTGCACCTGTTAAAGTGAAGATTGTGTCTGGTAGGAAGAAATCTCTGTGGGTAAATGTTCCACTTGTAAGAAACGAAAGAAGCCTTTGTCGAAGGGCTGAACGTAAATGGTATAAACTCGACTTCACGTTTACTATGAAATCTACAAAGAGAGGCTGTGAAACTATTACTCCTCATTAAACATGCAAGGGAAACATTTTTTGCGGAAATCATAAACAAAAACATCAACAACGCTTATGCCTTGTTTACCACAGTTGACAGGTTGACAAACCCTCCTGTGATTTTACCATCTGAACTCCACTCTACCAGAGCCTGCAATGAATTTACAAACTTTTTACAGAGAAAATTCAAAAAATTAGAGGGTTAATCTGCACATCCACACCAAATCCCATAACGATGCTATGCCCAAACATAACAAATGCAGAGAAAATGGCTGAATTTCACCAACTCAACCATGACAATGTAGAAGAGATTTTAAAACAGCTAAGCTCCTCCTTCTGCTGTCTTGATATCCTTCCTACAACCTTCCTTAAGAAACTTCTGCCTGTCATTGCATCTGATCTGATTCAAACAGTAAACTCTTCCCTCTCATCAGGTGTTTTCCCCCAGGCTCTAAAAACAGCAGTTATCAAACCACTGTTCGGGTTAACAGTGGTTAACCCACTGTTAACCCGAACAGTTCTGTTTTGTTAAAACAGAACAATCTGGATAAAGCACTACTGCAGAATTACAGATCAATCTCCAACCTTCCATTCATCAGCAAAATTATTGAAAAAGCTGCGTTTCAACAGTTAAACAGCTTCTTCACAATGACCAACCGCTTTGATGTCTTTCAGTCCGGTTTCCGTGCTCACCACAGCACTGAGACTGCCCTCGTCAAACTGTTCAATGATATCCACACAAATACAGACTGTGGAAGAACCACAGTGTTGGTTCTGTTGGACCTCAGCGCAGCATTTGACTCTGTTGACCATGAGATATTATTGAAGCGACTGGAGAGCTGGGTCGGACCCTCTGGTACGGTACTCAGCTGGTTCGAATCCTACCTAAAGAACAGGGACTTCTTTGTGTCAATAGGCAACTTCTCATCGGAGCGGACAGAAGTCACATGTGGAGT
Source organism: Anableps anableps (assembly GCA_014839685.1). Taxonomy (NCBI): domain Eukaryota; kingdom Metazoa; phylum Chordata; class Actinopteri; order Cyprinodontiformes; family Anablepidae; genus Anableps; species Anableps anableps. Next base: position 42,790,641 of record CM026066.1, on the reverse strand, counting down.
ACCCCAAGGTTCAGTCCTGGGACCCCTCCTATTTAATATCTACATGCTCCCACTAGCTCAGATTATAATAAGTAAGATTAGTTACCATAACTACACAGATGATACACAGCTCTATATCACGATGTCACCAGGTGACTCTGAACCCATCCAAGCACTGAACAGATGCTTAGAATGAATCAATGCATGGAGGTGCCAAAACTTTCTCCATCAGAACAGAAACTAAACTGAGGTTATCTTTGGACCTAAAGAGGAACGATCTAGAGTCAGCGTGCAGCTTCAGTTATTCCAGCTAGAAACTAGTGGTCAGACCTGAAATCTGGGTGCAGTGATGGACTCAGACCTGAACCTTCAGAGGCACATAAAGACAGTTACAAAGTCAGCCTTCTATCACCTGAAGAACATTTCCAGTGTTTATGCACCGCTAATCTGAAACAAACTCCCAGAAAACTGCAAAATAGCCAAAACACCAAATTCTTTTAAATCAAGGCTAAAAACCTACCTGTTTAGAGTTGTCTTTGATCAGTAGTCTGAACCATAAATCTGCAAAGAAATCTGGGTAAAATAAGTTTGGTTTTCCAAAGGGTGGAAGTTTGAGTGTAAATCAGTTAAAGTTAATCATTGTTCAATGTTTTTGCCAGATACTTTTGATGATTTACTCAATAATTTTGATGTTTTGATGATTTTGCTGTATACTTGATTGATGTTTTTATGATGTAAAGCATTTTGAACTGCCTTTCTGCTGAAATGTGCTATACAAATAAACTTGACTTGACTGGTTCTTGTGGTTCTGATTGGTTCCAACTGGTTCTGACTGGTTCTTACTGGTTCTGTTTGGTTCTGACTGGTTCTTACTGGTTCTTGTGGTTCTGAATGATTCTGACTGGTTCTGTCTGATTCTTGTGGTTCTGACCGCTTCTGTGGTTCTGTTTCAGGTCCGATGTTCACCTGTTGGACTCTAACCCCTTCTCTGACATGAGGACCTGTCCCAGGTAGATGAGGAGGCGCTTGAAGACAGGAAATGAGCTGATGAACTTCCTGTCTGACTGACTGAGCTGCCCACCATGTCCCCCCCCTGCTGCCTCCCTCTGCTCTTCATCCTCCTCATCATCTCGCTGCCTCTGTGTTCCTCTCAACTCAGCAGTCCGTTTGACACCTGCAGCTCAGGAGTGGGTCCAGGATGGCGGTTCTTACCATGTCAGCCCCCCCCCACCAACATGAAGGAGTTCATGCAGATCAGAGTTGACCCCCCCGGGATCACCTGTGGAAATCCACCTGAAAGGTTCTGCACTCTGGTTAGTGGCATACTCAAATACACACATTATATATGTACAAATATATGAACTACTACTCTCTCACCCCACATTCTCCTGGGTGGGGGGGGAGCTCTACCAGAGGCCTGGGGGCTTCAGGGTTCTCCTCAGGATCGAGCTAGGACCGAGCTCCTCTGGACTGAGATGTCAGAGGTTTCCATTGGAGCCACTTCTCTGGGGGGGGGTCACCACTCCCCTCCCCCAGTGGTGTGGGCTACAGCTGCCTACAACTGCCAGGAGCCACCAGTATTTCCAGTTGTTCGTTTTTCCAGTTGTTCCCATCATCTGGGATGGTCCCAGCGATCACCGTGGTGTTCCTCTGCTGCTCAGCAATGATCCTAACGTCCGATTGGTCGCCATCACCTTTCTGTCTGTTTCTGGAAGTCCTTCTGGATCATAGCTTGGTGGTTCTCCACCACCATGGGAGGGGATTCCCACTCTGCCCTGGGGAATCCAGGTCGTTGTACCACCCACTTGGGCATGGCGCTCCATGTATTCTTGCTAGAATCTTCCACCCTGCTGGGAGATGCTGGATGGCTTCTGGGGCTGGATTGCACCTGGGATGCTACTTGGTCTGCTAGATCTGGTGCTCAAGGCCCACTCTTGTGCTGCTAGGAACCTGACCTGTTTCTGGACTGTGGGAGGAAGCTGGAGTACCCAGAAAGAACCCAGCTATGTAAAGGGAGAACCTGCAGACTCCATGCAGAAAGACTCCAGGCCAGGATTTGAACCCAGGACCTTCTTGCTGGGATGGACAAAACATTTTGTCTGTTGAAGAAATGAAATGGAGAACCTCTACAGTCATGAGATATTCCTTCCTTCTGATCATTTTATTTGTTATTTATAATTTATACTAAAAGGTGTCAGTCAGCCAGAGAGCTCCTGCAGGGTCCTGAGCCACAGCTTGGACACCACAGAGAGGCCATGAGTCCTGCTGTCTGTCTAATTGTTCCTTTGGGACACTCGTGCTTGAATTATTAATAAATGTTAAATATAATCAAAAAACCAAAACGTTAATAATTGATGGCAAATAGCAGGAAAAACGTCACAGAAGAAACCTTCAGTTCACTCAGAGGCTGCTGGAGCTGCATGGTGGGGTAGGACTGCTGCAGCACTGCTGCCTTCCAGCAAGAAGGTCCTGGGTTTGAATCCCTGGAGTCTTTCTGCAGGGAATCTGCAGGTTCTCCCCTTACATAGCTGCATTCTCTCTGGGTACTCCAGCTTCCTCCCACAGTCCAGAAACAGGTCAGGTTAACTGGCTTCTATGTTGTCCTCAGATCAGAGTGTCTCCATGGCTGTCTGTCCTGTGATGGACTCAAGACCTGTCCAGGGTGGACCCAACCCCCCAACCCATGACCCTGGGGAAGCAGGCATGGATGGATGGATGGATGGATGGAGCTGTAGATGTATATTGCTCATATGAGCTGGATTAGGATCTAGTTCCATGCTGGGGGTCAGTTGACCCAGTCTGTGGTTCTGGTTCTGTGTTAGTTGGTTCTGTGTGCCGGACCAGGCCAGCTAATGGTGTAGCTGTAGTGTGACAGTTGGCACCAGCAGCTGAAGTTGAGGGATTAAGCTCTAACTCACTGTTCAGATTAGAGTCGGTGTTAATCTGCTGGACCAGAGATGTTCCTGTGACTCCAGGCAGCTCCTCTAACCCTTCTGTTACCTGCTGCACAGGTGAGACGGCCCAGAACACATCTGAACAGAACCCTTTCAAGGTCCACCATGGATTAGGGTTAGGGTGGTTTTGATGATCCATGGGTATGCCATCTTCCCTCATCACTACAGCTGACCTGGTTCTAGAGTCTGCATTGGTTTGTCAGCAGGACAAGTCAGCACCAAAATCTGTTGGTATGAGATGGGAACCAAACCGAACCAATCCGACCCAAACCGACTTGATCTGACCCAAACCAACCTGAACTGACTTCAGCCACATTAACATGTTTGAATCTTTTAAGGTGGTTCTGGACCCAGTCAGGTAGTGTGAACCCAGCTAAAAACATGCTGCCAACAGCCAATGAAAGAGAGGCTGGGACACGGAAACCATGGCAACAGCTGCATGCCGACTGTTTATTTAAGATTTATTGATAACTACTGTGCAGCGTTTCACTCTACATTCATACTTTCATTCATTCACATGTTGATGGTGGTAAACCTCATTGTAGCCACAGCTGCTGCGTTGCAGACTGACAGAAGGGAGGTGGCCATTGGATTGGCACCACCACCAGGGATTTGGACCAGCAACCCACCCATTACAGGACAAACCCCTTCCTCCTGAGCCATTGTTGCCTGGTGTTTAGTAATAACACTACAACATTATAAACATAACAGCCAACAGCACTGGACACATTAATAACCTGATTACAGTCAGGGATAAAAGTTATTGTTGAAATAAACCAGTCAGATGCTGAAAATAAACTTAGTTTAACACAATGACATTTCTGAATATTTTCCCATAGAATAAAGCTGTTGATCATAAATTTATTAGTTTATCTCAGTAACTGTTAGACTCTATAACCATCACTGCTCCCAACAGAATCAATAAGTGTTTATGTCCCTGCTGGTATCTGTACAACTTCACCATTCTTCTGTTGTCAGTAACTGTAAATAGTTTGTATTTTTAACGCTCAGAGACATTTTGCACATCTGGTACATTATAATTAACCAACTCAGTGTCACATTCCTCTGGACTGGAGTAATTTTTTTTTATAACTACACAGTATTCATGTTGAAGTTTTGCCCTTACTATACAGCATTTTTATTCTTTGTTCTGTTTTTATATATATATTATGTTCTTTGTGTGAGTCTGTTTGCTGTTATTGCCTGTCACTACCACTTTGCTGCTGTTGCACAGAAATTTCCCCATCATGGGACAATAAAGGATGTTTCTATTCTATTCTATTCTATTCTATTAGTGCAACAATGATATTATTGTCTGTTCAGACAGAAATAATCACATCTATAGATTAAAGTCAACATTTAAATCAATCTAAAACCTCAATAAAAGACCCAAACTCCCACCATGAGTGGAGCAAAGTCAACACCACCAGAACCATGTTCACCTGTACGGTAAACTTCAAGTATTTTAAATTGGATCCATTACATTTTAGAAGTGGACCAGAACTATAAACTGACTTCAAACAGCATCACCTACCAGTCAGGTTGTTCCTTCAGCCTCCTTCCCCTTACCTGATATTGGTTCTCAGCAGGTCCGATTGACCCTCTGGAGGTCCAGTTGGTTCTTAATAGGTACGGCTGATGCTCAGCAGGTCAGGTTGGACCTCAGCAGGTCCTGTTGACCCTCAGCAGGTCTGGTTGGTCCTTAGGAGGTCCGGTTGACCCTTAGTAGGTCTCGCTGACCCTCAGCAGGTCCGGTTGGTCCTCAGTAGGTCCTGTTGATCCTCAGTCTTTTAGTGATAAAACAAAAACCAGTCTGTTCGTGGGACCTCCTAAGTCTTTTCACAGTCTGTGACGGCTGACTCTGACCCTTGATCCCTGATCCAAAAGTCGTGTCATGTATCCACAGCTGAAGTTTGCAGAAAAGTGAAACACCAAAAACCAACCTCGAAAGAGTTGTGAGAAACAGGGTCTGACCTAAAGAATTCTGAGTCCCTGAACCTGGCTTCATCTGTCAACGTCTGCAGGTGTTAAAATAAAACCTGAACCTGTCTCTCCTCTCTGATGCAGACAGACAGACAGACAGTATCAGATCAGTACTGATTGCTTCCATCACCCAATCACATCAGAGTTCATAGGGTCATTCCTGCTTTGTGGTTCCCTTCCTGGAAGGACAAAGCAAGAAGTCTGAGGTTTGTCAGTGAGTGTTGAGGTGTGTCTGACTCCATGACCTCCCATCACTTATCACATTTTCATTTGTCAGATCAGAAAGTGGGCGTGGTCATACTGAACTAAAAGAAAGTCAAAGTCACTCCACACCTTTGACACCCCACCACCCCGGCTGATACGGTCACTTTGTTTGTGTTGACAGGAGAACCCGTACCTGTGCAGTGATGAGTGTGATGCATCCAGCCCTGATCTATCTCACCCTCCTCAGCTAATGGGAGACAGGGAGAGGGGTGGGCTCATCACCTATTGGCAAACAATCACCTGGTCCAGGTATCCTGAGCCCCTTCTGGCTAACATCACTCTGTCATGGAACAAGAGTCTGGAGGTGGTTGATGACATCATCATTTCCTTTGAATATGGGAGACCAACCAGCATGGTGCTGGAGAAGTCCATGGACAAAGGTAACTGGCCGGAGCGTAGACCTGACCCTCAGAGCAGAGATCAATAATCAGCAGTCAGTCAAAATGAGAAAAACCAGCCAATGTTCAGAATTTGGGATCTTTCTAGTAAGGATGTCCTCAGACGTCAGCATTAGGTTAATCTTGCAGACACCAGGAAACACCTGAAGGATCACTGCTGGTAGATGTTTCCCAGTTCATCAGATGCTCCTCTGAACTGCTCTGTTGATGTTGTTTCTCCTGCAGGTGCAACATGGCAGCCATATCAGTACTATGCTGATGACTGCCTCGAGGCCTTTGGCATGTCGCCTAAACAAGTTTCTGATTTGGCACCGACCAACTTAACCCGTGTCATCTGCACTGAGAAGTACTCCCGCTGGGTTGGGGCCAAGGTGAGTAACTGGACCTGACTATTGTCTCACTGGGATACTTAAAACTCAGGAAAGTCCTTTAAACTCTCTGTTTGAACTGAAACTCCTCCAGGAGGAGAAGAACGTGGTGTTTGAGGTGCGTGCTCGGTTCGGTGTGTTCGCCGGTCCAAAGCTTATCAACATGGATGCCCTTTACGTCCGGATGGAGACGATGAAAGGTCTCAGAGACTTCTTTACCTTCTCCAACCTCCGTCTGCGGCTCCTCCGCCCTGCTCTGGGAGGAACCTATGTCCAGAGAGACAACCTACTCAAGTACTTCTATGCCATTTCTAACATTGACGTACCTGCCAGGTAAGCAAACTACTGAATCTGCTGATATGTTAGAAACATCTGAGGCATTCACAGACATAACTCATCCCACCAACGCCACAACCAAACAGCCCAGCTATAACCAGGAACCAGGCAACATGTTCTTCACATCTGAAAGTGCTCAGCTACGTTACAAACACATGACCACATACTGGGATCCTGTTAGCTACCAACAAGCAGACTAACTGTAAAGGGAACACACCTCAATGATCAGGTCCACCTGGTTCTTAGAGATGTTGTTCCTTCAGTGTGTCTGAGGTGTTTGGGATCAGAATAATGCAGATATGATGACTCCATAGCTCCTCTGAAGGAAATCTGAGCCAGTCCACCTTAAGACAGTTCATAGCTTCACCATCCACCTGACCCCCCCCCCCCCCAGGATGGATTGGTTAGGTCTGTATGAACCTTAGATGTGAAGGATCTTCTGAAGCTTCAGCAGGTTTTAGGTTTCAGGCCAGCAGATGTTGAGTTTATCTTCATCAGAAGGACACAAAGACATGAGATGTGATTAGGGTTGGGGTCAGTCCATCTCTGATTGATGCTTCATGCTTGTCTGTTCCTCAGGTGTAAATGCAACCTGCATGCATCTCGGTGTGTGCTGCGGGATGCAACTCTGCAGTGTGAATGTGAGCACAACGCCGGCGGACAGGACTGCCAGCGCTGCAGGGGGGGCTTCAGGTCCCGCAGCTGGAGATCAGGATCATACCTGCCCCTGCCCAGAGGCACTGCCAACACTTGTACGACCCCCCCCCACACACACACACACTCACAGCTATACCCACACAAGGTGATTCAGAAATCCATCCCTACCTTTGTGTTTCACAGGTGAAGAAGCTGGAAGTGCAGTCAGTAAGTAGATCTACCTTGCTGATCTACCTGTGTCCTCACCTGTCTGCTCCACTGTCAGTGTTGCATCATTTTTTTCCTCATAATGTTTGAAGGGTTTTGAGGACATTCATCTATTATCTTATTTGTAATCAGTGCAGCTAAACTCACTTTACTTTGCTTGTGTTTTTCTTTTGTGTGAGATTTCTGAGGCTTTACCTGATTGGATGAATGACATCATTAAATTTAAATAAACATAAGATTCCTGACTTCACCGTGAGGAACATCAGAAACTTAATGACTGGCTCCTCATGGGAGTTAATGCACCAGCAGATGGTTGAGTTTAATCTGTTTTAATGGGTCATCACCCTAACACACACACACACATCTTCACTCAACCACAAGAACTAAGCATTTAACACCAGCTGATGCAGTTCGTGCCTAACACACACCGTCAGTAACTGACTCATTAAACATGAAAAAGTTAATTTTGTCACCCAGTTTTCAGTCATTTTAATGGAAACCTCTCTGTAAGATGCAACAGTGGCAGAGATCAGATGTTAGAAGTAACAGATCGAGCAGTCAGTGAGTGGTGGTGGTTGTTGTAGAGCACATGAAGCTGGAACCTCAAAGCTCTGGATAATCCAGGACTCTGGTCTCTGTCAGGCTGGATTCTGTCTGGGTTTGTCCAGCAGCATTTGGGTTAGAAAACATTAGAGGTCAGAAAAGATCTCTGCAGAACACAGACTGGAGCATTATTACATCTTCTAACAGAACAGAACCTGCAGAACCTCAATACTGATCACTTGGTTTGTGCAGAAATTGGTTTTGTTTCCATGAATTTAGATCAAATGTCAGACTGGGATGGCATGGGGGCGTCTTTGGAGGAGGTGTAGGAACCAGGTTAAAATATACAGACTAAAAGGGTTGATAGTAGAACTTATATATAGTAAAAAAAATTATTCATATTTCATAATTATTGTACTGTATCATTAATACAGTGCAAAAGGTATCATTATTATGTTCACTATTGACAGCTCACTAAGAGTTTGATGATTCACAGATCGATTGCTTTTGACAGAACTGTTGTTGCGCCTGCACAACAGAGGTGTTGTTGTTCTGTGAATAAATGGAGTGAAGACTTTGGTGGCATCTCTGTCGTTCATTTAGCTCAAACCTGACCATGTAGCTTTCCCAGACTATCGGCGCCGAGGGCGCAATACCCCTGTTAGCAGAATTAAAGCAGTGGCAGTGATTTCTGGTTTTAGGTTGATCAAAGACAGCCTAGTCGTTGCCTTCCTACGCATTTCCTCTCGATTCTCATCTCCCTTCACAGCTCCATCTGCGCTTTCTCCTGTTAACCTGGATTTCTCCGGTAGAATTTCAACTGGGCCACTCAACGAACAGAAGGAGAAGTTGTGAACAATGATGTCGATTTTCTGTGCTGTTTCAGAATCGTAGTCAGCTTGTATTTTTAGCAATGGCAGCGGAAGAAATGAACAAAGCCATTCAATCCGTGTTGGCCATTCTTCCAAATGTTGAATTAACATCAGCAGCCATCTCATTCGACTCAGAGCTTCTCTGTTCGCTGTGGAGGATTTGTTGTTAACAGAGCAGGCAATTTGCAGTAAGCTTTATAGTGCTGAACTACTGCATAACATACATCACAGACAAACATTAGTGATTGGGTAAAATTTAAAACCACCAGAGTCGACGCCTCCAGGAAGCAGCCGAGGGTCCAGACCCTCTGGACGAAGCCAAGCATAGAACATGGGGCTGGTTTTTACCAGATCAAAGATGAACATGCAGGTTTCAGGTCGAACAGGAAATGAAGTCACTTTTTAACACTCAGTTGTGATTTATGTAGCTGGTGTGTTCATTGTTCTGCTGTTACTTTAAAGGGATGATTGTCAGAGAACCTCAAGTTGGTTCAGGATCAACCTCGTAACCTTTGCTCTGGAGTCTGATGTTTGTCTCTGTGAGAGCTTGAGGTCCTCCACGTAAACAAGCATGCTTGAAAATGAGATGTTCATTGAGTTTTGCTTCCTCCAGCTCACCAGAACACATCTGGGCAGCCTGAAGCCAAGATCTTCTCCACAGCCTCAATGAAAATCAAATCTGATCAAACCAAAACCGTGCTCCAAACTTAGATCCTCACACTATCATCACGTCAATGTTTTTACTTCAGTAAGTAAAGCTGAGACATGAGCTCTAAATATCACTGAAAGAAGTAAATGTGTGAAAGTGCATGGTGTTATATGTTGGGATAAGAGTGCCATCTCTCTGCCATTATCTGTACTTGCTGCCATCATCACCTTCTCAGGTGTGTTTTTGACCCAAAGGTAAAACCTGGTGCAGAAGGAAGAGACAGAGAGTAACACTGGACCTTACCAGGGACAATGTCGCTCAGTATGGCCCATAAACCAACGCAATTCCCCTAAATTAAGACATCAGTGACGTAAAGGATACTGGAAAGCTCCCAGTTTAATGTTCTGCAGAGTTCAGTCGGAATTGGTAGAGAACAAAGTCACTAAAGAGTCGTAACTCTTCTTCTCTGGCAGTGGTTGGTGACTCTAACTCAGCAGCATCTGATGGACCCTCTGCCGCATCAGATGGAGTAACTGACACTACTACCACTACTACTACTACCTCTGCTACTGACACTTCTACAGTCGCTGACAGCAGTACCAAGCCTGACATAAACTCTGCTGTTTGGACATCGCTCACACTAACTGACAATACTTTTACTGACAGTCCAACACTTCCAGATATTACCATTTCCAGCCCCTCTACCACCACAGACAGTATTTTGTCCATGTTTTACTATTCACTGACTACTTATACAACCACAGGAAGTGCTCTTACACTATCAGGTGCAGCCAGAAGTTCTATTGCCACTGACCCACTGAGTATCACTGCCGCAGAGACAAGTACTACCACTGATACCTCTGTATTTGGTAGGACTAGCAGCACATCCATGACTGACGTGAGCAGTGCAGCATACTACACCAGTACTACAAATTCTGTCATGGCCGTAGATGTTATCAGAGCATCTGACACTGTAGTTTTCACTGCTGTGAGCAGTAGTCTTAGTGCTAGTAATTCTGGTAAGTTGTTTGACTCAAGCAGTACAACAAGACCTTCAGCAGACATTCTCTCATCAATCAGTACAGCCCAGGGGAAAGTTACCAACACTCCCAGTACCGCCATTAGCAGCTACAGTCAAACCAGTAAAAGCTCCACAAGCTCAGCCACCACCAGGGACTTGGAGGAGTCTAAGAGTAACTCAGTGACAAGACCCTTTGACTCCACTTCAGACTTCACCTTTTCTGGGACTGGTAATACTGACTTGGTGACGAGTGTCATTCCACCTTCTGTTGGTGTAGTGTCATCAACCAGGGCCCAGAATCCAGCAACCATTCAAGAAAACACTCCACCCAATGAAAAGGTGTCTTCAGAAGATACTCTGTCAACTGGAACTACTCCAGCCACTCAGGAAGGAGATGCTTCACCTTCAGCCGGAGCTGACACACCTTCTGTTTCTCGAGATATTCTAGTCAGCCCATTACCACCTCCAGATGTCCCATTAGATGTAACAACTCTTCCTGATGAAACAAAACCCATTTTAAAAACCCCTAGTGTGCTTCCCCCCATTATACCTCCTGAAGATATTCGCCTTTATATACCTTCAGCAATACTACCAACTTATTTACCACCTTTAGATGTTCCACCAGGTGGCCTATCATCTAAAACTCAAACTGCAACTAACTTACCCTCTTCGGGGTTACTTCTGCCAATCGAATCTCCTCCTGAAGTACCCAACTTGAAAATACCTCCAGAAGTGTCATCCTCTAGCGATTCTGACAGTTTCATGGCTGTATCTTCTCCTGATTCAGTTTCAGATATAACTTTCCCTGATTTACCTTCTTCTAATAAACCTTCTGCAGAAACACCTCTTCTAAATGCACCTTCTCCAGAAGTGTTTGCCTCAGATGTACCCCCTCCAGAAGGGTCTCCTCCAGAACTACCTCTCCCAGAAGTAGTGTCCTCTAGAACTCTTGGCACTTTGACAGATGCACCTCCTTCTGATGCACCTCCTCCCTCACTAACTCCATCCAGTGTTCCCCCCTTAGCTCCTGATGCTAATGTAGAGTCATTACCACCCTCTGGGAGAGATTTGGAATTAAATCCAGGTTTTGAAACCCTGGATCAATCCAAACCCAGTACTAATCTAGATATGGATGAATCAGGACAAAATCCAACTTCTAGTTCTGGACAAGCGTCTGTTGGTGATCCTGCACCCCAGCAAGAAGAAAAGTCTTCTGAGGTGGAATCAGCTCAACCATCTGGAGAAAAAAAGGAGTCTAAAGAAGAAAGGACAGATGGAACAGAGAAAAAAGGTATAACAGCACCAAATAATGACTGCATTCAAAGACCTGCTTTTATTCATATAAACTGATCAAGGGTGTGACAAGATCTGAAACCTCAAGATTTTTATAGTCAAAGTAAAGTTTGTCTTACAAAACGGTCTAGTATCTGTCAGTGTTGCTTATTAAGAGCCCTGCGCAGTAATGACGGAGGTTTTAGCTTGAAACCCTTTAGTATTTATGTTTGGGTCTCTTATTTTGAAGTCAGAAATGAAGTACTTCATCCTCTGCTGCATTGGTTTGACACTGCCTGCTTGTATTTTTATAGAGGTGGGTGACTCACTTAAGAATCCTCCACTGGTTTTTAATAAATTGACATCTTTCTGAAAACAGAGCCAGAGAACACCTGAAGCAGTTGGAGAAAAACAAATCCGTCCAAATGTTAACGATCTCAGCTAGCATCTCAGGAGTTGGATCTATTGTTACACCCCTGGTTCTGATTAAACTTAAGGGGATGTGTATTAAGAACTCAATATGAAGAGCGACCTCAGTAAAAATAATTATCTCCTGCAAACTTTAAAACCTCTAATAAACAATTTTTTGTCTGTTCACACCAGTGACCATTTCCAAAGAGGAGGAGAACAGCTTTGGGAAGAAAGGTACTAAATGTAGAAACATGGCCACTGGTTTTATATGATGTTAGTTCTTGTGAGAGGTCAGATATCTGACCCCTGATCTGTTGTTGCCATGGTTACACTGCTTATTCGTGTTTTAAGCAACCCAGAAGATTCTGATTCCAGGAGGACCAAAGTCCACTCAGCTGTCCAAAATCATTTACGTCAACTTCCAGGGTAAGACCGGTTTCCATCACTGAGTCTTTGTCTCTACCTGCCAACTACACCCCTCCCCTCAACCTCCCCGAGACCAAGTGTCCTCAACAGGCTCCTCCCACTATCAAACCGTCCTATAAGAGAAAAGCTGTTGTCTGACAACTTCACCCTCCTGTCCCTTGTTGTATGATCCCAATAAAACTAATAATAAACAATAAATAGAAAGAAAACCTAACCTGAATCTGATCTTCTACAATCAAGCAGTTAAGCAAGTTTCTGACAGACTAAGTAGACCAGGTTCCCAGTCTAGACCAGTACATCCACAGAGTGGGAAGAATCTACAGCTGCTTCAGAGCTAGAATAGAAAATATTACATGTAATTTATCTCAATGCCAACATAGAAACATTATGACCGCCGACTGGTTGGTTGATGCAGAGATGCTGATCAGAACCATTTCTCTATTAAAACAGAAAACATGTCTTCTAGACCCAAAACCAACATCCTTTATTAATACTGTGTTCAGCTGTTTTAAACAGGATGATCTTAATATTGTGAACTCCTCTGTTCAGATGGGCGTTTCCCTGTTGTTATGAAGCCTGACCTGAAGAGAAGCAGCCTTGATGTTTCATCCTGTTGGACCAGTTTCTGAGCTCCTGGTTTCCAGTCCAGTTCTAGAAAACTTTGTTCTTCATCAACTAAAGTCATTTAGACTCTCACAGCAATACAGAAAAACATCATCTGGTTTTAGATCCAGTTACAGCTCAGAACCTGCACTACTAAAGACCTAAACCATCTCAGCTGTTAAACAGATCAGAACAAACCGGTTCTGGTGTTACTGGACCTTAAAGGATCCTTTGATACTGTTGACAACGCCATTCTTCAGACGGGCTCAGACGGGACCTTCCAGAACTGTCCTGGTTCTGAAGTGGTTCAGCTCAGAATATTGAAAGTGTCCATCAGAACGTTCTGATCTGAACTACGGTGGTCCACAAGGCTCATTCCTTGGTCCCACTCTGTTTAGATGCTGTCTTTGGGTGGTGTCATCAGGAGACATGGCGTTAACCTTCCTTGCTATGGTGATGACACCCAGCTCTACATCACCATGTCTCCTGATGACCTCTGACTCACTGATGCAGTTAGTAACTGTATTTTAGTCATGGATGGCAGATCAGGTCAAAACATTCTGACTCACATTGGAGTCAAACTTAAGATTCACAAACAACATTAAAATGTTAGAAAAAAAATGTTATTTTATCATCTGAAGAATCTTAGGAGAGTGGTCCAGTTCTCTTCCAGCCCAATCCAGAGACCACCAGGCTTTAAGAACCTGTAGAACCGGGTCCTCTGAACAGAACTTCAGCTCAATTAAAGCTACTTTAGAACTCTACTGCAGGATCAGAAGATGAGCTCACGTCACTCATGTGTCTACATTGGCTACCGGTCCATTTTAGAACTGGTTTTAGGGTTCTGTTGTTGGTATTTGAAACTCTTCATGGTGTTAGCCCACCTGTTCATCAGATGTCAGCTCCTCCTTACCTCTCAGGTCTTCTAGAAAGGTTCTTCTGGTGGTTGAGTGAGAACCAGAACTCCTGGTGAGGTGTCCCTCAGCTGTGGACCGTCCTTCCTGAAGACCTGAGGGCAGCTGAGAGCTTAGATGGTTTTAAATGTCTGGCTTCTAGTTTAGCTTTAATTTCTGTTTAATGATTACTATTCAACATAGGAATCCTATTTATTTATGTTTCTCCTTGTAAAATATTCATAGACATTCAGTGTTTCCATAGTTCCTCCTCCTCTGTAATCGATTAATTTCTCTCACTTTTCGTTCTTTACCATTTTATTATTCATAATAATTTGATCATTTCATGGTTTGTGTCTCTAGAAGTTAAATGTCCTGTTTTAAACACTATGTTCCAGCTGACTGTATAAAGTTTTATTGACAGGGGGCGGGACTTCAGGTGAGCTCAGGTGTTAATGTGTGTGTCTCCTTCAGACTGCGAGTGTAACGGTCACTCCAACCGCTGCAGCTACATCGACTTCATCAACGTGGTCACGTGTGTGAGCTGCAAACACAACACGCGAGGGCAGAGCTGTCAGTACTGTCGCCTTGGTTACTATAGAAACAGCTCACTGCCGCTGGACGACGACAACATCTGTGTGGGTCAGTACCACCAACAGCATCAACACTGTCCGGGTCTCTGACATCAGCCGGCCCATCAGAACCACAGAGAGAAAGTACTAGTAGTTCCTCTAAACCTCAGATGTGTGGCACTACCTTCAGGTTTATTTCTGTTGAGCACCCCACAGCGGTTGGACTTCAGGCCACATGGGTGTGACACTGGTCATGATAGGAACAATAAAACCAGTCAGACGGCCCAGTAGAACCGGTCCAAAAGGCCCGAGTCTGACACCTGACAGCTGGTTCTAGGTGTCGGAACAGGAAGGAAGGAAAGAACCTGCTACTCTGTTAGCAGCTAGTGGCTAGCAGCTAGCCACTAGCAGCTAGCCACTAGCAGCTAGCCACTAGCAGCTAGCCACTAGCAGCTAGCCACTAGCAGCTAGCCACTAGCAGCTAGCGACTAGCAGCTAGCGACTAGCAGCGACTGAGACTTCCTGGTCAGGATGGAAGCAGCAGGGAGCGAAGGAGAGGCAAATATTACTGATGATAACCTGACAGTCACATGACAGGGGTCAAGGCTGGAGCAGGACAGGTGTGGTAAGGGTTAACATGATGATGATAGAGAAGACGATGATGAAGGTGAACATGATAATGAAGATGGGGTGTGTGTTCTCAGAGTGCGACTGCGACCCCGACGGCAGCGCGTCTCCTCACTGCTCTGATTCTGGCCTCTGTCGCTGTAAACCTGGGGCCACAGGGAGGCGCTGTGATTCCTGTCTGTCTGGGTTCACCTGGCGGGGAGGCGGAGCCGGATGCACAGGTATGCTCTCCACCAACCTGCCTGACCTGCTTCACGATGTCGATGTGAAAAGATGAGCGCTCATTTGTCCCTCAGAGAATCTCTGCGACATGGAGCGGTTGGTCTGTCAGAACGGTGGGACCTGCGTTGATTTCCAGCGCTGCGTCTGTCCAGATAACTCCACAGGTAAATCTACAGCTGTATGACGCCACAGCTCAGGTGTTATGGGCGGGGTCTGATCAGCACAGGTGTGTTATGTTATGGGTGTGCAGGTCAGTTCTGCGAGCAGACCGTCTGCACGAAGAAGAGCGGCTGCGTCACAAATGCTGAGGGCTCCTCCTCCTCGGTGATGTCACAGCTTTACCTAGTGACCTTCATTTCAATCACATACACCATCAGCTGACCACGTCCCGTCACAAACCACACCCACTATGACATCACAGGTGGAATAAAGATAAATGATACTGATTAAAAGTTTACTGAGTCTTTATTTTTACGGAAGTGTGACGAGAAGTGACACCATTCTACAATCATCAAGACATCTCGCCTCACTTCCAACCTGAACACTACATTTCCCAGAATCCTCCTGTGTCCCACAGCCAATCCTACTCAAGACTACATTACCCAGAATCCTCTTGTGTCCCACAGCTGAGCGAGGCAGAGGAAATGTTGTGTTGATGAAGTTCTCCTCCAGCCTGAGCTTCAGCTCCTCTGAAACAGTTCGTGCTGTTGATGATCCCAGGAGTCCAGTCTTCTCTGAGGATGAATGAAAAATATCAGAAACAATCTAAACGTCTCTCTGACCAAAATCTTGAAAAAAAAGGTGAAGCCCTGGAAGCGGTCAGGAGCTGGTCGATACGAGCTGTGATCCATTCTTGGACCAAGAACCGGCAAACAGGCCAAGCAGGAACATCGACTCCGAGGAGATCCTTCAGCTCAGTCTCTTCCTCTTCCTCCTCTTGGAGTCTTTAATGATGGTTTTGTCTCTGGAAAACGCCATTTTTAAACCAACACAGTTATTCACTTCCATCTTATTAATAAACACGTTCCAGTAATGAAGAAATTTCTGGAAAATTCTCACCTAATTGATTCTTTTAGCAAATAGAAATAATTCTGCTGATTCGGACCTGAAACAAGTTTGGTCAGGTTTAACTTCAGAGAGTGTATGTAAACTTCTGGGTTCTACCTCATTATTATTCATGTAATAAATATAATTTATGCTAAACTTGTTCAAACTGCCCTGAATGTTGAGTTCAACTATTATTACATGGAAGATTTTCTATGTTCAGATTTAAGTGGGAAGAAAAACGTTGCAGTTTAGAGCCAAAATGGCTGCTTTATGCTCGAGTAACTGCTTCACTTCAATTGAGTCGTGGTCCAGGTTCTGTTCAGGTTCTGGTCTCGTTGTGTTTTGGTTAGAGGTTTAGACCAATAGAAGATTCTCTGGATCTCTGTTGTGGTACCAGAACAACAGAATCAGCCCCTGAAGTTCCTGCAGCTCATCTCCCACCAGAACACTGAGGAAGAGGCCCAGGGTTCTGGTGGGCCCAGCTCCAGCGTCAAGGAAAACACATCAGAATTATTATCAGTAATATTTGAGTTTAAGCTGATCTGGATCAAAATAGCCTCAGGTTTAATGTGTGTGGGAGGGAGCTGCGACCCTCTGCCTCAGACTCCATCCGCTCACAGCGCCGGTTGAGAAATGATGCGGACCCCCAGTGACGTCAGACCGGAAGTAACCTTGGAGTGCAACCTTCAAACCAACCTTCCGGAGCTTCTAACTGGAGTTTCTGGTCCGGAGATTGAAATCCGGACCAGTGCAATAGCGACGCGGCTGCAGCGGTTCGGATCGGCTGGTCCACCGGAACCATGAAGCTGCTGGGTCGAACCGGAGCCGCCTTGGTGATCGGAGCGGGGCTCGGAGCCGCAGTGAGCCACCGGCTGAGCTGCAGGAGCCGGGTTGAGGAGGAGCAACAAGCCGGTCTACTGCGATGGGTTCCGGTCCTCCCGGTACCGGAGCATCTAACCGTCCGGGCCTCCGAACTCACCGTGAGTGACCATCTGTGTCTGTGAGTAGGAAGGTCCGGTTCTAGCTGTTAAGAGGATCCACTGATGATTAAACCTCCTGGACCTTCTCATGACCCGGTTCTGACCCATTTATGAAGAACTTTAGGTTCAATCTGAGTGGAACAAGTTTAAACGAACCTGATCCATTTATAATCTCGCCAGAACCACCAGCAGGGGGCAGCAGTTTAATCTCATGTTCTTCTTCACAGTTTTCTTTATTAAACAGATTTATAATCAAACTGGCGCCTCGTTTTCATCTTCTTGTCTGAACAAATTAACAACATGACAGATTGAACAGAACTTTAGATCATAAAGGATAAACTTCAGCGTTTAAAAACTAAAGTAGGAAAAACTCTAAAGGGAACAATTCTACAAGTATGAATTTATGTGGCGACATGAAATATTTAATGACAAATGTTCAAACTATGGAAATAATTTATCTGCTCAGTCATTCTCAAACCGACCGCTTCCAGGTCAGTTTAGGGTTGAGTTACCCAACTCTGGGGGTAACCTAGCTAACCCTAAACTGACCCCTTCCTGGTCAGGTTAGCCAGGTTACCCCACCCTGGGTAAAAAGAACCTAGAAGGCTGGAATATTGAGTTTTCTTCATTAATAGATCAGAACCAGAATAATCTGAGGCTCTCTTCAGCCACAGCTCTGCTGACCCCCCCAGCAGGAATGACTTTATGGTTATTTAAAAATAAAATTACTGGCACCTAAGACATGATTACAACATCTCAGTGAGTGGGGCAGTACTGAAGGTCCCCGAAGAACCTGGTGTACCCCCAGTCAGAGGTCCGTTTACACTGAGCTGGGTTCTGGTTCTGCTGGAGGCTCATCTGATCTGAGTCGGTTCGGAACCAGAACTGGTTGATGGTTCTGACTGGTGTGTCTCTGGCTCCGAGTCCAGGTGAGTCCAGGTAACTCTGGAGCTGTGATGAAGTACGGCTTTCCCTCATTGGCCAACGTCCGGTCCAGAGAGTCCTACGTCACGTCGTACGATCCTCGCACACGCACGGCATCCTGGGTAATAGAGAGGCTAAACCCCACCTCCCTGACGGGGCCATCAGACAGGAAGTGCTGCGAGTTCAAAGAGGACGACAGGTGAGTAGAAGCTCTGCAGACAGGTGAGTCAGGCGGCTCAGCGGAGTTGAACCTGTGATGCGTTTCATCGACAGCGTCCACGTCTTCCACAGAGCCACGAACGCCGACTACAGGGGGAGTGGCTTCGACAGGGGTCACCTGGCGGCTGCAGCCAATCATAAGTGGAGTCAAAAGGCCATGGAGGACACTTTCTACCTGAGCAATATAGCTCCGCAGGTAAAAGCACACCTGACTCACGTTTACAGTCTAAACCGCTGAGGGCCAATCAGGAGCCAGGGTCGATAATCTGATCAATAATCGATAGGAAAGCAGGTTGGAGAGCAGCACCAGTTACACCTGCCCAGGTGTCTGCAGCTCCACCCACACTGTGGGGGGGTTGAGTACCTGCCCCTGTCATCCTTGATGCCCAAAGTGCCTTTTATTGAGGTTGTTTGTTAATTATTTTCATGAGGGTGTCTGGAGGCCTGCCCTCAACAGCTCAATAAACGGCTCACAGGACGACTCTGGGCCGATTCTCATCCTTGCCCTGCCTCCATGTCCTCTGCCCGATAGAAGGGACCGCGACGCACCTCAAGGCCCAGGTAGGCCGCAGCCTGCTCGCGGCTCGCTCCACCTTCAGCTGGCGTAGCGGCGGCGCTGCAGGGTAGCTGTGAAGAGGAGTTACTGAAGCGCAGCTGCTGAGGAAAGCTTCGGCCCCCCAGCATCTGGAGCTCACATCATCAGTAATGAACGGAACATATTGGACCGCAGCTCAGCCAAACAGGCGATGATCAGAGAAATCAAGACGTCCCAAAATTGATGCCTGTGCATGTGAAATTATAAAAGTTGAGATTGAAAGGCAAACAAATTAATCTGTCTCTACCCTCATAAATATAGGAATGTTTTTTAATTTAACCTATTTGAAATTTTATTAATATTTTTACATCATGACTGAAGACACGCCAAGGCAAGGCCGTTTATTTGTAAAGGACATTTTAATGTATTTTGGCGTTCAGCGAGTCATAAAACCACCAGAAGTATTTAAATTCCTGAACCGTCATGGGGACACTGGTGTCCTCATGGATCCATTGGTCAGTGTTTTCAGGGTGACAGTTCAAGGGTTAAAGTCTGAGGGAGCCAGTGGAGGGACTCTAGAACTGGGGTGATGTGCTCTATCTTACTGGTCTTAGTGGGAACCCCAGCAGCAGCTGTCTGGTTGACTCTGTAGGCAGGCCTGTGAAGACACTGCTGCAGTAATCAGTGTGACTACAGATGAACCCATGGATGAGTTTCTCTAGAAACTGATCTTGTTGAGATCTAGAGAAACTCATGATATATTCATGATATTCTTCTCATGAATATAATTTATCTCTCAACCTTACAGATCTAAATCTCTCAGAGGTGCCGACGTAGAAAATCTGTATAGAGTTGGTGCCGCTGAGCTGTTTGGGTTTGTTTGTTTGTTTGAGTTTTTAGATCTTGTTCTGTGGGCCCCTTTTTAACTTTGAGCACCTGGCCCTCCAAAGGTCTCTGCACGGCTCTGCTCAGGGCAGGTTCTGACCCAGAAGGAACCAATCACATCGTCTCATTCTAGATTCACCCTTTCATTTACGTCCCGCCCACCTGAACAACTAATGAATTTCCTCCACCTGTGGTGTCTGCAGAACCCTAACCTGAACCAGAACACCTGGAACAACCTGGAGAAGCTCTGCCGCTCTCTGACCAAACACTACCTCAATGTCTATGTGTGCACGGGCCCCCTCTACCTGCCCAGGTAACCCCACCCTCTAACCTGCCCAGGTGACCCCACCCTCTGTCAGGCCAGGTAGAGGGTGGGGTCACCTGTTCCTTTGACAACATTGTAGAGTTTGGGGGCGGAGCCTAAAGACTCCAGGTGTGATTGTATTTCAGGCAGGAAAATGACGGGAAGCTCTATGTCAGGTACCAGGTGATTGGACGGAACCACGTTGCCGTGCCGACACACTTCTTCAAGGTAAGAGTCAACCGTCTGTTGGTGTCATCAGCTACCTGTCTGTCTTCTGACTCCACCTGGCCGTGATCTCCTCAGGTGCTGATTCTGGAGCAGGCTGATGGCCGGGGGGTAGAGCTTCGCTCCTACGTTTTACCGAATGAACCAATCGATGAGAAGGTTCCTCTGGAGCGTTTCCTGGTTCCCATAGAAACCATTGAGCGAGCATCCGGACTCCTGTTTGTCCCTAACATCATGAAGAGGACGAGCAGCCTGCAGGCCATCAGCAAAAAGTGAACTACAGCACCCAGAATCCCCGGCTGCAGGGTTGCCATGGGGACGTGTCGTCACTTCCTGTAGTTTTCCTGTTTTTCATTAAAGGCAGCAGATCTGAACGTGTGTAGCTGATTTATTGATGGATGTTTAGTGGAAATGATGTTCTGTGGTCCCTGCAGTCAGTCAGGTGTATAATTGTGGGGTAATAACGCTGAGTCAGCTCAGGCAGGGCAACTATGAAACTGATTTCATTCAAAACACAATCAAGAACAGAAAACATGAAAATCATGGAGGATTTCATCAAAAAACCATCTGCCCGTCCACTTCCTGTCCATAATTAAAGCCACGCCCACAGATGGGGGCAGGTTCCCCATGTTCTAATTGGAGGTCAGCTGTCGTCCACCTCATCGCCGTCTTCCAAGTCTGAGTTAAAGATGTCTGACAGCTGGTACCTGTCCTGCCCACGCTGCTCCTGTAGCTCCGCCCACCTGCCGCAGGACCGCAGCCTCTTCTGCAGGACAGGAACCACTCGGTGGTACAGGAAGTCGATGATTTCTAAGGTCAGAGACCAAGGGAACATATAAGAAACTACTTCCTGTTCAAACACACCTGCAGTCAGAACCTTTGCAAGGAACACCTGCGTATATATCGAGACCCCTTTATTCTGAGACCCCTAAATAAAACCCAGTGCAACTTCAGAGGTCACCTGTTCAGGAACCCCTCTGTGTGTAATTTAACCCAAATCTTAACTCCAGCGGCTCTGGTTCTGGCCTTGGAGGTTCTCTAGAGAACACCAGAGAACAACTATGGAGACAGGGAACCCAGCAGAAGTTCAGGGAGAACGTTGATCTTAAAGCAGGATTAGGATCTACAGCAACATCCCAGCTTTGAACATCTCCCAGAGCTCATGGAGACAAGATGGACCTCCTGGAGACAGGACGGACCTCCTGGAGACAGGGTGGACCACCTGCTGAGCCAAAACCACGAGCGCAACGTTAATAGTTGGAGACATTTTGGGGAAAGCCCGGTCTGATTCGGAGAGACGGCATCCATCCCACTTTGGACGGAGCAGCTCTTCTTTCTCCAGAACCCAGAGTCCAGACCAGGGTCCAGAACCTCTCTGCAGCTTCTGGACAGCTACCCGCCCATTACCCTATTAAGACAGCGTCTGGCCCACGGCCAAAACCAAATGGATTAAAGACTAACCTAAAGAAGGGCAAATCATGAAAATCTGCCAAACACAGATCCAACTCTAACTGAACAGAAAAATAAAACAAATGTGGTTTCTGAACATCAGATCTCTCTCTTCATAGACTTTGCTAGTTAATGACTTTATTTGTGATGATCAGATTGATTTGTTCAGTCTCACAGAAACCTGGCTGCAGCAAGAGGGTTATGTTAGTATAACCCCTTCTAATTATTTAAGCTTTCACATTCCTCGAAGTACAGGTGGAGGTGGAGGAGTAGCAACTATTTTTCATTCAGATTTATTAATTAATCCTATGCCTATTAATAGCCACAGTTCTTTTGAAGCAGTAAAGCTGTAAAACTACTTGTGTTTATTGTTTTGTATTGTCCACCAGGCCCGTACTCTCAATTTTTAGATCATTTCTCAGATCTTTTTATCTGATTTAGTGTTAAATACTGATAAGATCTTTATAGTGGGGAACTTTAAAGCTGCAGTCTGTAACTTTTACAAAAATATGTTTTCCCCATATTTGTTAAAACTGTCACCATGTCATAACAGTATGTTATGAGACAGATAATCTGTGAAAAGATGGAGCTCCTCCACCTCCTCCCTGAGCTGCTATTGCAGTCTAAAGAAATTCGCCACTCCCAACCAAAACCAGCCAATCAGAGCCAGGAGGAGGGGCTTAGTGCTGTCAATCACCCTCGAGTAAACGCTGTTAAATGTGCTAATGGTGGAGAAACAACTTACTGGACTCAGTTGGCTTTACTCAAAGAATCCACAATCCTACCCACTGCTGTCATCATACTTTAGACCTTGTGCTGACATATTGAGTGTGAAGAAATAACAGTATGCACTATATGAGCTTATTTAACTCAGTATTCCAAACATGAGAGAAGATTTAATTGTAATAGATCTTTATCAGATAATGCTGTAACAGCTTTTAAAGAATCTGTTCCATTTTTAATAATTAACTGAACTTCATTGCATTGTTTAATAACTAGGATCTAATTAGAATGTTACTGAACTTACCTTAAATCTGTCTGCATGACTGGACTGACTGAAGTGGCTTTGGATTGAACAGAAATATTTCTATTGTCCCCTAGTGGGACGGGATATATATTACAGTACTCACCTCCAAATGACAAACAGTGGAAGTGTGGAACTTTGCGTTGTTTCAGTCTGTTGAACATTCGCTGGACACTCCATGGAGTCACATCACTGCAGTTCAATACTACAATCAGTACGACATGGTACTACAGCAGAAAAAAAACACTTACTGCACTGCACTCAGTACTACAGAGTACTACAGAGTACTGCACTCAGTACTACAGAGTACTGCACTCAGTACTCTGTAGTACTGAGTGCAGTACTCTGTGGAGTAGATTCAGCCTCAGCAGCTGTTTGACCTTTGACCTCACCCGACAGCTTCCGCGACTTCCTCCCAGTTGATATCAGCGATGTCGTCCACAGACGTGTTGTACAACCTGAGACACAGAGACAGTAACACAGTCAGACAACTAGAGTAAGAACCCGCTGCCACGGCTAGAACCTTCTCCCACGGCTAGAACCTTCTCCCACGGCTAGAACCTTCTCCCACGGCTAGAACCTTCTCCCACGGCTAGAACCTTCTACAACGGCTAGAACCCGCTGCCACATCTAGAACCTTCTTCCACGGCTAGAACCCGCTGCTACAGCTACAACCTTCTCCCATGGATAGAACCCGCTGCTACGGGTAGAACCTTATCCCAGGGCTAGAACCTTCTCCCATGGATAGAACCCGCTGCTACAGCTAGAACCTTCTCCCACGGCTAGAACCTGCTGCTACAGCTAGAACCCGCTGCCACATCTAGAACCTTCTTCCACGGCTAGAACCTTCTCCTACGGCTAGAACCTTCTACCACGGCTAGAACCTTCTACCACGGCTAGAACCCGCTGCTACGGCTAGAACCTTCTCCCATGGCTAGAACCTTCTCCCAGGGCTAGAACCTTCTCCCATGGATAGAACCCGCTGCTACAGCTAGAACCCGCTGCTACAGCTAGAACCTTCTCCCATGGCTAGAACCTGCTGCTACAGCTAGAACCTTCTCCCACGGCTAGAACCTTCTTCCATGGCTAGAACCCGCTGCTACAGCTAGAACCTTCTCCCATGGCTAGAACCTTCTTCCATGGCTAGAACCCGCTGCTACAGCTAGAACCTTCTCCCATGGCTAGAACCTTCTCCCACAGCTAGAACCTTCTACCATGGCTAGAACCTGCTGCTACAGCTAGAACCTTCTCCCACGGCTAGAACCTGCTGCCACGGCTAGAACCCGCTGCTACAGCTAGAACCTTCTCCCATAGCTAGAACCTTCTCCCACGGCTAGAACCTTCTACCACGGCTAGAACCTTCTACCACGGCTAGAACCTTCTACCACGGATAGAACCCGCTGCCACAGCTAGAACATTTAAAACTGCTGATGTAAGCACTGCTTCAGTTCCTGGACCTGTTTATGAAAACTGGACCACATCAAAACACAGACCCAGCCTATCTGCTCAGATGTTCTGGTTCCTGCCTACATGGACCACATGTGGTGCCAGGTGCATCATGTGACTGTCTTGTGACCTTACGTGCTGATGAGGCGAATTTTAGCCTCGTAACCTTCAGCTCCTCTGTTGAAGACGTTTCCGTAACACGTCATCCGGTGCTCCAGAATGAACAGCCTGCAACACACACACGGTATGAACATCAAAGTACTGTGGTAGTACTGTCCCTACAACACATAGTACACACCATAGTACTGTGGTTTTTATACTATAACAGATTACACGTCATAGTATCGTATCCAGAACAACGTGGTACCGGCAACGTTCTCTGTTTCAGTTGAGGTCAGACCAGATTACAAGCCCAATTGCACCTGTAGGACAGAACCAGGAACGGAACCAGTAACAGACAACCAGTAACGGAATCAGGACACAAAGGAAACAGACCATTTGGTGCGACACTGGATCCAGGACCGGGTCTGGACCTTCTGGCTGATCTCCCTCCATGGAAGCCTTTTGCTCAGCTGGTCTCGGCTCAGACCAGAACCAGAAGCAGAACCGCTGCCGACCCGGGTCTCCAGGTACTCCCTGACCGCCTGCTTCAGCCGCCGTTCTTCTTCGCTGCTCCAGACACCGTGATCCACACCTGGACACCAACACAAGGGTCACATGACCAGCCGGGGTCTGTGGGGCGAGAGGTTCAGAGGTCACGGCCTACCGATTGTGGCGAAGCGTTTCTGCAGCGAGTAGACGCTGCGGTCCATCTTCTCTGAAATGAGCTTCCAGTTGTTGCCGTGGAGATGATGGAACCGGATCAGCGCCGCCAGCTCCTCCTCAGAGAACCTGGGTCCACAGAACATCAGAACGGGTTCTACAGCGAGCTCACCTGCGGGGCGGCAGGAACCGCGGCTCACCTGCCCATGTGGTTCTTCTCATCGAACATCTTCAAGGCTCGAAGGTAAACCTGGTGACACGGGCGAGGGATACCTTCCGCTGGACAGAGAGACAGGTGGAGGACAGACGGGTGGAGGAGAGAGAGACGGGTGGAGGAGAGACAGTTGGAGGATAGAGAGACGGGTGAAGGAGAGAGAGACGGGTGGAGGAGAGAGACAGGTGGAGGAGAGAGAGACGGGTGGAGGAGAGAGACGGGTGGAGGAGAGAGAGAGGTGGAGGAGAGAGACGGGTGGAGGAGAGAGACGGGTGGAGGATGGGTTAATTGTGTCAGTCAGGTGACCTGATCTGAACAACGCCGGGTTCTGCCGCCGCCCTGCTGGCCAGACGGTGTCGCTGCAGCTTGAGGAGGCAGCAGCAGACGTACCGATCCGCTCCATGAAGCCGTGCTGCTTCTTTAGTTTCCTGATGGTCGCCTGCTCCTCTCGGAACCTCTGAGGAAACAGCAGCTTCTCCACAGAACCGATGCCTGTCAGAGCCAGGAAGTCCGTCACGTTCTCCCTGATCTGCTGGTTCTCCTGCTCAGAGAACCGCCCCAAACGTGCAGGAACACCTGAAGGAAAAGCAGAGAAACTTTAACCTCCAGCTGTCTGGAATCAGAAAGTTCTCCCAGTGAACCGATCCGGGTCCATTTGGGTTCTACAGGACAGCTGAGGTCGGTGCTGAAATCTTCCTCCAGCACAGCGACAAGTGTGGGGAACCATTTAATGCTCCACACCCTGGCACCAACCTGTCCAGAACCTCTCCATCTGGACCTCAACTACACCCAGAGTCCCATCACCAGAACCTGTCCGGTGAGTCCAGAACCAGTACCTTGTTGTCTGAACTTCCTGAAGCGATGGAGGTCGCATCCCAACATCTTCTTGATCTGGTTGACGCATTTCTTCTTGACGTGAGGAAGGTACTCCTGGAGCTCCTTCACCAGGGCCCAGTCTATCCTGGAACACACCAGAACCAGAACCAGTTTACCATCACATAGTTCCAGGGATAAAGCAGGGCCAGTTCTCCACTGCTGGGAGATAGAGTAGAACCGACTCAGAACCCATCAGAGGACAGAACCGTTTCCGTCGAGAAGCGACTGATCTGCTGATGCAGCTCCAAACTGGTTCTATCTGGTTTCGTTGGGCCAGAACCAGTCCTGCTTTAGACCTGGAACCACTGATACTCACTCTTCTTCTTGGCTGCTGCTCAGGTCTCCTGGCTTTGTTTTCTTCTTCTGCTGTTTTACATTCTTCTTCTTCGTGTCTTCCTGAGTCGTGTTCCCGCCGCTCTTCTTCTTCTTCTTCTTCGTGTCTTCCTGAGTCGTGTTCCCGCCGCTCTTCTTCTTCTTTGTGCTGAGGTTTGTTTCCTCAGCGTCTAGAGCTTCCTCTTGGTCTGGAGAGATTGCTGCCATGGCGATACACACCTGGTCTTTATCTTCCTGCTGTGATCTCACCACTTCCATCTTCTTCTTCTTCTTCTTCTTCTTCTGGTCATGTCTTGGTCCATCTGGAGGAGGAAGGCTGAGCTCTTCTTCTCTCCTTTCTTTGTCCTTCTTCTTCTTCCTTGGAGTGTCGAGGTCAACAGCAGCAGGAGGTTCCTCCCAGATTCTCTTCTTCTTCTTCTTCCTGTCTTGATGCTGCATCAGTTCAGCAGAGGAAGGGAGGACGTTCTCCTCTTCATCATATGTGGTTCTTTTTTTCTTTGTCTTCTTCTGGCTTTGTGTCAGTCCACCAGGAGGAAGAAGGTGGACCTCCTCCTCCTCTTCCTCGTCTTTAATCTCCGCCTCAGAGGGGCTGAGGCTGACTGGAGCCAGATGGTCCTGCTGACCTTCTGACCTTCTCTTCTTCTTCTTCTTCCTCTGTCCTTCAGTCAGTCCAACAACATGATGAAGGCTCAGCTTCTCCTCTCTCATCCTCTTCTTCTTCTCATCAGGACCATCTGGATGTTCCTGAAGGCTCTCAGACCTCCTCTTCTTCTTCTTCTGGGACGGATCTTCTGGAGCCTCCATGCTGTCAGGGAACAAACAAGTTAGAAGATCAGAAGAGCAGTCCAGACCCAGGAGCTCCAGATGATCCAGGAGAACCTGATCCAGGAGGTCCGGTCGGGGAACATGAACACGGGTGAATGAGGCTCTGGATCCTAATCAAAGTCTGGATCCGTTTGATCCAGAACTGCTGGGTTCTGACCCGTTGGACCTAAAGCTGCTTCAGCACCGTTCCATTAGTTGACTTCAGAAGAACCTGATCAGAACCAAGCTGAGCAGACAGACCAGCCCAGTGTCTTCTAACAGATGTGGTTCTGAACACCTTGGACACGACCCGATCCAGATTCCTTCTTTATGGAACAACAGAAAATCTTAACACGCTCCAGTCTGGACCTTCTCAGGTCCACAGAAACCGCCTTGCTCAAAGGTTCTAGAGAGATTCTGATGTCAGAACTACTGGTTCTGGCAACATCGGATCGGTCCTGGGGGGTACCACAGGGCTCAGTTCTGGGACCTATTAGCCCAAGTAATCAGGCGTCTCATTTCTTTGATCTTCTGAACTGAACATTTCAGGTTGTCCTCCTTAATAAAGCCGCGGTTCTGTTGGACCTGCTGCAAGGTGGACAGAACCTTGGGAGCTGAGTAGAACCTGGGAGTATTCGGCCGTGCTTCTGGCCTCAGAATGTCATCTGGATCAGAACATAAATACTCAAAATATCTTCACATTAAAATTTCTGAACAGACACTCCGTCTCCATGGAGACGCTGAAAGCAGGGGGGGCAGGTAGCAATCCACTCCTGACAGCTCCAGGTGTCCCTCAGGATCCAGAGTCCATCTCCTGGATTAAATAGGTCTGCTCAGGTTCTAGGAGTTCATCTGGACTGTGTAGAACCTGGTGATGTTCACCATGAGGAGCAGCTTTTAAGTCCTGTTGGACTCTACTGCCAACAGGATGTAGGACCTGAACCTGAGGTTTCTCTCCACACAGCTCCACCTTCAGTTTTAGGTCCATTTAGTTCTTCCTTCCTACCAGAACCAGTTCCAGGTGGATTCCTATCCACCTGCTGCTTTGGACTGTGAGGGTCCTCCAGGCCCTAACCTCCCAGTCCTGGATCTCCGCCCCCAAACAAACAGGACCTTCTGGTTTCAGGAGCTACTGCATGTCCTCCAGCTGATCTGAAAAGGGTTCCTCCAGTCATCAAAGATGTCATAACGTCAAACTGACTCGGATCTGGATCAACAGGACCATCATGTGGTTTCAGACCTGCTGACTCAGCTTTTTGAGCCCAAACACTGACAGGAAACTGCCACCAGGTGGAGTCTCAGGTCAGGGGTGGACTGGCCATCACATTTATGGGCCGGCCTGAGGCTGTCATACTTTAACCAAAAATTATAAATTGTTTTATCAACCATGACAGCCCACTGGTTGATTTTCTTGAAGGACATCTGGCTAATCCAATGAAATCTCTCAGCCCTCCTCAGCCCGCCCCTCGCCTCTGACCAGAGTTATCAGATCATCAGAGCTGAACTGAGTTGGAGAGAAGTGTGTGGAGATGATGAACCTCAAAAACACAGGGGTGGTGCAGAAAACTGAGAAAAAAGGCTAAAAAGCCTCCAAATGAGTGCAGCAAAATGAACCAGTAACTGATATGTTTGCTATTATTGACACAAGTTCTGCTGCAGCAGCAGGTTCAGGGCCGGAGGAGGAGGAGTCAGACTGAGGAAGAGGTCTGCGTCTGTCGGCCTGCTGAGAAGCAGCTGAAATGTTCATGAGCAGGGCTGGGGAGAGTGACGGGATTATAATAATCAGTAAATTAAAACAGAAAATGTAAAAAACTAAAAAGAAAGTTAAAAACAGTCAAAATTAATAGAATTTTAAAATGATGAGAGACACATCCTCACTAAATAATATCTGGGGAAACTGTGGAAAATAGTGTGAAAATGATCAATATATGAAATTATTACAAGACTTATTTATAGTTATTATTATGTAATATTAGTGAAACCTTGCTTTGTTGAAATTGATTTATCACTGGAACCAGAGAAATTCTCTGTTTTCATCCTTTAAGGAGCCTCTTTGATGAGGATTTTTACTTCATATGGAGATCTGGTCTCACTGTGGGCAGAATTATCTGTATAAACAGTATACTTCATAAAACACTGAGCAGACATCGCTAGCAGGGTTTCACGTCATGATGGGAATAATAACACTGTGGACATCTGTCCCGGATCAAAGTCTCTGAGTAGAGAAAGAGAGGATCAGTTTGTCTCCATGGTTCCTCTCTTCCTTGCAGGCTGCGGAGCTTTATTTTCACCGTTTAAGAAACATCCTCTGGTGCTTCATGTACTTTCACTTGTCGTATTAATAATCATGGGGGGCCATATGCCAGGGCCTCTTGATGGTCCCAGTCCAGCCCCGTCTGAGGTCTTCTTGCCTCCAGCTTTGAATAAATGGACCCACACGGACCGGCTCTGGTCCCGGACCGGTCCACAGCCTGTTCCCTCATCATCTGATCTCCTCACTGAGGACTTGAATCAAACCAACCAGCGATGCTCTCTGATATTCTGCTCGGGTTTTAGCCTCACCGTCGAACTTCTGTTCCCCCCAGGATTCGGGTCGGTTCGAAACCGCCTGAACGGTCCTGGTTCCGTTCAGTTTCCCGCCAGTGACTCAAGGCCTCTTGGTTCTGATCAGTCTGGTGATCCATAAATTACTGGCCTCAAACTGGGTTCAATCAGACCGGAACCAGAACAACAGAACCGGGTCCGTGTTGCCAGTTGATCACCGATCGATGATCTAAACTTTAAACAGGTCAAATGTGATATTTTTAAACTTTAATCTTACCGATTGAAAACCCTCCGACGCTCCACGCTTCTGCGGCTTGTTTACTTCCTGGGTGAGGTCAGCGCATGCGCGAAGAGCCTTTAACTGTCATGACGTTCAGTGGCGTCATTTTTTAACTCTTCAGTTTCTTTCTATCAACGGTAGAAACATAACATGTAAATTTCAGGAGTTTAATAAATGTATGTGTTGGAGGTTTAGTCTAAATATCAATTATTTCTAATCTGTCACAGATTATCATGTAATTCAGTTGATGTTTGGTTGCTAGGAGACTATCTGTCCAGATTACCATCCATCCTTGTATTAAAGTCACCAGAATATGAGAGAATATTTGTTCAGTTTTTTCTTCTACAGTTAAAAATAACTGTTTATTTTGTTTATTAATGATAATTTAAAACTTAGATAGATCAGTCAGAAGTATAATCCAACGCCCTTCAGCATCTGCCACTTGTTATAGAACTGTCCCTTTAAATTTGCAATGTAAGACAACTACACCTGCTGATTTGTTACCAAAGAGAACCATGTTGACCCCCTGACCTTTCCAAGACATCAGTCTCTGAAGCATGAGTCTCCTGAATAAAATAAAAATCATCACTTTTGTTATGGCAGTGTAAAAATGAAGCTTTTCTGTTGGCTCCTAATAACCACTGGCATCAAGAGAAAGAACAGAAATAGACATAAAAACAATAACAAAAACTACAGCTCAGCTGGACAAGCTAACAGCTACCTGGCTATTATTAGTTTATCTGCAGTTAGACCTGCTGTCTCAGCCATCAGCTTTATTTCAGGGGTGAAATAATTCATCTGTGATTCAAACATCGTAATTATTACCTATAAAATTATAGTGAAATGTGGATGAATTTGCATCAGATCAGGTTGTGTTTAACCTCTGAGGTTTCTGGGGAGAACAGAGTGATTGAGGGACCCTGATGATGGCACTGGTATCAGGAACCAGATGTCTTGTTCCACTGAGCGATATGATCCGGTTCTGTCTCTTTTCATTATTAAAGCAGCCCATACAACCGACCCATACCGCACCTTTCCTGGGCCCCCTCAGGTCCATAGGGTAGGTATGGTATGGTCCACTCAGGGTGGAGCTACTGGCATCACACAACACAGTCCATTGACTGGAGGACCAAACAACTTCACTGCTTGGGACAAGAATGAGACATTCTAGTGCGTCACAACTGTCATCGCGCTAGGATGATGGTATGTTGGGTATTTGGGTTTATCCCCGCCTTCCCAGTGAGAGTCAAGCTGGAAATACTCTCCTGAACACCCCGGACCATGAAATAGCGTACTGAACCACATCGATCAGTACCAACCAGTACTGCACCACTCAGTGGAAACAAGGAAAAACAGAAGAACCTGAATGTCACCAAGAAAATGAAATAATTCGTCAGACTGAAATCAAACAGGAAGCATCTTTCTCAGCTTTTATTTGTTATTTTGTGCTGAAATGTTTCTGTTTCCTATTTCTGAATGGCTGTGATGAAAATTATTTTGGCAGATTATTATTAATTTGATCTGTATAATTATAATATTCACCCTTTTTCATTAAACATATTAAAAACTTGCAGTGTAGTACTTTTGGAGAAAACAGCAAGATTTGATGAATATATTTATTGTTGTGTTAAATAGGCCTAATAGGAATGATTATGACCCTTTATACAGAAAAAGATTTAATGTTTAAGTTGCTTTAAATGTTAGGGGGAAGCAACTACCAACCACACCTCATAAACAGGCTAACTGTCACACCAA
The DNA here is from genome assembly GCA_014839685.1 of Anableps anableps. Lineage (NCBI taxonomy): Eukaryota > Metazoa > Chordata > Actinopteri > Cyprinodontiformes > Anablepidae > Anableps > Anableps anableps. The sequence continues at coordinate 42,758,778 of CM026066.1, read as the reverse complement.
GTTCTAAAGCGAGTTTGGGGGAGAGCAGGGTTGGGGTAAAGCGAGGTTGGGTAGAGCGAGGTTGAGGAAAGCAGGGTTGGGATAGAGCGAGGTTGGGGTAGAGTGAGGTTGGGGTAGAGCAGGGTTAGGGTAAATCGAGTTAGGGGTAGAGCAGGGTTGGGGTAGAGCAAGGTTGGGGAGAGCAGGGTTGGGATAGAGCGCGGTTGGGGTAGAGTGAGGTTGGGTAAAGCGAGGTTGGGTAGAGCGAGGTTGGGGTAGAGCAGGGTTGAGGTACCCTAATCTGGACAACCTTTATCCGTGAGTCTAAAACCTGATGAGAGTTCGAGTGAATAAAACACAATCACGGTTTGTTAGAGAAGCATTTATGTTAACTGCAATGTCATTTCTGCAAACATAGTGAAACTGCACTGTTCCAGTTTTACTACAGTACCCATAATCCTCAGCTGTTTTACTGCAGCAGGACAACCAGAAGCTGTGAGGAGCCAATACTGAACTCAGAGGCTTGAGTCAGAGAGTTGACTTCGGCGTTTGTAGTTTCATCTGGTGACTCAACAGGTGAGTCACAGATGGACTCCTGCTGGTTATCTGCCCTCCTCAGGATATCCTGGTTCTTGTTCCAGCAGGACACTCAGAAGAATGTTGGAAGTCCTGTCATAAGTCTTCAGTGGTCCAGGTAACCTCAGAAGCTACCTACAGCCTGTTGGTGACATCTGAAGATCCAGACTCACGGGAGACCCCGGACTTCCTCCATCAGTGATAATGATGATGGTAGTAGTGATGGTAGTAGTGAGCAGCCAGACAGCTCCTAGTCCTGGTCATCCTCACTGTCTCTCTGGAGCTTTGATGCTCTCTGTTCATCCATCCTCCTGGACTGGACTCTCTGAACCAGACTGAAGAAGTTCTCCTGATCCTCAGGAACCGGACCGGCAGCATCATCCAGGTGAGGGAGGGAGTACCTCTGGTCATCCATCCTGTCAGACTGTAGACAGGCAGAGGTTCAGGTAAACCACATCAACCAGATGATTCCAGGAAAACCAGTACAGACACTCGTTCATTAAAAGTTCTGATTACTGGGTGTACTGGTTTCTGTCACACTGGCCTGAGACCAGTTTCTGTACCAGAACACACCTGTCACCTGTTGTTAAACGACATCACTTTCTGTCTGCACCGCAACACACCTGTCACCTGTGTTTTTCAAGTAGCAACTCTCCGCAGATTTAGACCAGATGTTGCCAACAAGTGGATGGTACCTGGAAGTGGATCAGCATGTCATAGAAGTCTGAACTTGGAGCAGGAGACTCGTCTGCGCTGCAGGCCCCACAGATGGGAGGCGGTCCTGGGTCAGGAAGTAGGCTGAGGCTGGCTCTCTGGTCGTACAGCCGCCAACGCTGAGACTCCAGAATCAGGTCCAACAGGGCCTCTGGTTCCTCCTGACTGGCCTACGGACATGACAGGTGAGACATCAACCTGACCTGGGGAACCTTCTATTTATGATCTGAAGCTTTGACCTGGGGAACTTTCTATTTATGATCTGAAGCTTTGACCCGGGGAACTTTTTATTTCTGACCTGAAGGTTTGACTAGGGTAACCTTCTGTTTCTGGTCTGAAGCTGTGACCTGGGGAACTTTCTGTTTTTGATCTGAAGCTGTGACCATGGGATCTTTCTCACTTTGTTACCATAACGCTCTGCAGGTTAGACTTCAGGCATGAAGGAACTACCTGGACCTCCATCTACTCTCCCTTGGGTACCATCTGGACCAGAAGCAGTCCAAGAGGGCCATCAGTTCTCCAGCAGCTGTTTACCTTGGTCTTGGAGCTCCTGGTTCTGGTTCTGTACCTCAGCACAGATCCCAGGCTGCGACTCCAGGCTTGGCTGTTGCTTGAACCGTCTTCAGAAGCTCCTTCAGGATGTCTGGACCTCTGATCTCCTGGTGCCTGGTCCACAGAGCCGTTGCTGTGTGGACCAGGAGAGTATTTAGGGGCCATGGCTCTGAGGCTGCCGTTGTGGGAAGACGAGGAGGATGAAGAAGAGAGTTTTCTATCCGCCATGTTGGAGTGCTGAAGGTGGGGGGCAGAGTTATACCTGGACAGAAGGAGGGGAACAGGAAGTGACAGACCTTCTTCCTGTGTGAGGATGAGGAATGAGGGGAGGAAGCAAGGAGAGAAAATGTTCCACCTGGATCTCACCAGTGACAACATCTCTCACCCACTGGTGGACACCATCCCCCCCACCTCACTGAGGGACAACGTCTCCCCCTCATTGGAGGACGATGTCCCCCATACATGAAGCGGTTGCTGAGCTGCAGAGCTCCTTCAGTTGCATCCGAGGTGCACTAAGGAGCGTTCTAGGAGACCCTTCCTCCCAGCAGCTGTTAGACTCTAGAACCATCACTGCTCCCAACAGAATCAATAAGTGTTCACATCCCTGCTGATAGTTACAGTTTTTACTCAGTTTAAATAACATCTCTGCTGCTCTGCGGTTTTTATTATCACTTTTTTATGCTCTAATGCACATTATGTACACTTTTTTAATTAACCTACTTAGTTGCTCATTCCTTTGGATCAGAGTACGCTATTTTTTATAGCTACACAGTATTTATGTTGAAATTACTGTACACTAATTTATTCTTTATTCTGTTTTTATATTCTATCTTTGTGTGAGTCTGTTTGTTTAGTTTGCCTGTGTCTTTGCTATTGTTGCACAGAAATGTCCCCACTGTGGGACAATGAAGGATATTTCTATTCTATGCTGACTTGGATCAGTTAGAATAAACAGAACCGACTTGGATTCAGTCTGAACTGGTTCTGTTTTTCTGGATAATTAGGGGATTTATTTTTTCTAAAATGTCTTGAGATAAAAAACTTTTATTTCCCACCAGTTTTACATATTTATATTTCAAATGTCTTCATGTTAAGCATAAATACAGTCTAACTCCTTGTTTGTGTGCAGAAAGCTGGTGAAAAAGCTGGTTCTGGTTCTGAGGCATTCCTAGTGCAACAGTTCTGTACAAATGAACTGGACTGAAGCTCACATCAAAGCAAAGACTCTGGTTGTGTTGGGCTGTGGTTCTGCTGCAGCCGGTTATGTAGAACCCAGCAGAACCAGCAGCAGCTCACAGCGACACAAACAGAACCACCACCTGGTGGCCATGAGAGGGAACTACACAGAGACAGACCCACCCTAACAGTCAGGCAGCAAACTTTCTGAACCCACTTGGATTCCAGATCAGCAGCAGCTGGACTAGCGGACCTCTACAGACACACAGAACATCGGACACAGAACCTACAGAGAACAGGACAAGTTCCTCACGTTCTTCTCCTGAACGTCACAAAGTTCCTCCAGAGTTCCTCCAAAGGTCTTCGCTTCACCACACTCTTCCTCCTCTTCAGAGGGGGAGCCTCCAGCCAGGGCTTACATCACGGTTTCTATGGAAACCAAAGAGAGGCTTCCAAAGGCTGTACCCCCCCCACCCGCCCACACACACACACACACACACACACACACACACACACACACACTGCTCTATTGTTGGAGTCCATTGAGCCATGTTCAGAGAGCTGCTGGCCGGGCCTCACACTCAGAACCAGAACCAGAACCAGGGATCAAACTTCTCGCAGGATCTTCAAGAACAAAAACTGAAAAGTGAAGTAATTATTTCTTTGCTGGTTAGAAGGAGGTGAGTCCTCACAGGACAGACCGGACCTGGTCCTGCTGGCTCTGTCGCCATGGAAACATCCTGATGCTGGGAAACTAACTGGCTCTGGAGAAGGTTCTGTTAGATCTGAGCTGGGTCTGATGGAGCAGAACCGTGGATCATCAGCTCTCTGTTCATCATCTCCAAACTTCTCCACATTACGTCTGAGCACGGATGTTCACACCCTTCTGTTAGTACCTGATCCCCTCAGGTTTCTTCCTGTTTGCTTGTTTCAGGTCATCAAACAAACGTTAACATCAGACAAAAACAACCTGGATAAATACAAGAAACAGGTTTTATTTATTGAGGAAACAAATCTCTCTGAACCACCCTGGCCCTGTGTGAAGAAGTAATCACACTGCAGAAACACTAATTCTCACCAAGTATTTCTGGTCCACTTTCTACTGTCAATATCTGGAAAACACCTGAAATCAAAACTAACTTACAGTAACTTTTCAGCAGATATAGCAGCTTGTTTTCAGTCAATAATTCCTTAATATTGATGAAAACGTTCTAGTTATAAGTGAAATAATCTGCCAGTGGAGGAAGACATTTTAATTTATAATCCACTGGCAGATTATTGCACTTAAAGCTGCTGTCTGTGTCTGGTTGAACCCGAAGAACTCCATCTGATGAATGCAGGTGTTCACCTCTAGACTTCTGGGACCTCTAACCGTTTTATCCTCTGCAGCTTTAGAAGCTAAATGTACCGACAGAATGACAAGTGGTGTCCCTGCAGAGACACAGAGGACGGAGGCTGGAGTGTTATCACAGCTGGAATGTTAATGATGTTCTGTGCAGGGGAGCTGAGATAAAGAGACGGAGACAGAGGCTTAAAATAAGACAGGATGGTGTGAAGGGCAACCGGACGGAGTCGGAGACGTGTCCACATGCTGACGTCAAACATGAGGTGCTACAGAGACAGCTAGCAGTTCTTCCAAACTGGTTCCAGTTCCTGCTCAACACCAGTTCTGGTTCCACCGGATCTAGACTGGTTCTGTCTCCGGCCCATCGGACCCGATCGAAAGGTTTTAGCCTCTTTAGTCAGGATGACTTGAATCTGTTCCAGAGAGAACTGAGATCATCTCTGGAACAACAGGAGCTCCCTCAGCGTTCTGCTGAACGTTAGTGATTTGGGCCACCTGGCTAGCTGCCCAGAGGAGCATCGGACCGGGGGCGCACAACAAGAACCAGCAAGAAGATAACTAAACTCGTAGTTGCTGACAAAGTCAACAAACCGCTGGCCATCGTTGTGATTGGTTGGGGTTGGCAGAAGGAGGGCCTCGTCCAGGACGTTCATGCAACCACAGGTTGCCTCCAGAACCGGTTCTGGTCTCTGAAGCCTCCAGAACTGTTTCCGGTCTCCAGTGCCTCCAGAACCAGTTCTGGTCTCGGATCCTTCCAGAACTGTTTCTGGTCTCCTTTGCCTCCAGAACCGATTCCTGTCTCTGAAGCCTCCAGTTTGGGTTCAGTGTTGAAGACCTGACCTGAAATCTTTGAGATGTTTAGCTGAACCTTGTTCAAGTAGAAGTCCTCTGTTGGTTCTGAAGAGGTCCGACTGGGCCCAGACACCACAGACTTTGTTTCTAATGGGTGCCATGTTGCTTTCAGAGATCAGCAGCAAAGGAATGGTCATGTGACACTGTCCTGAGCTGCTTCTGGAACCTCTTTATCTCCTGGTTCTTATCTTCTGAGTGTTTCTATTTCAGCTTTCTTCCATGTTTGGTCAGCTGCTCTCTGCTCTCTCTCTCTCTCTCTCTCTCCTCTCTCTCTCTCTCTCTCTCTCTCTCTCTCTCCTCCCCTTCAGTCATTCCTGCCTCACTCGCCCATCTGCTGGCTGCTATAAACCCGCCTGCGGGACCGTTCCTCCATCTCCATCGCAGCATGGCTCCAAAGAAGGTGGAACCGAAGAAAGCGGAGGTGAAGAAGGTGGAAGCCAAGAAGGAGGAGCCACCACCTCCAGCCAAGCCTGTGGAGCCAGAGCCCAAACCTCCAGAGGTGGACTTGAAGAGCGTGGTTGTGGAGTTCACCCCGGACCAGATCGAGGAGTTCAGAGACGCCTTCTCTCTGTTCGACGAGACGCCCGGCGGAGAGATGAAGATCACCTACGCTCAGTGCGGCGATGTGATGCGGGCGCTCGGACACAACCCCACTAACGACGAGGTGCTGAAGCTGCTGGGGAGGCCCAAGGCCGAGGAGATGAACGTCAAGCTGCTGGACTTTGATGGCTTCCTGCCCATGTTGCAGCACGTGGCACGCTCCAAGGAGCAGGGCAACTTCGAGGACTTCGTGGAGGGTCTGAGGGTCTTCGACAAGGAGGGCAACGGCACGGTGATGGGGGCGGAGCTGCGTCACGTCCTGGCCACGCTAGGAGAGAGGATGACTGAAGACGAGGTAGACCGCCTCATGGTGGGACAAGAGGATGCCAATGGACACATCAACTATACGGAGTTTGTCAAGCACATCCTGGCTGGATAGAAACCAGAGGGAGTGTTTGGGATGTGGGAACGTTGGTCCAGATGTGTTCCTGTAATAAAACATCTGAAGGCTGACTCTGTGTGGTTACTGTGTTCTGGTTCAGACCCACTTCTCACATGTTAAGGTCAAAGATCAAAATCTGCTTTCCAGATCAGGTCCAGAACCGGTTCTGCTCCAAGTTCTGGCTGTGAAGCACATCAGGCAACATTTTCTAGTCATAATGACTTCTCTGCTAACTTCATGAAGTTCATTACTTTAAAAAAAAAAAAAAAAAAAAAAAAAAAAAAAAAAAAAAATCAACTAAAAGACCAAACTTGCAGGAAACATAAGAGCAGCTGCCTCAGTCTGCCTTCAATGAGTTGCTCTGACCTATGAAAGAGTTATTAGATTGTGCTTTTAAGCAGAAATGAACCCATTTCCTCCTGTCAGTTATCCACATGTGTTCTGTTTATAAAAGAGTTGCAGACAGAACGTTAAATTCTCCTTTCAGAACATTAAAAACTCTTCAGATATGATCCTAGGATTCATACTTTTAGGTTATCATGAACCTGAATAGCTTCATGATTATCTTCACGTAGCAATATTCCTGTTCAGGATCCTTTCTGGCCTTTGTTTAGACCCTCAGAGTCTTGGTTGCTCCATTAATGGTTGACTGGTTCCATCAGGCTCAGACTCGGTGGTCCAGTTAAACTGCTTGGCTACAGAAATGGGTCAGTACACAGGTAGTCTGTTCAGCTATGAATAATCTAAAAAATACTTGGTTCAGGATCAAATGAGCATCATACATGAAGGTACTGTAGGTCCAGATTAAAGTACATAATCTGCAGACAGAAACCGGGTCAAACCCAGAGAGGCTGACGGGCTCAGACTGGATCCACTGGGAAGACAAATCTCAACACAGGACAAAACGATCTTTATTAATAACTGATGATCCATTTGAGGTTCCAGTTAATGATTGTGTTAGAGCAGCACTGTGGGCCTCAGCTGGTGATAAACTGTACTGGTTCTGGTTCTGGAGTTGGATCTGTTTGATTTTTCAAAGTCAAATTTATTTCTAGAGCACGTTTAAAAACAACAGCAGATGGCCAAAGTGCTGTACAGCTAAAATAACGTAAGACAAAGGTTAAATGACAAGTTAAAAAACATAAAACAATAAAAAGCCAGAGTAAAACCAACATAAATAACATACCAGGACTCAGTCTGGATTAAAAGCCAAGGAATAGAAATGGGTTTTCAGATGGGTTTAAAAAGCAGAAGCCCTGATGTGAAGGGGCAAAGGCCCGATCTCCTCTGTGCTTTAATCTGGACCTTGGGACAGTTAGTTTGCTCAGCAGAGACCTAGTTGGGATGTGTACATTTAAAAGATCAGTCAGGTAGGAAGGCGCCAACCCATGCAACACCTTAAGAACAAAGAATAAAACCTTAAAATCAGTTCTGAAACCAACTGGCAGCCAGTGTAAAGAAGCCAATACGGGGACATATGGTCTCGCCAGTTAGTAACCGCGCTGCAGTGTTTTGGACCACCAGGAGTCGGCGAAGTAACGACAGACTGACACCTGAACAAAGACTATTACAACAGTCAAGCAAGACGAAAGGATCTTTGAACTGTTAAACAAGCCGTCAGTCATGGGTTTACCTGAGCAACCAGGATCACATCAACCTTCTCGCCAGGAGAACCTGATGTGCTGTTTCTGCCACAGATTCTTCTCAGGAGACTCAGTGGGTCCAGCAGTTAGTTTTATTAGAAAACCAGTTGATCAGACTGGTGAACATCAGGAACTCGTGATGCAATTCAGTTAGTTTAATAAAAAATAACTCCTTTTAAGATTTTCCTAAATCATTAGTCACATGATCACAGCTTTAATTTACTTCCTGTTTCTGAGTTTAACACCAGATTGAGACAAAGAGTTGGAGACGCAAGCAGATCAGAGACACCTTCAACTCACAGCTGATCCATGAGCTGGGTCAGGCAGATCCTCAGATGGGTCCATCATCTGGATCCCCAGGTGGATCCTCAGGTGGCTCTGCCTGACCCAGTGTGAGGTGGACCTTCAGGTCAGGCTCAGTAATGTTAATGGTTTAATGAGAAGCTCTCAAAGGGATCAGATCTTCATGGTTAAACTTCTCTAAATCACACCAGGTTACTGATTAAACTCCAAACATCTGATCAGTGAGAGAAAGGTAGGAGATTGAAACTAAAGTTTTATAAATCTTTGATAAAAACATACAAAGTTCTGTGAGAGAGGAAGCACTAAAATATTTACTATTAATCAAAACCTCTGTGAACTACAGTTCCCATAATGCAGCTGGCGAATTGTCCCTTTGAATGGTCATCTGTTTGCTGAATGGATGATGGCCAGCCAATCAGAGACTCTGATTGTTCTGATTGGCCTTTTTGATCCTGAACCCGACTACCAGACAGCTCTCCTCTGATTGGACAACTCCACTGCCGTGCCTGTGCTGTGATTGGCCAGCTGGGCGTAGACACGTGACTTGAGGAATCGTGGGTAGCTGTCGGTCTCCATCAAGCTGAAGATCTGATCCTGGGCCAGCTGGAAGGAGGTGGGGTTAACATCAAAACTGAGGCTGTAATTGGTTGAGTCCCTGACAAACGAGTCCACATTGACCTGAAGACAGAAGAGTTGAGTCACATGACCATTTATTGGACCGATCAGAGGAAACGCAGACAGAACGCGTTACCTGTCGCGCTGCAGATGGAGATATAAACTCGTCATAAATCTTCTTAGCTTGGGCGGCCATCTTACTGAGGGGGTGTGTCTTCTTAAATTTCTCCACGGCCAACCAGAAGTCCAGGTTCTCCTCACTGAACTCTGACCTCAGAAAGTGACGAAACACTGCCACGCCATCTGACCAATGACAACGAGACACTGTGAACCAATGGAGACTGGCTCTGCCCTGATTGGTCCAGACAAACACGAAGTCTTACACTGATTGGTCAGCAGAGCTTCCAGACTCTCTGCCCACCTCTTAACCTCCCCTTCAGATGGTCTGAAAGACAAAGCAAAGACCCGTCCAGTAGCACCAGGAACTGAACAGAACCAACAAGGATTGAAACAAAGACGACCGAGAGAAACCAAAGACACCAAGGACCCTACACCAGGGGTGTCTAAAGTCAGTCCTCCAGGGACTCTCCCTGGTTCAACAGCCTGGTAGGGTTCTGCAGATGTTCTGCACAGGTTCTGCCATCATTTCATCCAGGTGTGTTGAACCAGGGATGAACTAAAACATGGAGGACTCCGTCCTTGGACAACTGACTTTGGACACACTGCTCTACAGGAACCAGACAGAACCAAACAGAACCCACCTGCTGTTTCTTAGTGCTTTCTCTAAACTGTTACCATGGATACCAGAGTAGTTTATCCGTCTCCGTAGGAACGCTAACCGGGTCTGAATATCAGCAGCCCTGAAGAGTTCCAATGAAGAACCCGAGTTATGGTGAAGAGTCCGAGAGACGATGAAGAGTCAATGAAGAGACGATGAAGAGAGGATGAAGAGACGAAGAGTTGATGAAGAGTTGATGAGTTGATGAAGAGACGATGAAGAGAGGATGAAGAGCCCGACAGACAGAAAACCGATAGTAAAAGAATGAGCTAAAACCAAACGTGTGGATCAAGAACAATGTTGACTTACAAACTTTTGGTTTTCTTCTTCTTCAGCTTGAAGTTCCTGGATTTTCCACCCTGGAGAACAAAGCAGAGGAAGACTGGTTAAACTGGTATACACAAGACTGTACTGTAGTGGTCTGTACTGGTACCTGTTCTGTTAACATATGAACATATTCTGGTTTTCTGTGACGGATCTGGTAACTGGTCCTGTTACTGAAAACCTGTGTTCCTCCGAAGCTGGTTTTGTGCTCAGTGAATTAATCCGACTTTGGACTTGAGAGCAACTGTCTGGTTTAAATTGTCTTTGCTCTAAAAGCTCTTCAGAGAGGCGTCCATTCAGTCCAGCAGGGGGAGCTATTGTTGATGTCTCTGGGGAGTCTGTAATGCAGTTAGTTTGTGACATCTTAAGTCCAAGTCCAAGTCCAAGGCTGGAGATAAATGTCCGGAGGCGTGTTTAAAGCTGAACCTCTGTGAGCACCGTGTTCAGAGAGACGATGGGTCAGGTCGTCTGGTCTAGGTCCACCAGGATCTCTGCTGACCATCTGGTCTAGAGAATACTGGTTCATATTGGTCTGTACTGGTCTGTACTGATTAGAAGTGGAGTATACTGATCATTAGCTTCGTGTTGTTGGACTGTGTGTGGTTCTGGTTCTGGTCTCTACCTTGGAGCCATTGAGCAGCAGCAGCATATGATGCAGAGATGCCCCTTCCTTGGTCAGCTGTGTAATCAGAGTCTGAGGGGAGGGGCCTGAGCTGAGGCTTGGGTCAAAGGTCGATGTACGTCTAAGGCGGTGGATGGTGCTGTCAGACAGGAAGCGGGGCGATTGACGTTCCTTTAGCAAGGAGCCTTCAGAGAGCGTGCGGCGCAGAGCTGAAATGGAGCAGCAAAAACAGTGTTTGATCTGTTCACCAAGTACCAAGAAGATCAATCAGATGATCAGCTGATCGATCGATCAGCTGATCAGTACAGTTTGGTTTTAGGCAAAGTTACCCAACATAGTCTGCTTCCTGCCTTCTGTTAGAAAATATTAAACTCTTAATGAAGGAAGTTTAGTTTTTCTATTCCAGAAGAAAACTTTCAGCACAGTTAATCAGAATATTTCGATGAGTGTATTGATCTGAAAGATCTGCTTCTCATATCTGAAACAAAAAGCAGTTTTCTCCTGATGAAGCCAACCTGGCCCTCTGGAGGAAGCCACCTTTGTTAAATAATGAATCAGCTGTGATTAAACCACATTATTTAGAAAGTAATAATAAATAATCGAAGCTCTCTGCAGCCTGAAAGACCTGAAAGCAACACATCAGCGAAAGAGATCCAAAACCAGTAGAAACTGGTCATCCACCAGTCTGGAGGGGTTGGGGACTCCAGAGAACCAGAGTGAGAACCATCAGAGCTGAACCCCTAGAGGGCTGCATGCACTGAACCTGGTTCTGGTTCTGGACCCACCGGTGGGCCCCGGTTCTCTCTGCTGTCTCGGATCAGAACCAGCAAACCCAGTTTTTAGCTCTTTCTCCAACCTTCAGAACATCAGCAGAACATCTGGACCGACCTGGAGGTCTGCAGCCCAACTCCTCTTCATCTTCCTCCTCTGTGCTCTCCTCCTCTTCATCGTTGAAGTGGTGGGGGCTGAGCAGGAGCCCCCGGGCCCAGAACCCCCCCACGCTCTCTGACGCCTCAGAGGAACTCTCCCCCTCCCCCTGCTGCCGCTCCTCCTGCCTCCTCTTCATCCTCTCCTCCTCCTCGTCTCTCTGCTTCCAGACTGGACTCCTCAGGGTGGAGGGAGGTGGGGGGGAGCTGAAGGGAAACATGGGGGTGAAGGGAGGCGGGGGAGCCATGGGGGAGGAGAGGGGGGATGTGGGGGAGTAAGGAGAGGGAGGTCTGGGGGGGTCCAGGAGGATGCTGGGCTGACTGAGAGAGAGGAGGCCGAAGTCTGAGGGGAGCTCAGAGAACTGGGGGGGGGGGCAGACAGTGGAGGAAGAGGAGGAGAGGAAGGCCACGTTATTCCCAAACAGGAAATGTCCAAATTTAACAGGAAGTAGTTTGTTTGCGTTTCTGATGAGGCGCCTCCTGCTGGAGGCTGGAGGACTAACCCTGGTTCTGAGAAACCATCAGATGATGTCAGAACCATCAGGTCCTCACCTGGTGGGGGAGCGGGGTCTCCATGGTAACCAGCTGGTGCTGTTTGTTGTCATGGAGACAGAGGCTGACCCGGACCTTCTGCGCGACGCTGAAGGCCTCCAGGCTGAAGATGCAGCAGCAGCCGCCGTCGGACCTCTGCAGGAAGTAGAGGTGGAGCGGTTCTGATGGAACTGAAACAGGAAGAGAGAAGAAATCACTTCCTGTCTGATGAGGGTCACCTGAGGAGAGAAGGTTCGGTCCAGGTTCTGCTGGATCTGCTGGCAGCAGAAGTACCTTCTCTCAGCTGCAGCGTGTTCAGGAACAGCGGGCTCTGCAGGACGTTGCAGCGTCCAGCTTCGTCCTCCCTGGTGACCAGCAGCAGGTCGCTGTAGATCAGGACGGTCACCTGCAACAAGAAGATCCAGGAGATCCATGTCTCCAGGAGCTCCACATGGACCAGCACAGGAGCTCCACATGACCAAGAAGCTCCACATGGACCAGCACAGGAGCTCCACATGGTCCAGGAGCTCCACATGATCAGGATCTAAACGGACAGGACGGTTCTAAATGGACAGCGCTGAAGAAAATCTTCACGGTTGGTTCCAGAACATCTGGACCTTTCCTCCTGCTTTTCCAGGACCTGAGGAAGGTTTTTGAACTGGGACGGAACCAGAACGGGTTCCTGGTACCTTGGTTGGAAGCAGCTCAGCCTGGTGCAGAATCATCTCCTCGGACATGCGCAGGGTTCTGTCCGGGCTGCAGAGGTCCAGAGGCTGAAACAACACAAACGTGTGATCAGATGTTCTGGTTCTGGACCACAGAACCAGGATGCCTGGGCTTGCTCTGCTGCTCAGACCAGGGTTCTAACTGGGACCGCCCTAAGTCTGGACACAGCAGAGTTCTAGCGCGGTTCTGGAGGATCAGGTGAAGCGTTCTGACCTGTACAAAGATGGGGAAGATGAGCGTTTTGGGTGGAAGGGAGGCGTAGTCTCCGTATCCGGACCGTGGCAGATGGGACTGAACGATGGTACAGTTCTGGTAGTTTCCATGGTTACCAGGTGGACCCAACGCCATGGTTCTGGGTTGTGAGACGGGCAGGGTGGCAGTGTGGCCGGCGCTGGCTTGCAGAGACATCCCGGTCCGAGTATTATGGAGGAGGTTCTGACCTCTGCTAGGATGGGTCTGGTACAGACGACCTGGAGAACCAGAACCAGAACCATCAGGTTCTAAATCACACATTCATCAACATTCAGTTTGGATCCGACCGGGTCAGAACATACGTACCAATGGTGCCGTTTCTGTTGTGGTAAACTGGCTGTGGGAGCTGAAACAGAACCGAGAACATCTCATGGTTACAGCAGAACTTCTCCAGAACCACAGAGGAGCCATCAGAACACAATCACAGGTTCTGGCCGGCCCAATGGAGGCTCACCAATGTGGGGAATCTGGGGTTCTAAAGGTTCTTCAAGTGGTCTGCTTCTAGAACCGGGTTCTGCTGAAGGCTACTACATGTAGTCAGAACCAGTTCAAGTAATGGTTCTGGCCCAATTTAAACAGGTCTAAGTCAGTGGACTTGACCAAGGTTAATAGTTGTGGTTCTGCCTTGGACGAGTCTTTGGGACTGGGGTTAGGTGTTGCCCCGCCCACTGTGGCTCACCTGTCCTCCAGGGTTAACAGGTGACAGGATGATGTAATTGTCTCCATTTGATGATGTCACTCTGGTGCCCTTTAAAGTGGAAAACATCTCCTTATCTTCTGTCTCCTCCTGGTCCTCCTTCCTGTCTCTCCACAGAGAGCCCAGAACCCCCAGACCGGACCGGCGCCCCCGGTCCTGACCCCTCCTGTGGCTGTGTCTGGTGTGGGTGGGGTGAGACAGGAACTTGTTGGTCGTTACCTAGGGAACGGGGACATTAACCTGTGAGATGCTGCAGCTAAATCCAGACTTCAGGTCCAGAACCAGATGACACCTGGCAGGTGGACCTCAGTGATCAGCCAATCAGAGGCCTTGTTAGCAGGTAAACATTCAGAACGACTCAAAGACTCACCGGATCGTAAACCTGCGGGCGGAGCAACGTTTCACATGCCGAGCCAAGCTCAGGTAAACCTCTCCAGACCACCAGGACCACCTGAGACGGACAGCTCCTGGTGGGACACACAGGTTTTAGAACCGAGCTGACAGGACACGGCTACAGAACCAGAACCAGAGTTCATTTCAACCTGACCCGAGTTCTCCACCTGCAGGTGGGCTCAGACCGAACACAGAGAGTGACCAGGGGGCTGGCTACCTGATGGCCTGGGCCAGGTCGGCACTTTTCCAGGTTTCCACAGGAAGTCCGTTGAGCTGAAGGACCGAGTCTCCCTGACGGAGTCCGGACCGATGAGCCGGACCGCCTACAAACAGAACCAACGAAATGAAACCGGGTCAGCGTCTCTGTCTGATTGGTCAAGGTCTAACCCTAAAGGTCTAACCCTAAATCTAATCTGTTTACACCCATTTTAACTCAAATTTAAACCAGTTTAATCTGTTCTCAGATCTGCTTCACCAGATTAAACCAGTTTAAACCAGTCTAACCACGGACCCCTGCTGGGTGGGAACCTCATTCGGTGGGAATCTTACCCGGATCCACAGCCTGGACTCTGACGGGACAATCAGAGCAGATCGTAAATCCAAACCCGTCCTTCCCTCGGATGATGCTGACCTGCAAGAGACAGTTCAGGTGGATCAGACTCGGATCTGGCGTGAAGGGGCGCCACATGCCTCGCGGTACAGCAGGCTCCAGTCCTCAATGCAGTGGTCGCTGGTTCGATTCCCGGCCATTCACCCTTCTCCCTCTGCCCTTCTCCAGCTACTGATGAATAAAGGTCCTGGATGTTTTCATTCTGTGTTTGGGTCTGAGTGAGCTCTCTTCTCCAGAGAGGATCTTTGGCTGCTCCTGCAGGTGGTGCTAGCTGCTGATTGGCTTAAGGGTTAGGGTTAAAGTGGAATAAGGAGGGGGGGCTCCTTCCTGATTCACTGATTTAATGAGCATTTATGTAAAACATAAAACAGATAAACTGACCCTGACTCCTCTGGAGATTTCTGAAAAACTTTAAAGCATTTTGAGGCTTTTCTGACCTCAGGACCAGTTTCGACAAGAAAAGCGTTAAACCTGGGGGGCAGCAGATGCACGTGTACGTAACAACCAGCAGGGGGGGTCAGAGATGATCAGCAGCTCTTATTTATTTACTATCATCATAAATCTGACCTCGAACTGGTTCTCAGCTTCTGTTCAGTCAGAACCAGAACTCTGCTGGCTGCCTGTGAGCTGCGGTTCTGCTTGGAGCAGGTAGGAGGCGCTGGTCCAGTTGTCTGCAGCGCTGTTCTTCAGTACTCTTTGTGTCAGGTCCAGTCCAGAGGCCCACTCGGGTCTGGGTCTCCGAGCTGTTTCCATGACTCTGCAAACAGAGACGCAGCGACGGAAAGGTCGACTCATCCTGAGACTTTTCTCTGCACAAAGGAAGGTAAATGTCCCTGAGTTTAGACTGACAGGCTCATATGAACTCCCCTGCAGGGCCCGAGGAGACCAACACCAGGGAGAAGGTATGTACTCCTGGTTCTGTGTCCCGGTTCTAGTGATTACTCTGTCCAAACAGGGAGATGATCATCGGACCCAGAACTCTCGGGTCTGGGCCTGAGCAGCGACCCAATATGTGAGGAACCAGAACCTTCCTTCTGTTTTCATTTTACTAATCTGAGGTGCAGACAGAGGTTAACAGAGTCCAGCTCAAGAATTCCTGGTTCTGGTTCTAGACTAATTTCACAGCGAGACCTCTGATGGATCAGAACCTTCACATGAAGCCTGAGGGTGGTTCTGGTTCTGGAGTTTGAGCAACAGAGGAGCAGAGACTCAGGAACCCTGAAGGATGAGACAGAGTTTCTTCAAACGGAACCATGACTCGAGAACAGCCTCACACCACGGGCCAGAGACTAAACGGGTTCTGTTGTGGTTCAGTGGATCAGAACCTTCTACCTGCTGTCTAAAACTGGGCGGTCCAGGTTCCCCATCTGTGGTTCTGGTGGCCCGGTATGACTAGCTGAGCAGTTCACAGGTCCGGTCCAGTTAGCGTGGTCACATTGTTCTGATCGAACTGCCTGCAGGACAAACTCAGGGAAAAAAACCCCAAACATGACTGGTTCTGAGTTCCTGGTCCAGAAGAATCCTTAGAGCATGTCTCTCGCTCTCTCTCGCTCTCTCTCTCTCTCACACACACACACACACACACACACACACACACACACACACACACACACACACACACACACACACAAGCCCATTAAACATTCATCACACACTCAGAGGAGCTTTTACCAGGAAACACTAAAAACAGCTGTGACATCACTCTGAACAGCCAATAAGAGGACTCGATTGTTTCCGGTCCAGAACCTCAGTGGGTCCAGAACCAACTCCTAAAGCAGGGAAAGACTCAGACCTGCGGCAGGTTCTGTCCGATGCAGTCTCGGCACAGACGGTGGATGGTGTGCATGGTCGGGCTCAGCAGAACCTCCCGTCCATCTGACCCGGCTGAAGAGCCGAACCAGAACCAGGATTGGCTCCTTCCTCAGACCAGAACCAAAGATCCAGAGTTGGGTGTGATCCTGCTCCACCTCCAGTGGTCCGAACCAGATCCAGACAAGATGAACCAGAACCGGTTCTGGAACAAAACCAGAGCCACGATAACAGCAGCACCAAGATGCCGTTCTGCGGAGGCTCAGGTTGTTAGTGGGAACCAGTGTGACCAGTATGGAAGCTCAGAAGTGGACTGGAAGTGTGTGTGTGGGAACCAGCAGCGAGAATAATAGCAGGAAACACACACACACACTCTGGGACACACAGCAACCCAGAAACAGGGGATGTGTCGCTGCGATAAGACACACGCTTCCTGAACGCTCTGAACCGGGTCAGAACCGGGTCCACAACAAGTCCAGGACTCACGCTTCCTGAACACTCTGACACGAGCCACCTGTAGTGACGGGTCACTACAGGTGGCTCGTCACCGCTTTGTTCTGGTCCCAGTCAGACCAGTGGTGGCGGTCGCCGCGTGCTGGCTTTCCGCCGCTGGTTGTCCAGGTCCTGAACACCACGAGCGCAACGTTAAGAGTCGGAGGCGTTGTGGGGAAAGCCCGGAGACACGAGGACATCCGAGGGAAAGCGGCCTCTACGCATCGAGAGGAGCCCTGCTTAACTTGGAAAAAGAGTCCGCTGCTGTGCAAGAAGACCCTTCGCCGAGCTGGAGCGTTGTATCCTTCATCATTAATCGAGCAGAACGGGAATAATCCCAGGTTTCTTTTCAGTCCACAGAGTCACAGCTCTGCTGAGCCATCAGTCCCACAGCTCCCAGCAGTAATGACTTTATGGGATTCTTCTGAAATAAAACTGATTCTGTTAGAAATAAAGTTGTTGGCATCCTCCCGAACGCGATGACTTCATCCTCAACAAGTGAGGCAGCGCTGAATGTAACTCTAGAACCTCATGTGTGTTCGGACGGTTTTGAGTCAGCTGAGCTTTCTGAGTTATCAAAAATATTAGCTTCTTCCAAACCTGCGACTTGCATGTTGGACCCCGTCCCAACCAGATTATCTGAAGAGGTGTTCCCTCTGATTACTGCCTCCATTTTAGATGTGATTAGTCTGTCCCTGGTAAATGGACACGTTCCACAGGCTTTTAAGGAAGCTGGAATTAAACCTTTACTTCAGAAACCTCTCAATCAAGATGACTTAATAAATCACAGACCCGTATCTAATCCTCCCTTCTGATCTAAAATCCTGGAGAAAATCGTTGCTGATCCAGTCTGTGAGCATCTAGAACGTAATGACCTGTTGGAAGAGTTTCAGTCCGGTTCCAGAGCTCATCATAGCACTGAAACGGCTCTGCCGAAAGTCAAAAATGACATTCTCTTGGCCTCAGATACAGGACTGGTTCTGGTTCTGCTAGATCTCAGTTCTGGTTCTGATCCAGTGGACCACAATCTTCTCTTAGAAAGGCTTGAACATGTGGGTGTCAAAGGAGCAGCACCAGGCTGGTTTAAATCTGATCTGTCAGACAGATTCCGGTTTGTTCATGAGAACGATAAATCATCTTCTCACTCTGGGGCTACTGGTGGAGTACCTCAGGGCTCTGGGCTCGGACCAGTTCTTTTTACTATATATCTGCTTCCAACTGGGAAAAATCATCCGACAGCAGGGGATCAGTTTCCACTGTTATGCTGACGATGCTCAGCTCTATCTGTCCATGAATCCTGATGAACCCGTTCGGCAGATTACAGGCCTCGAGGACATTAAAACCTGGATGACAATAAATTTTCTTCTTTTAAACTCTGACGAGACAGAAGTGGTTGTTTATGGACCAGAACCTCTGAAAGAGACGCTGCTTAGTCAATAACTGATCTGGACGGCATTAAACTGGCCTCAGATAATAAAGAACCTCGGTGTTATTTTGACCAGGACGTCATTTCAGCCCCATTTTAAACACGTTTCCAGGATTTCCTTCTTTCATCTCCAGAATCAGAACCATCCTGTCCAGGATGAAGCTGAAACACTCGTCCCTGCATCTGCTCCTTCAAGGCTGGACGCCTCTTCACCATCAGGACGTCCCCAGGATGCAGTTAAAAGCCCTGACTGGTCCAGATGTTCCTCCCAGAGCCCCGACTGGTCCAGATGTTCCTCCCAGAGATCTGACTGGTCCAGATGTTCCTCCCAGAGCCCCGACTGGTCCAGATGTTCCTACCAGAGCCCTGACTGGTCCAGATGTTCTTTCCAGACCCCAACTGGTCCAGATGTTCCTCCCAGAGCCCCAACTGGTCCAGATGTTCCTCCCAGAGCCCCGACTGGTCCAGATGCTCCTCCCAGAGCCCTTCGCCCTCAGCCTGCAGGTTTCCTGCTGGTTCCTGGAGGCTCTGGGAGGAGACTGGGAGGCAGATCCTCCAGTCCTCAGGCTCCTCTCCTGAGGAACCAGCTCCCAGTTCCAGTCCGTGAGGCCGACGCCCCGTCTGCTCTCCAGACCAGGCTGAAACCTTCCTCTCTGATGAAGCTGATAGGCTGGCTGAGGTCACCCTGAGCTGGTTCTGAAGCTCTGCTGCCAGAGGCTGCTGGAGGACAGACTGACCACTGCTCCTCACTTTCTTCTCCTACTGCTCTCCAGCCTGCATTATTTGCTGTTATTTCAACTGTTAGCTTTTAGTTTGCTCTCAGGTATTTTCTCTTCATAGAAGGTGCACCTGGTCTGGTGTTCTGCTTGGCTGGGATGCCTTCCTGGACTAATCGTTCTCCTTCTGTTCACTTTTTATCACGAACATAGAAAGTACTCCTCCATCAGTGCATCTGTTCTTCTTGTGTCTCTGCTCCGTCTTCTCCAACCTCCAGGCGGTCGCGGCAGATGGCCGCTGGTACTGAGCCTGGTTCTGGTTCTGCTGGAGGTTTCTTCCTGTTAAAGGGGACTTTTTCCTCTCCACTGTCGCTCCATGCATGCTCGGTATGAGGGACTGCTGGAAAGTCAACGACACAGTGCCAGGCTGTCGCCCCCTGCTGGCCAGGAGGAGTGATGCTGCAGGTCAGCGACTCGACGCTCTGCTGGGTTTCCTCAGAAACTTTCTGAACTACTTTGAATAATTAATTGAGCTGCTGAACTGGTAGATAACTGGGATCAACTGGAATGAATGGATGACTGAACTGATTTTTTTGTTTGTTTTTTGTAAAGGGCCTCGAGACGTTTGTTGTGAATTGGCGCTATAGAAATACACTGAACTGAATTGAAAGTACAGGGACAAAATGGACTCCCGAAGATGTTATGTCCTCTCTGTCCTCACACGTGTTCCTTCGGGTCAAAGACTGAAGACCAGCAGGAGGACCAGAACCAAAAGGCTACCACAGAATGAAGTTGGACTCAAGGTTTCTGACCCGTTTTCATGGGGTTCTGTGCTGGTTCTTCACCACTGAGTGATTCTGGTCATAAACTCTTCTTTCTCAAACCTTCAGTCTTTTGTCATAAGCCCGTTGGCCCATCAGAGCTCTTCTGCTTTGATGTTCTGCTCATCAGGCTGGTACCAGGATCTCACCCTCATCTGAGCAGAAGTGGAGCTCAGAGTCCTGGTTCTGGTGGATCTAAAGGAAACATCTGAAGTCCAAACCTGGATCAGTTGCAGGTCAAAGACCATCTGGGTCCATTCTCCAACAGGAACCTTTATCTTCTAGAGGATGTCAGGATGCAGACGGCAGCTTCATGTTCAACATCTATTGGTTTTTTTTCAGAGAAATGAACCGTCTGTTGGGTTTTTCATGCAGAACCAGCCGGTTCTGAACCACGACCCGGATGAACATCAGCTTGTTGAAAAAGATTGAATGAATGACGAACCAACAGGAAATGAACAAAAAGGTTCTGATCTGGGCTTAAGGGCTTAAGAATTGGCTGAACAAGAACTGTACTTTGAAATATTCTCATTGTTTTATATCTCTGATCATTTTTCCTGTTAACCTTTACTGTTCATTTAAATCAGCTGTTAAGGGTGCTTCCAGAGACGACTGCTGGTCTCAGCTGTAAACTCTGTGATGAAGGCTGCAGATTGTTTTGGACTGTGTTTCATGTATCTGTCCCCATTAAATAAACAATAAAATAATCAATAAAAACATTAAAAGGGTCTGAACAGAAGCAAACTTCCTCTGGATCAGTTTCAGCAGAGCTGTGATTAAATTCTGTTTGCTGGTCTCCAAATTCCCTCCAGTACAACCAGTTTGTCTAAAGATGATGAGCTAACATTAAAAGTTTGAATAAATTGGTTCTGAAGAGGCACAGTCCAATCCTAATATTTCACCCAACATGATCCTGAATCTGGACCGTTTGTCAGAACCTGACTGAAACTTAAATCTAGGAAATACGGACCTGAATTTGTTTCTAGACAAAGAAATGCTTCAGTGTGAAGTTTGAATTTGGACCATCATCATCTACTCACTGACCCGGGTTCTGAGGAGGTTCTGGTGGTTGGGGGAGGGTTTACTTACTGCCAGGCGCTGCAATCCACAGAGAACCGAAGACACGGAGTTGCTGTGGTTGCTGTAGTCCGAGTCCAGGCTGCTGAGCCGAACGGACGCCATGCTGTGTTCGGTTGACACTTTGGGTCCACCTGAATTGGTTGTGGTTCTGACGGACTGGTTGGTGTTGGCCGTGGTGCTGGTGTGGATCAGGTCAGTGTCTGGAGCTGAGTCCGGAGTCCGTCTAAGGTCAGCTGCAAGCAGGAAACCACCGTCATCATCCTCATCACCTGCAGTATCGTCCCAAGACCAAGCGGTGTTCTTCCAGAACATATCGACTGTCCCAGGTCCAAACCCAACGAGTCCAAACCCAAAAGGTCCAAACCCAACAGATCCAAACCCAATGGCTTCAACAAAGGCACAGAGAGAAGTAAACAGAACCTGACCACAACTGGTGGAAACCTGCAGTGGACAACAAAACCTCTATCGTCCTCCCAGTTCCAGTTGAACATTCAGAACACAAGGAGCCAAAACCCGTCAGTGATCAGTGGAAGGTCGACAGGAGGTTGGTTCAGATTCTGGAACCAGAACCACACTGGACCCACAGCAGACATCTCGTCCAAACTTAAACTGGAGCAGTTCTGAAACTGAGCTTTCTGTCCAACCATCTAGAAAGAAAAGTGCTGCTTGGTCGAGACCATCAAACGTAGACCCAACACCACTAAACATTAGACACAGTGACCCTGAAGAGGAACCAGAACCTCAGAACAGATCGGAACCACTCTGAGGTCCGATCTCTCAGCTGTCTGATCTCGCTGTGCCGTCGAGGGGAGCGAGTGTCAGATCTCTGTGTGATGTCACAGAGAGAGAAAGAGGGGCGGGCGAGCCACTGAGGTACTCAGAGGGTCACATGGTTCCTGGCCTGTTTCTCATCACCATGGTAACCATGCAGCCCCCTCCCCAGGGCATCCAGAGACCAGGAGTCAGTGAGTGCTCCCCCTCACCCCCGCCTCTCTATAAATAGGCCAACTTTCACATTCAGCGGTGGGACGGAACCAGTAAGACAGGCGGTGGCGCTAAGTGTCCACACTGGGAGTCCACAGGGCCCGACATCCTGCCAACAGAACCAGAACCACTCAGACTCCAGCAGCTTCCAGGGTTTCTTCATGATTCATGGCTGCGTCTGAAGGATGAAGATCATCTGTGACACACTTTCTGCTCGGCTGCTCATCTTCATTCTCCAGCAGAAGCTCCTGAGCTGCTGCCGCCCCCATCTGCTCAATATTTCATCATCATCGGTTCACCACGAGCCGTCCTCCCTGGCCCTCTCTGCTGGGACGAAACATGCTGCTGAGCTGGAAGACCAGTGTGATTTAAACTGGTTAACTATAAAACCTGTGTGATTTAGACTAGTTAACTGGAAAACCAATATGAAAATGTTACCCAGCTCATTTGGCCTTATTTATGTATGTAAATAATTTTTATTACTATATTTGCAAAAAAAAAAGACATGACTCAAATAGAAGTCACCAGGGACAATTATAACAGATGTAACTAGAAAATTTCTGAAGAAATTTAAAAGGGGCCTGCCAAAGTGTGCGTGTCAACATATCGTCATCACTTCTGAACGCAGCACGGACGTCTCTACGTGCTGAATGGCGTTTGTAGGCGAAACCATGATGACAGTAAATCCTCCAAAATAGTGGTTTTTTAGGATGTCTTCAGAACCTCGCTCCATTGATTTTGTGTGGGGTAGTTTTTTGCTAATTACGTCACCATGGTAACTCAAAACGAGAAGTTGAGCAATAGCACACATCTGGAGAACGAGCCAGAATTTTTGCTATATATGTCGTGGGGGTGCAGCTACGGTTCGGGCCGCATTAACGGAGAAAGCAGTTTCGAGGTGGAGAGTAACGGGCCTCCATGCATTGCTATGGCAGGCCCCAATAAATATACCTATGGGATAAAAATGAATTTATTTATTTATTTATTTTATTTAATCTAAGGGCTACATTTTAAACATTCTCCTGACAGCTGGAGGCGGCCATAGAAGACGTAGCGGGGAAGGGTCCAGCGTTGATTGACTGCTGTGTTTAGACTAAACTGAGGCCAGTTTTGTTTGCTACCTGGATGGTCAGCCAGCCGTCACCGGGAAGCAATCTATCTGATGGTGGAGGAGGGCAGAGAGGAGCTGTTGACCAGCGCCTCTGAGTCTGCTTTGCTCGCAGCAGGGTACGTCACGTGTGTGCGCGTGTGTGGGGGGGACGGTGATGGGGGGGAGCTTAAGCCACCCCAGACAAGACGCTGCCTTGGGCAGCCGCCTATGTTGCCCATACCAGAAACCGCCACTGAATGTGTCCATCACATCAATGGGCGATCAGAAGACAGAAACCATCGTTTTGTTCCCAGAAATATGAAGCTGGAGATCAGCACTCAACTGGACTCAATGGGACCACAGAACCTGTGAGGGATCTGGGTGTTGTTTCTGGACCTGGATCTAAATGTTGGAAACCACATTAAGTCATCACTCAATCGGCATCTTGTCATCCTAAAAGCATCTCCAGAATAAAGGACTTCCTGTCTACACAGGAAGCACTAAACTGACTTCCTGCCATTACTTCCAGTAGATCAGGTCATTGAGACTGAGTCTCTACTGGCCTCTGGCGCAGCTCATCCAGAATGCTGCTGCCCCCACCCCCATGTGTCTCTGACCAGTTTCAATCAGAAAGTCACGTCTTCATCACAGGCACTGTGATGTTTTCTCTGAGAGCTTCAGCTCTGCAGGCTGGAGAACCGGTACAGAATAGAATAAAAAACATTTATTGTCCCTTAGTGGGGAAATGCAGGTGTACCAACACCACAGTGACAGGCTGATGCAAGCATGGTTTTTAGGTTAAACATAAAATAGTCCCTCGTGTCATTATTTGTATCAATAATTTTTATTAGGGGTCTTTGTGTTAATGCCTTAATATTTTTTTTATATCTCCATCCTTTAAAAGCCTAAATTTAATATCCAGTTTTATTTTCTGGATTCACATTTACATGTGGAAACACTGATTATTTGGAGTGGATGACATCTATCAAGTCAATCTATTCTCGATCCAGAACAAAAATCCAGTTTAATTCATTAAAACTGATTCAAGAAACAGTTTTCCCCTTTCAAATTTTCAGAGTGCTGAAGCAGATGTTATTGGCTGAAATATGTCTGAAGATCTTCCTTCGGAGGCTGGAGTTACCATCCATCAATATATAATCTGATATAAATATTTACCTTTTTATCCAGTAGCATATAGTAGCATCTTATTTTATAAACTAATAGCATCTCCATAAACATGTAAATAAAATATTTTCTTTCACATTCAGTTCCATTAACAATATCCATCAGCCTGAAAAGTCCCAACATTTCCTCAGCATTGATCAAAACAAGCTGTTTCACAGGAATAAGGTGCAGATAGCTTTTCAAAAGTGTGAGGTGATGGGATTGTGGCTCTTGATGCATGCGTGGGGAGTTATGAGCTACCTTGACTGGGACTATCTCTAAAAATCTATTGCTAAATAAAGTATTTTTCACACATCACACAGTAGCCCAGCAAATATAGAATATTACTTAAAATGCAATCAAGCATATCTGTATGCTAAACTAAATCTTCTTCGACTACAAAATTTAGGTGTGTCTTTTGTTATCTTAATTTCTGCCGGTTGGTCCAGTATTTTGATTTGTTGGTTGTGATCGGTTCTTTTTCATCCAACTTTGTCTCCCTCTTTTGCAAGAACAAAATATATACACATATACAAGAAAGAGAAAACTACTATTTTGCCTTTTCTGTGAAGTCAAATCCCTTGTATGTGTGCACAACCATGGCAAGATAAAGTTCAGTGCAGTATTTGCAAGGAGTACTCTGACTGGATGAAACGGATCACCGTGCCTGCCTGGTGGAGTGGTGTATTTACGTACAGAGGGCCCAGCGGGGGCACAGACCATTAAGCAAGAGCTTATCAGAGTTGAGCGTGTGCTACAACACTGTTGAGCAAGTGTGTGTGGGATTTAAACCCACACACCACAAATGATTGTTCACATAGATATATGTGCTCAGATCAGTCTCACTATTCACTCAGGCTGGAGGCACAAATATAACGGCAGACTTGAAGGGCAGTTTTTGAGCAAAGCTGCAGAAAAAGTGGGCGTGTTTAACCCTCTCTCTCGGAAAAGTGTGGGAGGTAAAACCCCCACATTCCCCACAGGTGTGACATGCCGTCAGAAGACCCTGATCCAAGGTTTTTTTCTGGTCCAGTTCTTCTCACCAGCCTTCCAAACCCATTGGATCTGGGATTAGCAGAAACTTCTGCCTCGCTGGGTCACTGGCAGACCAAACCCTCTCACCTTCACACGTCTGGGGGGTCTGATGTGGGTTTCCGACACGTCTCCTGCGGGTTTCCTTTGGGTCTCCTACGTGTCCATGCTGTTCTGGGAGAGGACAGCGAGGAAGCTGGGCTGAGCTGGATTGGAAGTAGTTCTTGTTAAAATAAGCTTGAACAACACGTGTGTATCAGTACATGTGTGAAGGTTTTACAGACGTAACTCCTCTGAATCCCAGCAGCTCCGGGAGACATAGAGGGACGGAGGAACAGAACCAGAACCTCGTGTTTAGCCCTCGTGATCTCTGGTGTTCCCTGTGAGGCCTGGAACCAGGGGTTGGGAACCAGGGAGCAGCTGCTGGTTCTGCTTCTTCAGACCACAGCGAAAACAGCGCCCCCCCCAGTGGCTAAAGTAGAACTAACTGAGATTCCTCAGTCCCACAGATCAGAACCTCCTGGACCACAGAGCAGAACCAGAACTACTGTACCACAGATCCGAACCAACTCGACCACAGAGCAGAACCTTCTGGACCACAAATCAGAACCTCCTGGACCGCAGATCAGAACCAGAACTTTAAATGATAAAGAACCAGCTTTGTCCTGTTCATCTCATCTGGACTCAGGTGGTTCTGGTGGAACCAGTCCATATCCAATCTGTTAGCTGGCTTTAGGCTCTGATCAACCAATCAGCTGTCAGTAGGGTCACATGACTGAAGAACATCCAATCACAGGGCAGCTTCAGGATGGACTCACCTCTAGGCTCCACCTCCTGCTGCTTCACCTGGTGGCTCCTCATTGGTCTGTTACTCTGTGATGTCACTCTCATGTGCTTGCTCCGTCCGGACTCCTCCCCCAGCAGGTGGAACCAACCAGTGATCAGCTGCCAACATGGAAAGGGGCGGGGTCAGAGGGGGATTCAGGTAACGTTATAAATCCACAGCCAATCACAGAGCAGCATTCTCCACTGTGATTGGTTTGACCTTACCTGAGGAGAACCGATGAGGGATCCAATCCCAAAACTCATACAGCCAATCAGCTGGCTGCACCTGAGGAGATGCAGAAACAGCTGTGAAGCTCCGCCCCCCGGTTGCTGGGACACAGCCTCGATGAGTCATCACTTACCTGGAGTTGGGTAGACGCCTGAACACCGAGACCAGCAACCTGCTGAGGAGGAGGGGCTCTGACACACTCCTGAGACACACAAAAGGTCAGAGTTCACTGGGACAGAGTCCAGATTCTGTTCCAGCTCAGTCACACTGAGAACCAGAACCATGCAGGATGTTCCATGTGGAGAAGCCCAGCTGAACTGTGCAGAAACTGCTCCTCCTGACAGGCAGGGGGCGACAGTGGGCAGGAACAACTCCCCTTTAACAGGAAGAACCCTCCCCCATGACCAGGATGAGGGTCTGTTCTCTCACACCACTTGATCAACACCACTCTGCAGAAGTGGATCTGATCTGCTGATTCTCTCCAGTCCTTCAACCAGATGATGTGGACCATGAAGTCGACACCAGTGGAGATGAAGCTGGTGGAGAACCTGCAGCCAGATCTTCTCAGTTCATCTCAGAACATTCAGAAGAACTGAAAGAGACCAAGCTGCATAGAAACAGACTCAGCCACAGCATCTGCTTCCAGATGTTCCACCAGAACCTGAAGACCTGTGATGGAAGGAGACCTCTGAACAGTCCTGAACATCTGCTCACTTTGTGACCTGAGGTTTTCTGGAACCAGAACTGGACCAGAACATCAGGAGAACAAGGACTCACAGAGAGAAGTTCTGCTGGTAGGCTGGGTTCTGGTTGTTCCGAACAATTCGTGTTTTCATCCTGACACTGCGATGAAGGTCAGAGGTTACGCTGAGCTGTGAACACACACACACACACACACACCTGAGGCAGCTTCAGCAGGATGTCAACTTTCACCTTTTGAGCAACACCTTCACATTCTTACCTTAACATATGAGTCACATGACCTGCAGGATTTTCCCATCAGCCCTCTGGCCTCGTGGACTGTTGATATAACAGGAAGAAGATCAATATCGGACCAGAACCGGACCAGTACTTCAGGCTGATGCTCACTTACTGTAAATGGTGAGTGATCCCGCCTCCAGAGTGATGGACAGCCTCAGCTGACCTATGGAGAGCCAGAGAGTCACAGCTGATTGGTCCAGTCACATGTGATCAGTTTACCCAATCATTGTTCGAACCTCTGCCACTGAACGCTGGCTGGTGGACCTTCCTCCTGGTTCTGGTTCTCGTCCCAGTCCTGGTTCTGGTCTCAGACCTGGTTCTGGTCTCTGAGGACTGGTAAGAGATTGAAACTGATGTGGATCTGGACCCGACCTGAGACCAAATGAGACTCCAACCCTCTGGTCCAGGATCAGACCAAAGGGTGTCACTGACCTGAGAGGCGGTTCTGGTTTCTTGGTTCTGGTCCAGATGTGGCTCAGCGCATCCTGAATCGGTCTGGTCCTTGGAAACCAAACCAATAGCTGAGTTCTGGTCTCTAATCTGGACAGGGTTCTGGCTCCTGGTCTTCCGGATCAGTGCCATCCTGATTTCTGGTCTGCATGACTGGACCTCACACCCAGCTCCATACCTGGTTCTGGTCCGGTTCTGTGGAAACCTGCAGGGAGTCAGGAACCATTAGAGTCTGGATCTGCAGTTCTGAATCAGTGATTGGTACAGGTTCTGGTCTAACCGTCTGGTCCGGTCCAGATCTGCTCCTGGGTCTGTGTTCTCCTTCCCGCTGGGATTTCTCTTCCTGCTCTTCATCTGCCTCTCCTCCTCCTCCTCCTCCTCCTCTCTGCTCCAGGCCTCCTGGGGGGTCAGCTGGGGGTCAGCTCCTCCACAGGCCCTATGGCAGAAAGCAGTTAATGTCTGTGAGCAGCAGGGGGAGCTGCTGAGCTCTGAGGCTCAGTTAGCATACATTTCCCAGCATGCACCCTGGTAGTTCCAGTATCAAAGTGAGATTAGGGTGAGAGAACCTAACAGAACCAGTTTTACTGAAGCTGAACCAGAACCTCCCTGTGATTTCTGGGGACAGATGGAGACACAGACGATGGACAAAATGAGGGACAGAAAGGGAAACATCTATGTTAACCAGTGGGCCCAGCTGTGAAGAACCTTCCAGATGGTCCTGGAAACAAGAACCTTCTGAGGAACAGTGTTTTAGTCCAGAAAACCTGGAGGTTCTTCTGGATTCCTCTCATATTTCCACTCAGGTGTTGCTGCTTCAGGTGTCCTGATGTCTTGGGTGTGAAGCTTCTTGCTGCCAGACTTGGTGTTTATCAGGATCATCATCTTCTCTGTGTTGCCTGCAACCTGATTGGACCATCTGGCCTTTGCCAGTCAGGTCATTGGTCTTCCAAAAGGAAATTAAAATAAAGAAAATAGTAAAGAAACAAGAACCTGCTTCGACCTTCATCATCATTGATCTCTGGTTGCTGTTTCTGAGGAATCCAGAAGGTCTGCTGCTGAGCTAGTTCCTACATCTCCTCTCAAAACCATCGCTTTAACCCTGCTTCAGCCATCATGTCCCTCTGGAACATCATGTGCTCTCAACCCATGGTCCAGGTTCTTCCCCCAGACAGCAGCAATGATCCTTTCAGATTAAAGTTCTGATCCATTCTCACCTTCTTCTGCTGCAACCAGATGATGTGTCCATCAGCGGGCTGTCCCAAAGCAACTGCTGACCAACCCTCCGACTACCCGACCGATCCGGAGGTCCGACGTTTCTGTTTGTTGCTGCAGATTTTTTCTCTGCAGGAGGAAAATTCAAACCTGCAGCCGTTTTTCAGTCGTCAGGTTGAATAAAAGCCTCCCGGCTGTTTCCTGAATGTCCTGTCAGAATAAAAGCCTGGTGGTTCTGAGTAAAGTCCTGCTGTTGTGGGTTCTGGGCTCCTCCCACCCCTGGTGGGGTCTCTATGGGAGGTCAGGTGATTGGTCATTGCAGTAACACCATGAACCAATCAGATTAGCCTCTGATGCTGAGATGCTGACAAAGGTAAAGGCAATGGTGATGCTTTTATTCTGAAAGGTTTGGTCTAGCTTCCTGAGGTATTGACGCATCAGAGGGTCTGACCCTTCCTGCTGTCCGCATGTGTTAGTCGTTATCAGGAGGGGAGGAGGGTTGTTTCCATGGCAACCGCTCAACCTGCAGGCAGGAAATCAGGCATTTGGACCCAAGTCCTGTTAGGTGTTTGTCGGTTCTGTTCCAGAAGCAGACAGAACCTCTTCAGTCATGAATGAAAGTGTTCTGCTCATACAACCGGAGCCATGGATGGGTTTGACCCACGCTGGTCTTCCTCATGTTGGGTTCTGCAGCTTCTGAAAGCATTAAAGATGTCTGAGCGGACAGACCGACTTACAGAGCTCTGGTACTATTCCAGAACCGTCTGACTTCTCATCATCCACTCGTGTTTTTGTTCTGATCGGTTTTGGGTTCTTTTATTGTCTTTCTGTTTTAGTTCACTGCTTAGCTATTTCCTGAACCACACAGACCAGAACCATACAAACCAACAAAACACAGACAATAACCACAGAGACCAGAACAGACAAAAAGATCAGAATCAGAGAGCAGAACCAGAGAGCATATCTGTCCCTCTGTTTCTGTCAGCACATTAGCTGAAAGAACCTCCAGTCAGATAAATGAAAGACATCCTCATAAAGACAAAAACAGACGATATCTTAAACAGCTGAACTGCATCTCTGCTCCATGCATGGATGCTCAGCAGTCACTCAGCACTCGCCTTGTTCCGCCATCAGCGTGTGAATGAATGAGTGAATGACTAGTGTGGACTTTGGGGTCCTCTAGACTTAATAAAGCGTTATACAAGTACAGGACATTTACCATTTGAGGGAAATACTGTGACTGTTTTTGCCTGAAACGTCCAAAGTTTACCAAAGTTGATCTTGGGGTGAGCTGAATCTGTTAAGCTCAGTTCAAGGTACTGAGCTGTAACAGGAGGTTTAGGTGGTGCGGGGGTGAAAAGTGGAAGAGTTAAGATTTAAATCCCATTGACAGAGACACATTGAACATTAGCAGGACAAAGCTGCATCAGAATTAATGAAAAACAGTTTAGCTTGATTTGAGTAATATGGGGGGACTGGTTGACCTTTCACTTCTATGTCAACCTTTATTGTCTTTAAACTTTCTGTACATAGTTTACATTGTTGGTCTGTTTTCGCACAAGAGACAAGGGGTTCAAAAAACTTGTTTGTTTCATACTGTTCAAATTTGCTATTTATCATTAAAATCTGTTCTTTGAATTAATCTTAAATGTTTCATTTTCACTAAAAGCACATTTTTTTGCCACTTTTTTCTTGATTGAAAACTATTGAGACACTAATTTAGTACACAGAATATTACAATATACCATCAGATATTAAAACTTTCTAGTCTTCTGGAAAAATGAGAAAGACTTTCTGTGTCCAGTTTATAGTTAAAATAAGAAAAATTAATGGAAACAAGAAACAAGACTGGTCTAATCACTATGCAGGAGAATAGACATAATCTAAAGTAAACTGAAATACTCAAACTAAGAACTGGACAAACAAAAAATAAACTATGAAGAGTGAAAATAAGAATTCAACAATAAAAAATAACAATAGCAAGAGTCCAAAAGAAGCAGGACCTGAAAGTACCAAGCTTCAGCTCTCTAGGATTTCCCAGTCAGTCTATCTCACGTTAGGGGCCGCTGGAGAGTCGCTTGGTAACACCAGTTACCATTAGCTCCAAACACTAGCTAGCATTAGCTACAAACACCAGTCAGCATTAGCTACAAACATCAGCATGCTACAATAAACATTTTCTTCACAGCTCACGAATTCCATTCACAGTTCAGTGCATCACAATCTTCATGGCTCCAGGCTCACTGGTAAACAAAGTACCTCAGCGGAATCAAACTGTACTTTTTGTTCATGAAACATGCTGTGAAGAATGCATCTTCCTCTATAATATTGTGTACAATCTATTATTCCATGTTCAACTGTCTCCCGTGATTGACCACATTCACAAATTCCTGTAGGACGCATTCCTATTCTTTTGAAATTAGAATTTAAATATGTATCCCCAAATCGAAGTCTCGATAAAATACCTTCCTCCCTCCTCCTTGATGTTTCCCTCATCTTACCCACAGTTTTTTTACTAGAATAAAGATGTCTCCCTTTCCACTCTTTATTCCATTCTTCCTGCCATTTCTTTTTCATTTTTTCCTCCACTACAGATTTCATTTCTGTTTTACTGTATATTGATGCAGTTATTTCTGTCTTTTTAACTGCTTCTTTAACATACTTATCTGCAAGTTCATTTCCATAAAACTCCAATATGAGCTGGGACCCAAATTACTTTTACTGCTTTTCCTGATCTTTTAATTCTATACAGTGTTTGTAAGATTTCTAATTCAACATCATGTCTTGATTGAGAATGAGCAAGCTTTATGCTACAGATTGCACTCCTAGAGTCTGTAGTAATTAAAACAAACTGAGACTTAATACTTTCAGTCCACAGCAATGCTAATGAAATGGCAACTAATTCTCCAGTCTATACAGATCATTTATCACTTAATCTTTGATTAGACATGTAACCCATTTGAGGTTCAATAAAAGCAACTCCTACCCTAGGACCAAGGTTTGTAGCATCAGTATAAAGTTTTTGATAACATGGTTGGCTGAATGCATCGAGTGATCATGATCACATGACTGTCATACTTAACATGCTGGTGATGCATCTAAAGCTATGGGAAATACTTAGATTTTACCCTGGGTTACACTTAGAGTTTCGTGCGTTTTTTTGGAATGTGGTCATCCTGTCTGAAGCATCATTAAGTTATTTTTCCACCTCTTGCCCTGCATTTTCAGCGTGTTTGTGGGTGTCGTACAGCGCCTCTGTCTTCTTGGTAAGTTTGTCTTGGAGTGCAGCTAAGACAGCCTTAGCCTCTTGTTGGAGTGAGGAGATATCTTTGCGTAGCTCCTTTTGTCAACCATCCCTGTTTGTTTTTATAGCAAACAGCAAGTCGGCCCAAAGAGATTGGAGTTTGCTCTGCAGAGTCTTCACAAAGATTGGAGCGTCTTCCCCAGTCTACAGGCCACCAGACACTGAGCTGCTTTTATTTCTCATTTTCTCTGTACTGTTGGCACCAAGTACCCCAGAATTGTTATTGTAGGTGATTTTCTTTAAACATCAGCAAATTGCTGGGTTGCAGTCACATGACCCGGATGACACGTGAAATTCAGATGGGGGGCAGGAAGTGATTTGCTCCAGTTCAAAACACAGCAAATGGATGACAGCGAGCTAATGCCTTCAATGGGCTGGCACAGACGAGATATAGCGAGAAAATACACGTACATTTAGGATATAGTCTTAAAAAAACAGACTTGTCATTCAATCTGGAGGATTTACCCAGCGTGGAGGCAGTTGACATAAACTCTCTGTCATGGTTTGTGATTTAGTGGACCCAAATGCAGAGGCAGAGGCAGCGAGTAGATTTAAAGATTTAATAAAAATGACAAAAACTTACAAAAAACCCACTGGAGGATGCAGAGAGCCAGAGCAAAAAAACCAAAGAAGAATCCAGTGGAACAGAAAAGAGAGCACAACGGGGGAAAAACTCGGGCAAGGAAAACAGGCAGAATAACAGGGGGCGAAACAGGGAGATAACGGGTGGCATAACGAGGAGAAAATGGGAGGAACCAGCCAGGAGTGAGGAGCTTAAATACTGGGGAAGTGAACGCTGGAACAATGGCTGGGGCTGATTGGCTAAACGTTTGCAGGTGTGGAGAAGGAGCGAGAGGGGAGCTGAGGAGAGGGAGAGAATGGCAACAGGAGAGCCAGGAAACGAATCTAAACGTAACTGAGAATAATTCGACACAGGGAAATAACTAGAACTACTAAGGACAGACTGAAATAATCAAACATAATCTAGAAGTAACTGAAATACTCAAACTAAAAACTGGACAAACCAAAGGGATAAACTAGACTGGGGAAAACAAGAAATCAATACAAAGAAATGACAGAAGCAAACTCTAACAGAAACAGAGGACAACTAAAGAGTGTATTAAAGTTAAACAGAAACAAGGCTGATCTAAAAAACACAAGAAACACAGGACAGCATCAAAACCAGAGTCAAAATAAACCTCAAAACAACCCAGAACCACCCAGGTTCTGACACTATCTGGTGCTGCGGGCCTCGTATTGTACGGCGAACCAGATGGAAACTTTCAAAAGCCTCAAAGAGCCAACAGTTATTTTGTTTCAGGCTGGGTCAACCGTTTAGGATCCAAGGAAGCTTCAAATGGCTGCTGCCTCGTTTCTGCCGGGGTGAGAAGTGAGTTGTGCTATATTAAGCAATTAGTCTAGGGTAACAATGCTAACGCTAACAATAAGTAAACCCCTGTTATTTCCATGTGCCTGGATCTACTTGTTAATAATTTGTTTAGCTTCTGTAAACCCAAGCTCGTGCTGGAGTTGTACGAATATGTTGGTGTTGAGTCATACTCCATTTCTCCAATGTAGGTCAACCATTCACAGAGATCTACAGAAACCTCATTAAAAACCACGCTTGTCTGTCGAAGTAATTCTCCAATAAAATATCTGAGAATACGATTTAATAAACGACACCATCCTTACCTGTTAGAAAGTGGTCGCTGCAAACTCTTGCATTGTCCCTTCCCACACCTCCTGTTTTTAGCCGTAGATTGTTGATCCACTTCTGTAATCCTTTTTCTGTAAGTTTTTTAAAATTAATTCCCTTGTGACACACTGCTTTCAGAACACGAGAAAAACGTTTATCCTTCTCCCGATTGATGCTGAATCAACAGAAGGAAACGGGGCTTTGTATAACTGGATTTACTTCCTGCCCCCCATTTGCATTTCGTGGCGTCGACACTACGTCGTCTGAAACCCAGCAATAGTCAGCTCGTTCATGCTCTGAATTTATAAACCTGTTAAATCTGTTGAACTTTAGTCTACATGTAAGCTGACCTTCTCAGACCAAAGGCCACATCTTAGATCTGGTTCTGACCCATGGTTTATCTGGAAACATCTCTTCTATCTCAGATGCTGGTTGTTAGTTGAAGTCCAGGAAATCCCAGAAAGACAGCCTGAAAACAGAATCTGAGCTCTTATTCCTGTTTCAAAGATATTTTACTTTCTTCACGTGACTGAATTATTAACAACTTTACCGGTGAATTAAAGTCTAATGTTGACTCTTTGGCTCCAATAAAACAACCAAACCTCCCTGAAGAAAAGAAAGAACCGAGCAATTAAAACAAAACTGTTGAGAATCAGACAGGAAATGGAGGAAAATTAGATGATACCCTATCCATCTCAGTCGTCGTGCCCTTGAGCAAGACATCTTGCCTGCTGGTGGTGGTCAGAAAGGCCAATGGCGCGATATGGCGGCCTCGCCTCTGTCAGACTGCCCCAGGGTAGCTGTGGCTACAACCCAGTAGCTTGCCACCATCAGTGTGTGAATGGGAGAATGATTTCATTAACTATTACTATGTATGATTTTGACTTTAGTGTTTTTATACATTTTATTAATGTTTCTCCTTATAAAATAATGAAAATATCTCCTTATATAATATGTATCTCCAGTGTTTCCACAGTTCCTCTCCATCATCCTCTCACTGCTTTATTAGAAACAGTAAAAATCAAAGGGACAAACGTTGTTTGGATGCAAACAGAACTTTATTGAAACAAAGAGAATCCATCAGCATGAAGTTACAGCGTCTGACACTTTCACACATCGGGATCATAGAGCAAGAACATTTAGGGAGGAGAAGAAGAACAAAACGCCACCATTAAACTGATTCAAGGGAAACTTTTTTTTCTTTCCCTTCAGTGAGCATGCTCAGCTCTGTTACCATGGAGACTCACGGATAATAACCCAGGTATAAGGGAGTTGCAGGAAAGCATGGACACCCATCACCAGAGTTGAGGTTCCCGTCAAGGAATGTGACCCCGACACGCTCGTACTCCTCCTTGCACTCCTTCTTGTATATCAGAAGGAGGGTCTGGATGGGTTGCTGGTCGGGGTCCTCCACCTTGAACCACAGGAACACTTGGTTGCCTTTATTCCCACTGTTGAGATTTACTGAGGGAATCACTGGAGCGTAGCCCTCATTTTGATATCTCTGATACTCCTCCTCATTGGTGGAGACTTGCAGGGACACATAGTTCCGCTCCTTCTTGGTGGTGGGAAGGTACCAGAGGAACACTGGCTTCCCGCTGGCGCCTCTGTTGGTGCTTTCATCTACTCTGATGTACCCGTTTCTAAAAAGGTCTTCATCGTTGTCATAGCACTCAGTGATTTTTATCTTCTGGATGTAGGTCTTTTTCTCTCTCTTCACCCACAGGAAGGCCTGCTGACTTCCATCACCCCGGTTCAGATTGCAGGCCAGCCTCTCCCAGTCAAGGGTGAACTTCATGGCCTCATCATCACGTGACACCTCAATATCTGTGATGGGAACATAACTCTCTCCAGTACCTTTGTAGTACCACAGATAGACCTGGTCCCCATGTCCTCCAGTGTTGAGGTTCTTGTCAACCTTGTGGAACCCATTAGCTCTCAGGCCCTCTGCCATGTCATTGGTGAAGGAGAACTGGATCCTGGTGATTCCGGAGCTGGAGCTTTCTTTATACCAGAGGTAAACATTACATTGAGTTCTGCTCAGAGAGGTCTGGAGCTTTTTGTAGCCCTTTGTCCTTAGATAGTCCTCATTGGTATCAGTCAGAGACACTTCAATGTCACTGATGTACTTGGTCATGTTGGATCTCTGCAGTACAGAAAGTCAGAGAGTTGATTACTGAACATCACACATCTGGCTGCTTTAGACTGAGGCTCTGAACTAAAACCAACACAGAGTTGTAAAGCAGTGGCAGCTGAAGAAAATATAGTCGGTTGTTGGACGGTACCTTTAGCCTGTTTGGAACAGAAGAAGAACGTGTGGAGACGTGTCTGCAGACGGTGATCGGCTGGTGGAAGGCTTCTAGGTGGCTGAAGGCTGCTGTACCTGAGCTCCTCACCTGGTCTTTATATACCTGCTGGGAGCTAAGCTGTGGTGGAAAAGCTCCACCCCCCAAGAGACCATTTCTCTGGAACAATCTGATTATCAGCTGGTCCACCCACCTGCTGGCATGAAGCGCTTCTAAGGAAACATAACTGAATTCCCTACTCACATGGGTGCTGGAGTTTTGTTTAGTGAGACATTTTGTGGCCTGAACACGCGTCCCGGCACCACAAACAGCAGATGCATCGAGTTGGCTCAGAACCTGTAAACGATGTGGAACAGGAAATGTTCTGAACTAGACTCAGAAGACTCCACTCGTCATTCAAAGTGACAAGTCTCACATATAGTTTAACACAAGAGTGTCAGAAATATTTGATCATGGTTCACATTTACGTTTAAAATACCTTGAACTAGGACAGCAGGTGGGTGGATCAGGTGAGTTGCCACATTCCCCTGAGCCAGTTGGTTTCCAAAGAAAAGCAATCAAAGGTGGTGATTTCACAACAAACTGCAGCCTTCAAGGAGCAGCAATGAGGAAAAGGAAGAGGTGGACAGAGCGACCAAGTTAAGAAGGAGTGCCGGTACTTCAGCGTAGTATTACTGAACCAGAGGTAAAAGGTTTGATGCAGTAAAACTGCTTTTGAAAGCATTTATTTATAAGTAAATATGAGTCATTAACACGCACCAGTGTGTGCTTTGGACTGAACCGGACTCTAAAGAGTTTTTACTCTTTTTACTTGAGGAATTTCTTGAACGGCTACTTTTTAACTTTTATTTGAGTAATATTATGCTGAATGCTGGAAAAATGTTTGTTCTTTATCATTTATGTTATCTGCTAATTGTAAATTACATGTATTGATTACATTGATTTGATTTATCATTTGATATGTTCATTTGACCCTAAAGTTTCCAAACAAAGTCTGGTTTCATTGTGACAGATATAGTGTATGTTCACAAGTTTATTTCCTGTTTAGGAGACAAGGACTGTGACTTGAGGAACCATCGTTTCTCAGTGCTTTTGCAAAGCTGCAGAAACACCCCACCTTACATCTGTGCGAAAGGCATTAGACAAGTGTATTTACGCAAGATCATTTCCTTTGCTTGTCAGAGAATGCTCTGACCTACAAACCATGTAACTCATTGCATTTTTCTCCTTGCTTGCAAGTAAGTAAAACACTTAAAGCTGCAGTATGTAATGTTTTCAAAAACATGTTTTTTCCATATTTGTTAAAACTGTCTCCATGTTATGACAGTTTGCTATGAGACAGGTCATCTGTGAAAAGCTCGATCTCCTCCTCCTCCTCCCTGAGCTGCTGTTGCCCTCTAAAGAAATGCGCCGCTCCCGACCAAAACCAGCCAATCAGAGCCAGGAGGAGGGGCTTAGCGCTGTCAGTCACCCTCGTGTACGAGATGCTAAACGTGCTAATGGTGGAGAAACAACTCACCATTCCAGGAAAACTGCTTCTTAGCCATCATCGGTGGCCATGCTAACTAGCCTAGCCTCTGCTAGCTGAGAGAGCGTGGGGATAAACAGCGCCACTCAGGCGGAGATTGACATCGCTAAGACCCGCCTCCCGCCTCTGATTGGTTGTTTCTAGATAGCACTGGGAGAAGGCAGAGGAGCTTGACTTTTTTCACAGATTATCTACCTCATAGCATTCTGTCACGACATGGTGACAGTTTCAGCAAATATGTAGAAAAGTATTTTTTTATAAAACTTACATACTGCAGCTTTAAAAGAGACTCTAACGCTTGTGATTTCTGTCTTGGTTGTTGTTTTTAACAAACTAACTTTCCCAACACTGAAGTAGCGCTACTTTTACTCCAGTACCATTTTGGGTACTCTACCTACCTCTGGAGCTGCTACCCATCTCCAGCAGTCATTGGGTGAGGGGGGTCCACCCTGGGTGGCTCTCTGGACAGGCAACAGTTAAAGTTTCAAAAACTTTAGCTGTCGGTTTTGATTAGGGAAACGTGAGTCAGACAGATGCTCAGTTGCAGCACTGTTCAGAACAACACGCACTGAGGGAGCCATCTTCTCTCTGTGACTGCTGGAGTGTGGAGGCAGAGACAGATGGGCCGGCCAGTTATCTGCTGAAGTCCAGCTTGACCAGCTGGCTGTATTTATCCAGATCGCTGAGTCACTGCTGATTTTCCACAGATTCCTGTCCTTAGAAAGTATTCATACCCTTCTACAGTCATCTGGGCCCCCCCTTCTGCATGATATATTTCTGTCTCAGCACAACCGCGTGCATACTCAGCCTGAGGACAATCTAGAGGGACCAGCTAACCTAACATTCACGTCGTTAGACTGTGGGAAGAAGCCGGAGTGCGCAGCTTTCACACTAAACGTTGCTGCCGGGACAAAATGTTGAAAAGTACAGTGCACAAACAATTCAGACGTAGAAAACTGTACGCACGCATGTGGCTGCGCACCTTTCCTCCATACATCCAGACTTTTGTGACCCCACTGCCCCCCCAAAAAAAATATATATATGTGCCAGTTCGTATACATACCCAGAAGGCTCCCACCGCGTCCAGATAACCATGGCAACGGCCCCTGCTTTCCAACAGTACTGCTACTAACACATTACATTTTATTTCAAAGTCGCCTTTCAGGGCACACAAGGTCACTTTACAAAAAACAGGAGCAAAACATTTAAAATAGAAAACAAAAAAGAAAACTAAGAGTAAAATGATCAAAGTGAAGTGCTTGTTTGAACAGTGCAGGTTCAGCTGGGATTTAAAAACAGAGAGGCAGAGTCCTCTCGAGCGAGCGGAGAAATCAACCTCCTGTTGAAGCCTCCTCGGCAGTGTGAAGGAATCGTAGCTGCACCCGGCCAACATGCCACTACCTCTGTTTGACACATTTCTGCATCACATACAGTGGCTTGCAAAAGTATTCATACCCCTTGACCCTTTCCATATTTTGTCACGTTACAACCACAAACATACATATATTTCATTGGAATTTAATGTGAAAGACCAACACAAAGTGATATACCATTGAGAAGAGAAAGAAAATTATACATGATTCAAAACAGTTTTACAAATACAAAACTGAAAAGTGTGGTGTGCAAAAGTATTCAGCCCCCCTGAGTCAATCCTTTGTGGAACCCCGTTTTGCTGCAGTTCCAG
The DNA here is from genome assembly GCA_014839685.1 of Anableps anableps. Taxonomy (NCBI): domain Eukaryota; kingdom Metazoa; phylum Chordata; class Actinopteri; order Cyprinodontiformes; family Anablepidae; genus Anableps; species Anableps anableps. The sequence goes on along the minus strand of CM026066.1, from coordinate 42,719,353 downwards.
CTGCCAGTCTGTCAGGGTCTGTCCCCAGCAGCTTTGCACATCTAGTGACGGGAAGTTTTGCCCGTTCTTTTTTGCAGAACAGCTCCAGTTCAGTCAGATTAGATGGAGAGCGCTTGTGAACAGCAGTTTTCAAATCTTGCCACACATTCTCCATTGGGTTTAGGTCTGGACTTTGACTAGGCCATTCTAACACATGAATATGTTTTGTTTTAAACCACTCCATTGTAGCCCTGGCTACCAACACTTTTAGAGTGTTTTTCGGGGCATCCGGAGGAATTTCGTTGATTGGATAAAATGTCCAGGTTTTAAATTGACTGGTGCGATGCATGGAATACGACAGCCTTTCTTTTATTTGATGGTCTCCTTGAGCTCCAGTGCTTGAGTGAGGGGCTCGGAGCTAACCGTAGCAAAGTGCTTGGCGGGGTAGGGGGGGAGCGGAGATGCACGCAGACAGATGGAACACAACGGGTTGCGCTGCAGCATTGCAACTGATGTTTACAAAGCGCAAGTGTAGCTTTCCGAACAAACTGCAAAATAAATTTCCTTCATACCGTCCCGTGAGCGCTCACAACAAATAGGTGGCAGGGTGAGTGCCCCCCAGCCACCACTTATGGTGTGTTGTCCCCTAAAAAGGTTTGCTTTGCTGCTGCACTTTTTCTCAGCAGGTCGAAAGTTCCCGCTACAGTTGTTTTTGTACATGCTGAGTTGTACCTGAAACATTGCTCTGCAACGGTTTTTGTGTGTTTGTACATGAGGCCCCAGGACCTTTTGCTGCAGGGGACCAGTGCTCACCACAGGACCACTGTGCTTCGTGAAAGGAGCTAGTGTTGGGCTGTCGGCATGGAGTAAACCACCTGATGGTTTGCTCCTCAGACCTCTCTGAAACATTGTTCAGAGGCTTCAGTCTCGGGTGCGAGACGTTTCTGGAGGTGTTTCTCTCTGGTCCCTTCACTCTAGACGTTGCTGAGCTCATCTGGTGCTCCACTGTCCACCAGGTACTTTCTACAGAAGAACTCTGGCTCCTGTTCACATTGAAGGTTGGATGGTTGGTTGACTGACTGAAGACCTTCCTCCCTGATTGCTTGCAGCTTCATCAGGGCTGCTGATTTTCATTCATTGATGTTTTTCTCTCCTGAGTGGGTTCAAAGTGTTCCCCGTCCCAGATTTCCTACGGGTTCGTTAGCAGACATTTTGTTAGCGGTGGCGTGACACGTCTCCAGATAACTGAAGTATGAGTTATCTGGAGACGTTTCTATAGGATGGCAGGTGGGTGGATCAGGCGTGTGTTGACACATTCTTCTGAGGCAGTTGGTTTCCAAAGAAAATCCATCAAAAGTGGTGATTTCACAACAAACTGCTCTGGCAGCCTTCAAGGAGCAGCAATGAGGAAAAGGAAGAGGCATGACTGACATGAGGAACGCTGCTGTCACACGGAGTCAAAGCTGTGGTTCAGGTGACCTCCGCTAGATTTCCGACATAGATCACTTTTTATTAAGGACATGAAACGATGCTCAGACTGTTCTGTTCTCTGGCCAGGCAGAGGTGGACAGACAGATGGAAAGAGAGACGTCTGCTTCAGTGTCCCCATAGGGGAGGTTTCTCTTGAACAACTTAAAGCATCATACCAGAGAGCCAGACCACAGAGGGCCCAGTTAAGACAGTGGCGATACTTCAGCGTGGTATTACTGAAGCAGAGTTTTACCTCTGCCTCAGTAATACCACGCAGTTTGATGCAGTAAAACTGCTTTTGAAAGCATTTTTTTCCCAGATGTTACTAAAGTAAATATGACTCCTCGCCACCAACCTATGTTTGGACTGAACTGGACTCTATGTAAATACTTTTTACTCTTACTTGAGGAATTTCTTGGCTGGCTACTTTTTACTTGAATACCACTCATGGGTACTCTACCTACTTCTGTACTCCCTGATGGTAAAGAATTACAGTAGTCCAGCCTTGAAGGAACAAATCCATGGACCAGTTCTTCGGTTTCTAATTCTGGCGATGTTCCAGAGATGAAAGAGGGAAATTCTAGAAACTTGTTTAATGTGGGACTGAAATGACACTTCCTGGTCAAAAATAGCACCCAGGTTCTTTACTTGATTATCTGAGGCCAGTTTAATGCCGTCCAGATCAAGTGACTGACTAAGCTGGGTCTCTTTCAGAGGTTCTGGTCCAAAAACAGCAACTTCTGTCTCGTCAGAATTTAAAAGAAGAAAATTTAGTGTCATCCAGGATTTGATGTCCTCAAGACATGCCTGTCCATACCTGCCTTACAAACCTGAGTTTAAGATTAAAACATTAGGTTTCAGTGCTGTTTTAAAATAAAGTGTGCTTTTTAAATCTCTAATGTGTTTAGGTAATTTATACCATTCCTGAAATAAAAATTGTTAAATACCATTAGAGCTGGATCTGATTCAGTGTACACATCATATATATCTACGGGTTTGTTAGCGGTGGCGTGACACGTCTCCAGATAACTGAAGTATGAGTTATCTGGAGACGTTTCTATAGGATGGCAGGTGGGTGGATCAGGCGTGTGTTGACACATTCTTCTGAGGCAGTTGGTTTCCAAAGAAAATCCATCAAAAGTGGTGATTTCACAACAAACTGCTCTGGCAGCCTTCAAGGAGCAGCAATGAGGAAAAGGAAGAGGCATGACTGACATGAGGAACGCTGCTGTCACACGGAGTCAAAGCTGTGGTTCAGGTGACCTCCGCTAGATTTCCGACATAGATCACTTTTTATTAAGGACATGAAACGATGCTCAGACTGTTCTGTTCTCTGGCCAGGCAGAGGTGGACAGACAGATGGAAAGAGAGACGTCTGCTTCAGTGTCCCCATAGGGGAGGTTTCTCTTGAACAACTTAAAGCATCATACCAGAGAGCCAGACCACAGAGGGCCCAGTTAAGACAGTGGCGATACTTCAGCGTGGTATTACTGAAGCAGAGTTTTACCTCTGCCTCAGTAATACCACGCAGTTTGATGCAGTAAAACTGCTTTTGAAAGCATTTTTTTCCCAGATGTTACTAAAGTAAATATGACTCCTCGCCACCAACCTATGTTTGGACTGAACTGGACTCTATGTAAATACTTTTTACTCTTACTTGAGGAATTTCTTGGCTGGCTACTTTTTACTTGAATACCACTCATGGGTACTCTACCTACTTCTGTACTCCCTGATGGTAAAGAATTACAGTAGTCCAGCCTTGAAGGAACAAATCCATGGACCAGTTCTTCGGTTTCTAATTCTGGCGATGTTCCAGAGATGAAAGAGGGAAATTCTAGAAACTTGTTTAATGTGGGACTGAAATGACACTTCCTGGTCAAAAATAGCACCCAGGTTCTTTACTTGATTATCTGAGGCCAGTTTAATGCCGTCCAGATCAAGTGACTGACTAAGCTGGGTCTCTTTCAGAGGTTCTGGTCCAAAAACAGCAACTTCTGTCTCGTCAGAATTTAAAAGAAGAAAATTTAGTGTCATCCAGGATTTGATGTCCTCAAGACATGCCTGTCCATACCTGCCTTACAAACCTGAGTTTAAGATTAAAACATTAGGTTTCAGTGCTGTTTTAAAATAAAGTGTGCTTTTTAAATCTCTAATGTGTTTAGGTAATTTATACCATTCCTGAAATAAAAATTGTTAAATACCATTAGAGCTGGATCTGATTCAGTGTACACATCATATATATCTACGGGTTTGTTAGCGGTGGCGTGACACGTCTCCAGATAACTGAAGTATGAGTTATCTGGAGACGTTTCTATAGGATGGCAGGTGGGTGGATCAGGCGTGTGTTGACACATTCTTCTGAGGCAGTTGGTTTCCAAAGAAAAGCAATCAAAGGTGGTGATTTCACAACAAACAGCTCTGGAAGGCCCCAATAATAAAACTGTCAGCAGACATGATCAGATGCGCGACTTTATTGAGGCAGTATCATCAAATTCACAGGAGAATCACTTCACAGATATGATGAAGCTTTGATCAGAACAATGGGACTGTTTGCTCTCACTGAGCGTGCTCGGAAATACACTAATTAAAACACAGAAACTCCTCGACGCCTGGATTGTTCTGGTTGAGGTTTTTCTCGATGACCTGGACGCCGGCGTTCATGTACGGCTCCACAGCGGTCGGGTCGAGGAGCAGGGAGACCATCCTGATGGGGTCTTTGCTGCACTCCTTGTTCTTGAGCCACAGAAACACCGGCGTTCCTGTGGTTCCCTTGTTCAGGTCCGTTTCCACCTGCTCGTAGTTTTGGTTCTGATAGCTCTCCATGGACTCCTGATCAGTGGACACCTGCAGATCTTTGATGGCCTTCTGACCATCGGTGGTCTGTCGGTACCAGATGAAGACCTCAGCCCCGCCGGCATCTCTGTTGGTGTTTTCGTCCACTCGGATGTAACCTTGACGGAACAAGTTGGTGTCTAAAGACGTGTCAGAGGTGGCCTGAATGTCGCAGATGTAGGTTTGACTCTCCCTCTTCATCCACAGGTAGATCCACTTCCCTCCAGCTTTCCGGTTCAGATCGCAGGCTGACCGCTCCCACAAAGGCTGGGCCTTCATGGCATCACTCTGGGCATCAGTAGAGACGTCCAGCTCCACGACTGGAACATCGTACTCAGTAGAACCTCTGAAGAACCACAGGTAGATGGGGCTGCCACAGGTTCCGGTGTTGATATTTTTATCAACCTTGTGGTACCCTTCAGTGACCAGACCTGCTTTCATCTGATCAGTGAAGGAAAACTGGATCCTGGTGATAGGTGGGCAGTCACTGGTTTTGTACCAGAGGTAGACTGGGTTTCCTCCAGTGTCTGAGTTCAGATCAACATGGATCTGAGTGAAGCCATGTTTCCGTAGCTGATGCTCCTCAGCGCGGCTCACAGAAACATCGATATCAGTGACGTACGACTTCATCTTCAGCTCCTGCATCAAAGGTAAACCGACCATGAGAAATAGCAATGCATCTGACTGATGTGTGCAGATTAAACACACGACTGGTTACAGAAGACAATTTACAGAATAAAATTATCACTAAAGGAACCAAACTGGAGCTTTTAATGTCTCCTCCACGTCTCAGTGAGACACAGCTGCAAGAATCAAAGGGAAACATCACTTATCTGCATTAATAAAGCTGCATTAATAAAACTCGTTCTAAAGTTGGCTGGAATCAAGGATGAAATTCAGACCACAGAACCATTTCCAGATTTTAAACAGAGCTGATAGAAAAATCAGATTAAATATGAAGCCGGCTGGTTCCGTCCAGCTAGATTCATCAAAATGAACAGAACTTAGACCCAGTTAAAGAGAGATGAACGGATAAAGTCAAACACTTACGTGTCTCCAGAGATCTGATGAATTCTGCTCCTTCAGTCCATCTTCTTAAATATCCTCTGAGCAGAACAAGAAACCAAAAGGAAACCTGCTGACATGAATCAAAAATTTTCAAAAACTCCACATTTCTGCTTTTGGGTTCTGGAAGTTCCAGACCAGATCTGTGCGGTGCAGATGAAGCACTTTTTCTGCCCGCAAGTACAGAAAACATCCTCCGTGGAGCATCTTTCCCAGAACCCCTGCATGAACTTCACCAAATGACCCGCGCAGAGCGGCAGAGACACAGTGTTCTGTGCTGGGAATCAAAATGGGCATCAATATTTGGCTTGAATAATTCCTCATAATTATGATTAACAATTTAGTATTCATTATTCATAACGTCTCTTTAGTTGAATCGGGGAACCACTCCAGTCTCTCTGGAACCATCAGGAGCCAAATATGCCCGTCTCTCATGAAGGAATAAATCCAAGGCTACCAGAGAGAAGAAACTCCTCACAACAAGGACCAATCACCAACACTCATCTCACACGCCCCCCCCATGCATGAAGCTGCTGAGCTGCTCCTTCAGGGACACACTGCTGCATCCCAGGTGCACTAAGGAGCATTATAGGAGATCCTTCCTCCCAGCAGCATCACTGCTCCCAACAAAACCATTAAGTGTTTGTCCCTGCTGGTATCTGTACAACTTTACCGTTTTTCTGTTGTCACTAGCTGTAAATAGTTTGTATTTTTTAACTCAGAGACATTTTATACATTTTATAATTAACCAACTCAGCGTACACATTCCTCTGGACTGGAGTAATTTTTTATAACTACACAGTATTCATGTTGAAGTTTTGCCCTTACTGTACAGCATTTTTATTCTTTGTTCTGTTTTTATATATATTTTATATTCCTTGTGTGAATCTGTTTGCTGTGATTGCCTGCCACTGCCACTAAATTTCCCCATCGTGGGGCAATAAAGGATATTTCTATTCTATTCCATTCTCTCTGTTCTGCCGTTTCTGCTCTGTCTTCTCCAACACCCCAACAGTCGTGCCAGATGGCCGCTGGTAGGTTAGTTTAAAAGGTTTTCTATCTAAAGAAACCCAGTCGTTGACTTGCAGCGTTCACTCCTCCTGACCAGCAGGGGGCGACAGCATGCCGTTGACTTTGCAGCAATATCTCATACCGAGCATGCATGTAGCGATAGTGGAGAGGAAAACTCCCCTTTAACAGGAAGAAACCTCCAGCAGAACCTGAACCTGGCTCGGTACCAGCGGCCATCTGCCACGACCGACTGGGTGTCTGAGAAGACAGAGCAGAAGAACTGAACCAGGAGTACTTTCTATGTTGATGGAGAGGGAGAAGGTTGAGTTGATGACAGCATTATGTCAGCCGACGCCCCCCCCCCCCCGCTCCAGGAAGGTGCCAGAGCCGTATGCATCGTTCTGGACGCCGTGAAGCAGTGACGGAGTTCAGCCATCTTGGTTTCTACCACAGAGGAACCTCTGAGGTCTTCTTCTCCGTCGTTCCAACCCAAAAGCCTGATGGAAACGGGTCTACTGCAGATTCAGTAGGGGCGTCGGTGCCAGTTTGGACTGAACCATTTACCGGAGGTTCCGTTTCCAGTAACTGGAACCAGTTAATACCAACCTGCTCCTCCCAGTCAGAACCTTCCCAGTGCTGCTTCACATCTTCATGAGTCGACTGGGGAATCCTGGGACCGACCCAGAGCTCTTCCTGTTTCTGACCCTATCTTTAACCAGAGCTCAGCAGATTAACTTCCCCAGGGTGTCGCCATGGGTTACCGCTGGGGGTCATAACCTCATAGGGTCATGTGACACTCTGCACATCAACTCCTCCGTCCTTTCCGTTTCAGTCTCTGTGATCCAGAACTTCCTGGATTCCCTAAAGCGGGTCAAACTGGGACAATCAGTTTAAAGAAAATAAATCTGCTTCCAGAGGATTTTCTGGGTTCCAGGTTATTTTTATGTTCTTGAATCAGTTAAAGTTTCATTTTAATAACTTCCTAAAATCCAGATCTAAAATCCAATAGTTATGTCAGTTATATATTAGCTATTGATGTTATTTACAGCATCAAACACATCAGTTGTTCATAGTAAACATATTTCTGAAGGTGCTTCTGAGATGTCCACCAGGTGTTGGTTCTGGTCGGTTCCAGGTTGGCCGAAGACAAGGAGGCAGCTCTCTGATTGGCCGAAGACCAGTACCTTGTCCTGCTCTGGGGTCTCCTCCTGCTGATTCTGCTGGTCGGGTCCAGATTTCATTCCGCTTCTCTCCACCTTCTTGAGCTTCGTTTAAGTTTTTATTTGTTAAAGGAGGTCATAATGAACATTTATTGATCATGCAGGGTTTAAATCAAAGTCAAAACTAAAACCGAGGTCAGAGTTAAAAATCAAACTTTAACGTAAAATAAAATAAAATGAATCATTTTCTCATATCTGATCATCTATTCAGAACCTGCAGAGCTCTGCACTAAAAGCCTCAGCGGTTCCTCCCATCATCAGCATCATCATCATCTTACAGGATTCGGTAAAACAGTAACAATTTTCAGCTCAAAGTAAAAATGAGTCCAGAAGGAGAGAAAATGTCCAGAGTTGAAGCTGAATCTCCGTCTTCTTTCCTCTCTGAACTCCTTAAAGTAAAACCTCCCCTGTTTCCATGGCAACCGCATCCCCAGGTGTCCCGCCAGCGTTCAGGTTTCGGCATGGATGCTGGAGATCTTATCGATGGACTGCAGGAGCTGAGACACCAAACGGAGAGTCTCTGCTTCCTCCAGCAGCTGCCTGCACACACACTCACACACACACCAGGAAGGTGAAAGGTCAGTTAAAATTTGGCTCCATCTGGTGGAAGATGAAGAAACTGCAACAGAGAAAAACACTGAACCATCCTCATACAGGGACCGATAGCAGTTTACTGCAGGATATGAAGTTATATTGTGTCAGTGAGCAAACAGCATTTAGCAGAAGAAGACAGCTGAAGCACAATGACAACATTGTTTCCAAACTTAGTGATTTGACCATTTGAATGTTGTCGTTTCCAGGTTGACGGCGGCAGCGGGCGGTACCAGGCGGTACCACCCAGACTGGGTCCAGAACCCAGCAGCTGACAGAACCTTCCGGTTCTGCATCTAGTCGTTGAGTTTAGAACAGCCAAGCGTTACAGTGTGGCTGATTCCTGATCAAAGTGCAGTACAGAGCTAGATTTTAGAAGAGGGATTTTTACAAGGATTTAGGATGTAACATTTTCCACAAAATAAAACACGTTCTCTGGGCTGCTGGTGTGACTTTCATACCAGAATCATCTGTTTTAGGGTTAAAGGAGATGGACTCCATCGTGAGAACTGAATAACTGTAGGTCTATGTCGAGTTTTTAAAGAGCGGGTGGCATTATTTTTGTAGGGTTAGATCTGTGCATCAATCAGTGAAATATTACTCCAAAAAGCATGAATTTCTCTCCTTCCATGACACTTTGGGAGCATTCAGTATGTTCCACATAGTTCTTATATTTTTTTAAATTAATGTTTTATTTATCAGTTTTTAGATCAATAGTTAATCAAATTATGTTTTTATCCATCAACAGTGGAAGAGTATTCTCATGTGGACTGGACCCACCAGCGTTTAACCGCTCGTTTGAAACGTTTGGATGAACAGGCCAAAACATTAACGCATTCATTTCAATTAATTCATGACAGATTTTAACGCATTAAAACTTTTAACGCGATTAATCACTTCTTTCCCCTTTTTTTTAAATATACAAAGGTTCCGGCCAGAACATCTGTATTTGCGTGTTTCTGGTACACCCATAAATCTGGCGTCCACGTTTCTAAAGAAGCTCCATGAATGACCAGGGTTCCTGGAACTCTGGAGAGATGAGCTTTGCTCCAACCTGATGCTGGAAGAACTGGTTAGAAACCAGAAATATCTTTGCTGCTGAGCTCAGACGGCTGTTGAGTCAATAATTTAGCAGCAAAAGGGCTTTGAAATTGAAACTGTTGCTTATTTTGTCGATTTACTGTTTTTGATTAACTGTATTTAAGTACAGACCCTGCAATTAACTTGATTAAAAACTGAAATCATGTCCCACTGCTTGATGTTGCTAAATGCTTAAACTATTATTGTGTCAAAACTATGATTTTTTTTAATCTGCCTAAAAGCGTCACCATTTCAGCGCATTTACAGATAGGAAGCGTTAAGATTACAGATATTTTGAAAAGTTGCCTCGTTGCTCATATTCCACTCGATGCGAGTTCCCACGACGGCGCACGCAAACCTCGGCAGGCACGCGCTTTTCGGCATAACCTGGTGTGCATCTGCGCTGCTGTGACAGACAGCCTCTGAAAATGAAGGGGGGGGGTCTTTTCCCTGTTGCAGCCGCAGTCTGTGGGAGATTTAGCCGGGTGAGCCTCTGGTCCCACCCCTCAATGATCGCTGAGCGGGCCAGCGCACTGGGAAACGTACCGGTACTCCCGATGGAAAGCCTGTGACCCGCCATGACGAGCCCAGCTGGTCTGTGTGTGTTTCTGCAGCTACTGACCTGATGGAAGAGTGGGCGTGGCTTGCTGACTTGCTCAGGTACTCAGACGCCACCTGGGCGTTATGTCTCATCGTCATGATGACCTCCGATTCTGCAGCCTTCAGACGGTTGTTTTCTGATCGCAGGGTGTCCGCCTCCACCTTAACACACACATACACACACACAGTACCGATCAGATGGTTCTGTCTAGGTTCTGCTAGTTTAACCTGAACGGGTCGGCAGATTTCAGACGGTTGGATCAGCTGGCAATTCTTCAGTCATTCCTCTGAATAAACGGCGTCAGTTTAGCAGGTTTAGCAGAAATAATCCTGGACGAGCCCCCAAATATCCCCCGGCCCGCCTTGTTCATTAAACACCTGAAAGCAGGTAAAGGACAGAGAGGCCCCGCCCCTTCACTGTAACTCGAGTCACTCAGTGTTGGGCTGCAGCTTCCTCTCCACAGTTTCCATCTCTTTACATCAACACTTTCAGCTGCAGAGCAGAAGTCTGGATGGAGATGTTCCTCAGGAAGGACAACTTCCTCTGAGTCTTTCATGACGAAGTTCAGCAGGTCGAAGGTTCTTCAGAGGTCCAACGTCTGGAGAAAATGAAGCAGAGCATCCTGCAGGAGTCCCCTGATCTGACTGGGGCTCAGATTAAAGTCCACTGACCCAAACTGGGACCAGAACCACAGATCATGGCGGACGTCTACATTGTACCAGAACATTTTCATAACAGCCAGTGCTTCAGGTTCATGTGGATGAATCGAAGCAGGGAGGGATGACTTGTTGGTTCCAGTGGAGGAACCAACAAGTCATCCAGCAGGACCCAGCCTGGACCCAGCAGGCTAGACCTCCATCTAGCCTGCTGGGTCCAGGGAGTTCCTCAGGGCTTCATATCAGGACGCTTTAGTCTCCATGTGCAAAATCTTTGGGATTTTCATGAAATGCTGCGTTATTCATCAGTATCTGGACGGGATGGAGGGCAGAGGAAGACGAGCCGGGAATCGAACCGCTGGCAGCGTACGGTGTTCCTGCTCGGAACCACGCCTGCGTTTGGAAACGATTATCTGACATGGGTCAGCAGAGACTCGGTTCTGATGCTTGGTAGCGTGATCTACTGAAGAGACATCCTGGGCCTGCGGGACAGACCCGCGCCGGCCTTGATGACCTGAGGTCAAAGTTCAGGGGCTGAGATGCTGGCGGAGCCAATCAGAACCAATCCCAGTCAACCGATTACCAGTCTGCTGTAGAACTCTGGTACCATTATGGATCAGAACCAGACATTCAAGTCTCGCATTGAAAGATTTCTAGAAACTGAGGCTGAACGTTTTCATTCCTGGTGAAGAAAACCTGATTTCTGCAGGTGTTTGAAACACAACAACGACAACGACGACGACGACGACGACAACGACAACGACGACAACGACAACAACAACGACAACGACAACAACGACGACAACAATGACAACAACGATGACGACGACAACATAAACAACAATGACAACAACGATGACGACAACGACGACAACGACGACGACAACGATGACGACAACAATGACAACAACGATGACGACGACAACGACAACAATGACGACGACAACAACGACAACGACAACAATGACAACAACGATGACAATAACGACGACGACAACGATGACGACGACAACAACGACGACAACAACGACAACGACAACAATGACAACAACGATGACGACGATAACATAAACAACGACAACGACAACGACAACAATGACAACGACGACAACGACAACAACAACGACAACGACGACGACGACAACAACAACGACAACGACGACGACGACAACAACAACGACAACGACAACAACGACGACAACAATGACAACAACGATGACGACGACAACATAAACAACAATGACAACAACGATGACAACAACGACGACAACGACGACGACAACAACGACAACGACAACAACGACGACAACAACGACAACGACAACAATGACAACAACGATGACGACGACAACATAAACAACGACGACAACAACGACAACGATGACGACGACGACGACGACAACGACAACAACCTCTGCTTCTGGTTGCAGAGTCAGAACAGAACCAGGAACAGAACCAGGGCCGACCCACTCAGAACCTCAGCTGTCTGGACTCTAACAGGAGAGTGTGTGTGTGTGTGTGTTGCCTTCAGGGCCAACACACACCTGGATCCAGTTTTACCTGCAGCTGCTGAAGCTCCACCTTCAGTCTGGAAACGCTGCTCTCAGCCTTCAAGGCCCGCCTCTGAAACACACACACACACACACACACACACACACACACACCCAGTCAGGATGTGAAGGGGCCCTCCTCTTCCTCCTCCTCCTCCTCCTCTTCCTCCTCTTCCTCCTCCTCCTCACCGTCATCAGCTGCAGGTTCTGCTCCACGGACTGGACCATGCCCTCCAGGTCCCGCGCCTCCCGCTCCTCCCGCCGCCGCCGCCGCAGCAGCTCCTCGGACAGCTCCGACGCCCTGCGGAGCAGCAAGGCACGCTGGGTAAGCATCCGGCGGCGGCGCCGGCCGGGGGCGCCGCCGGCCGGGGGCGGCGATCGCTCGCTGCTGACCTGGCCTGATGGAGCTCGGCTCTCCTCTGCAGCTCCTCGATGGTCCTCCTCAGCGAGCTGTTGTCCTCCCTCAGCTGGACAGGACAGGGTCAGAACCAGGACCAGAACCAGGGTCAGAACCAGGACCAGGACCAGGGGTCAGAACCAGAACCAGGGTCAGAACCAGGACCAGGGGTCAGAACCAGGACCAGGGGTCAGGGTCAGAACCAGGACCAGAACCAGGGTCAGAACCAGGACCAGGGTGAGAACCAGGACCAGGGTCAGGGGTCAAGGCCAGAACCAGGACCAGGGGTCAGAACCAGGACCAGGGTCAGAACCAGGACCAGGGTCAGAACCAGGACCAGGGTCAGAACCAGGGGCCAGAACCAGAACCAGGGTCAGAACCAGGACCAGGGTCAGAACCAGGGGTCAGAACCAGGACCAGGGTCAGAACCAGGACCAGGGGCCAGAACCAGGACCAGGGTCAGAACCAGGACCAGGGGTCAGAACCAGAACCAGGGGCCAGAACCAGAACCAGGGTCAGAACCAGGACCAGGACCAGGGGTCAGAACCAGAACCAGGGTCAGAACCAGGACCAGGGGTCAGAACCAGAACCAGGGTCAGAACCAGAACCAGGGGCCAGAACCAGAACCAGGGTCAGAACCAGGGGCCAGAACCAGGACCAGGGGTCAGAACAAGGGTCAGAACCAGGACCAGGGTCAGAACCAGGGTCAGAACCAGGGGCCAGAACCAGGACCAGGGGTCAGAACCAGAAACAGGGTCAGAACCAGGACCAGGGGTCAGAACCAGGACCAGAACCAGGGTCAGAACCAGAACCAGGACCAGGGGTCAGAACCAGGACCAGGGGTCAGAACCAGGACCAGGGTCAGAACCAGGGTCAGAACCAGGACCAGGGTCAGAACCAGGACCAGGGGTCAGAACCAGGACCAGGGTCAGAACCAGGGTCAGAACCAAGACCAGGGTCAGAACCAGGACCAGGGTCAGAACCAGGACCAGGGTCAGAACCAGGGGCCAGAACCAGAACCAGGGTCAGAACCAGGACCAGGGTCAGAACCAGGGGTCAGAACCAGGACCAGGGTCAGAACCAGGACCAGGGGCCAGAACCAGGACCAGGGTCAGAACCAGGACCAGGGGTCAGAACCAGAACCAGGGGCCAGAACCAGAACCAGGGTCAGAACCAGGACCAGGACCAGGGGTCAGAACCAGAACCAGGGTCAGAACCAGGACCAGGGGTCAGAACCAGAACCAGGGTCAGAACCAGAACCAGGGGCCAGAACCAGAACCAGGGTCAGAACCAGGACCAGGGGTCAGGGTCAGAACCAGGACCAGAACCAGGGTCAGAACCAGAACCAGGGTCAGAACCAGGACCAGGGGTCAGAACCAGGACCAGGGGTCAGGGTCAGAACCAGGACCAGAACCAGGGTCAGAACCAGGACCAGGGGTCAGAACCAGGACCAGGGTCAGAACCAGGACCAGGGTCAGAACCAGGGGCCAGAACCAGAACCAGGGTCAGAACCAGGACCAGGGTCAGAACCAGGGGTCAGAACCAGGACCAGGGTCAGAACCAGGACCAGGGGCCAGAACCAGGACCAGGGTCAGAACCAGGACCAGGGGTCAGAACCAGAACCAGGGGCCAGAACCAGAACCAGGGTCAGAACCAGGACCAGGACCAGGGGTCAGAACCAGAACCAGGGTCAGAACCAGGACCAGGGGTCAGAACCAGAACCAGGGTCAGAACCAGAACCAGGGGCCAGAACCAGAACCAGGGTCAGAACCAGGGGCCAGAACCAGGACCAGGGGTCAGAACAAGGGTCAGAACCAGGACCAGGGTCAGAACCAGGGTCAGAACCAGGGGCCAGAACCAGGACCAGGGGTCAGAACCAGAAACAGGGTCAGAACCAGGACCAGGGGTCAGAACCAGGACCAGAACCAGGGTCAGAACCAGAACCAGGACCAGGGGTCAGAACCAGGACCAGGGGTCAGAACCAGGACCAGGGTCAGAACCAGGGTCAGAACCAGGACCAGGGTCAGAACCAGAAACAGGGTCAGAACCAGGACCAGGGTCAGAACCAGGACCAGGGGTCAGAACCAGGACCAGGGTCAGAACCAGGGTCAGAACCAAGACCAGGGTCAGAACCAGGACCAGGGTCAGAACCAGGACCAGGGGTCAGAACCAGGGTCAGAACCAGGACCAGGGTCAGAACCAGAACCAGGGTCAGAACCAGGACCAGGGGTCAGAACCAGGACCAGGGTCAGAACCAGAACCAGGGTCAGAACCAGGACCAGGGGTCAGAACCAGGACCAGGACCAGGGTCAGAACCAGGACCAGGGTCAGAACCAGGGTCAGAACCAGGACCAGGGGCCAGAACCAGAACCAGGGTCAGAACCAGGACCAGGGTCAGAACCAGGACCAGAACCAGAACCAGGGGCCAGAACCAGGACCAGGGGTCAGAACCAGGACCAGGGTCAGAACCAGGGTCAGAACCAAGACCAGGGTCAGAACCAGGACCAGGGGCCAGAACCAGAACCAGGGTCAGAACCAGGACCAGGGTCAGAACCAGAACCAGGGCCAGAACCAGGGTCAGAACCAGGACCAGGACCAGAACCAGGACCAGGACCAGGGTCAGAACCAGAACCAGGACCAGGGGTCAGAACCAGGACCAGGGTCAGAACCAGGACCAGGGTCAGAACCAGGACCAGAACCAGGGTCAGAACCAGAACCAGGACCAGGGGTCAGAACCAGAACCAGGGTCAGAACCAGGACCAGGGGTCAGAACCAGAACCAGGGTCAGAACCAGGACCAGGGGTCAGAACCAGGACCAGGGCCAGAACCAGGACCAGGGGTCAGAACCAGAACCAGGGTCAGAACCAGGACCAGGGTCAGAACCAGGACCAGGGGTCAGGGTCAGAACCAGGACCAGAACCAGGGTCAGAACCAGGACCAGGGTGAGAACCAGGGGTCAGGGGTCAAGGCCAGAACCAGGACCAGAACCAGAACCAGGGGCCAGAACCAGGACCAGGGGTCAGAACCAGGACCAGGGTCAGAACCAGGGTCAGAACCAGGACCAGGGTCAGAACCAGGACCAGGGGTCAGGGTCAGAACCAGGACCAGGGTCAGAACCAGGACCAGAACAGAACCAGGGTCAGAACCAGAACCAGGACCAGGGTCAGAACCAGGGGT
This sequence comes from Anableps anableps, assembly GCA_014839685.1. NCBI lineage: Eukaryota > Metazoa > Chordata > Actinopteri > Cyprinodontiformes > Anablepidae > Anableps > Anableps anableps. Next base: position 42,703,724 of record CM026066.1, on the reverse strand, counting down.
CAGAACCAGAACCAGGGTCAGAACCAGGGTCAGAACCAGGACCAGGGGTCAGGGTCAGAACCAGGACCAGAACCAGGGTCAGAACCAGAACCAGGACCAGGGGTCAGAACCAGGACCAGGACCAGGGTCAGAACCAGGGGTCAGGGTCAGAACCAGGGGTCAGAACCAGGACCAGAACCAGGGCCAGAGGTCAGAACCAGAACCAGAACCACGGGTCAGAACCAGAAGCAGGCCCAGGTCCAGAACCAGGGGCCAGAACCAGGGTCAAGGCCAGAACCAGGACCAGAACCAGGTGTCAGAACCAAAACCAGGGTCAGAACCAGGACCAGGGGCCAGAACCAGGACCAGGGTCAGAACCAGGGCCAGGGGTCAGGGTCAGAACCAAGACCAGGACCAGGGTCAGGGTCAGAACCAGGACCAGGGTCAGAACCAAGACCAGGACCAGGACCAGGGTCAGAACCAGGGTCAGAACCAGGACCAGGGTCAGAACCAAGACCAGGACCAGGACCAGGGTCAGAACCAGGGTCAGAACCAGGACCAGGGTCAGAACCAGGACCAGGACCAGGGTCAGGGTCAGAACCAGGACCAGGACCAGGGTCCAGAACCAGGACCAGGGTCAGGGTCAGAACCAGGACCAGGACCAGGGTCAGAACCAGGGGTCAGAACCAGAACCAGGACCAGGGTCAGAACCAGGGTCAGAACCAGGACCAGGGTCAGAACCAGGACCAGGACCAGGGTCAGAACCAAGACCAGGACCAGGGTCAGGGTCAGAACCAGGACCAGGACCAGGGTCCAGAACCAGGACCAGGGTCAGGGTCAGAACCAGGACCAGGACCAGGGTCAGAACCAGGGGTCAGAACCAGAACCAGGACCAGGGTCAGAACCAGAACCAGGACCAGGGGTCAGAACCAGGACCAGGGGTCAGAACCAGGACCAGGACCAGGGGTCAGAACCAGGACCAGGGTCAGAACCAGGACCAGGACCAGAACCAGGGTCAGAACCAGAACCAGGACCAGGGGTCAGAACCAGGACCAGGACCAGGGTCAGAACCAGAACCAGGTGTCAGAATCAGAACCAGAACCAGGTGTCAGAATCAGAACCAGAACCAGGGGTAGAACCAGAACCAGGGTCAGAACCAGGGTCAGGGGTCAGAACCAGGTGTCAGAATCAGAACCAGAACCAGGGTCAGAACCAGGGTCAGGGGTCAAGGCCAGAACCAGGACCAGAACCAGGTGTCAGAACCAGGAAAGAACCAGGGGCCAGAACCAGAACCAGGGTCAGAACCAGGGGTCAGGGCCAGAACCAGGACCAGGGTCAGAACCAGAACCAGGTGTCAGCACCAGAACCAGGGCCAGAACCCGCCTCCTTCAGACAGAAACTGCATGATGTCTGCTTTGAGAACCTCCTGCAGCTGCTCCTCTGCAGCGCCCTCCAGTGGAGGGAGGAGCAGAACTCGAGGGGGAAACCAGAACCGGGCCCAGGGGGAGCCGGTTCTGGCAGCGGGGGGGGGGGGGGCTCTGTACCTGCTGGATCTGGCTGCTGCGCCCCCTGCAGGAGGCGGCCGCGTCGCTCACAGAGGTCTCGTCGTCTCCTTCGTAGTTCTCTCCTCCTGCGGCTCCTTCAGGGTTGGAGGAGAACCTGGAGGAGTCGGAGAGGAGAGATGTCACCACGGAAACCGACAGGAGGACCCCACCTGGAGGAGGAGGCGTCCTGCTCCTTCCTGGACCAGACGGGAACCATTCAAGGTGTCGCGAGGCCGACGGCCCCTCAGAGCGTTCCTCCAGAGCCCGGGACCCGACTAAACGAGGTCCAGGAGAACCGAGGAGCTTCTGGGATGGACAGACCACGTCTTCTGGGCGTTCAGAGAAAGCAGCTGTTATTTCAGTAGAGGAGACGAACGTTTCAACCCAAAACTAGTTTCCAGGTGGAATCGTGACAAATACAAAGGTTTAAGTGTTTTTGTGGATATTTAGACATTCATGGGGATTCACCCCCCCGCCCCCCCCCCCACACACACACGTCCTGGGGTCAGAACCGACCTCTGACCCTCTGAGGAGCGGACGTGACCCACCTGGTCTCCTCTTCTTCATCATCTTCATCCTCCTCGTTAGTGCAGAGGGAGGAGCTGCTGTCCACCAATGACTGGAAGCCCCGCCCCAAATCCTCCTCCTGATTGGACAGAGAAGATAACAGATGCAGTACCAGCAACGACCACCAGGAGGCAGCAGACAGAACTTTATTGTTCAAGCACTGGAAACATTTGGTTTCGGCTCTTACGTTTGCGCAGCAATGAAACACCGCCGTATAAAAATGCTAACGGGTTGCCGGGTCTCCGTACCTCTTCTTGATCTGCACTCAGTTACTTTCAGACCTCAATAAACTCAGCTAGAGCTGAAACGATTAATCATTTATTGAAATAATCATCAACGAATTCAGTAATCGATTCATCGTTAACTGGAGCATAGAGATTCTAAAAAAGGCCAACAGCTGAAAGAACAACACAGTCAGACCAGCAACGAAGCCAAAACTGGAAAATAAAGAGAAACATTTTGCATTTAAATCCAAAAAAAAAGGTTAAAAAATCTGCAGACTGAGCCTTTTTTTTTTTTATCCAATCAATCAATGAATCGCTTGAATAATCGATTAGTGAAATAATCGGCAGCTGCAGCTCTAAACTGAAGCATCTCCGAGGAATCACTGCTGCTGACAGACAGAACTAGCCGACGGCACCAGCTCAGGTTTCTTTAACCATTATCACCAACACATTTTCTAGAAGCTCTGGGCTCGACCCAAAAATTAAAGGGCCAGTATCGTGTTTTTCAGCCTCATAGAATCATTTTACAATCCGGTAACTATCTTACCTTCAGTTATTACAAAAATGCCATAAATGTCAAATATGACTAAAAACAACTTTGACTTCATAATTTCATGCCTTGAAATTGGGCCTCTGTCTCTTTAAGAAAAGTCCTGCGCTTTCTGGAACTCCGCCTTCAGGAAGTCATCACAACACCGCTCCTCTGTTAACCCTTCAACAATGTTTTTACCAGCGTTTCACTGAGAAGTAGCACGTATAATGAACTCAATAGATGCGCAGTTCCACCAGGTGTTTGCTAATCGGTGCTGCCTCTAGTGTGAAGGAGCTGAGAGGGGGAGTCGTGGGCAAGAGCTGCTCTGTGAGGTGGAAGCTTAGAAACTGCAGCTCTGAGGAGGAGCTGCATCTCGAAGGCGGAGCTAGGTCCATCCAGGTGTTTTGCTCAGCTGAATGGTTGCCATGGAGATGAAAGGATTTCTTAAACATGCATGAAAGACTCAAGGCAACACTCCAGGTGTGTTTCTGATGAGTGAATAACAGAACATGATGGGAAGCTCTAAAAAGTCCATCTTACATGATACTGGCCCTTTAATAAATATGAAGCCCTAAATAACTTGAGCAAAAAAAAAAAAAAAAAAGTACCTGCTGGTTGAACGTAGCCTCTGACTCGACGCTCTGCTGGGTTTCCTTCGATGGAAACAGTTAAACTCATCTGAATGGTAAACTGAGCTTACTGAACTGACTGATAACCAGGATGAACTGGAATGAATGGATGATTGAACTGAAATGATTTTTTTGTAAAGAGCTCCGTAGAAACACAGAACTGAACTGAACGTTTACAGCTTGATGTGTCCCGACTAAGGACAGCTCCAACAACGACCGGGGGGGTCATTGGCACTGTGGTTGACAATCAGCGGAAGCTTGATGCAAACACAGAAACACTTTGCAAGAAACGTCAACAACAACGTTTCTTCTCCATAAAACTGAACAAAAACAGAACGCTGATGATGCGTATACTTAATAAACCTTATCCTGAATCTGTGCCGATTCATTCTTCGGGTCGCTCGTATGGAGGAGCAGCAGTAGTGAACGACCATGCATCACTCCATTCTGTCTGGCAGTGATCACCCTCTCCACTCTGAGTTTGACCTTTGACCCTCTGGATCCCAGGGGAGGGGTTGCTGGTCTGTGTTTTAACCACCGAGCTTCAAAGCTGTGTTGTTGTCTCTTCAAGCGGGAGGTTTGAAATGTTATTATTCTGTATTTATGGATCTTCTTTCAGTCCGACCAGAACTTTATTGATGGAGAAGTTTGGTGATTTTAGCCGCCGTTGGTTGAAGTTTATCACCCCACCCTCTGGTTAAATATGAATTATTGCTGTTTTTGGTTTTTTTACTGTGACTTGGTGTAAAATTAATTACCCATTAGGACATTAATAAAGACTGAAATATGATGGATTATTCTCTTATCCTAACAATAAAACAGACCAGTTCTATATCCTCGTCTTATTAGTTGCAACATATCATAAACCTTCCTTCTTAATCTTTATAGAGGAATTTAAACAACACATTAAAACACTTCAACATTAAAAAGATAATAAAGTTATAAATATAATTGATGTGTTTAATATTAAACCCGTTAGAACCTTTTCATCCTCAGAGGTCCGGGTTCTGCTGGCCCATACCTTTCTGTGTGTCTGGTCCCGGTCCTGGTTCTGGTCCTGGTTCTTCCAGCGCAGAAACTCTTTGAAGGAGAACGGATTCAACTCATCCTGGACCTCCTCCTCTTCCTCATCATCTGCAAAGAGGAGAAGCTGAAACACCGCACCGAACCGGTTCTGATCCAAACACACAGCTCTCTACGTGAACCTGATAACAACACACTGAGACCGAACCAGACGCAAATGACTCCGGACCGAACCGCTTGACTCACCGTCAGTAATGATCAGGGTTTTCCCGCCCCTCTGTCTGGACATGACGGACCCAGGCCGGCTCGGTTCCGCTGTCACCTCTGACTGATTGATCTCTTATAGGTCATTTTATCGAACAAATGGTCCCACAATCTGCCCTCCACAGAACCCGACCAGACCCGGAAATACACGTCCGGATAAAAGTCCACGTGACCGCAACTTCAGCTTCTATTGGTTGTAGCTGTCACGTGACATGAAGAGGGAAAAAACAAGGAAGCAGGTTCTTCCCGGTGAGCTGCCTGAACGTGTCTTGGATAGTTGTGGACCTGCAGAGATTTCCTGGAGAACTAGACCCAAACTTCTCTGCAGAGCCCAGCCCGAGCGGTGAGTACAGCCCAGTCGGTTCGGTTCTGTTCGGGTGTGTATTCAACTGGCTCCGGATTATTGCTCCGGCTGTTTCAGGTTCCGGCCGTTTAGTTTGACCCATTCCGAACTCCCTTAGATAATCCTCTAAAATAAAGTTGTCATGTTCATTTGCTGCTGCCGCTGCTGGGACCGATGTTCTGGAAGGTTCTGGTCCCTGGTGGTCTCAGTAAGGCTCAGTTGTAGCCGAAACGAAGAGACAACCTTGATGCATGTGGACCCGCGGTATCAGCTGGTTCTGGTGACTGATAAGGGAACATTAGTAAAAATAAAACAGTTTCTTAATGGGATTCGGTGTTGAGAGTTTATTCCCAGAGACACATTTACATCCAGAAGGATGGAGCCTTCTGGTGGGAAGCTCATGGATAGATTGATGATTTCCTTTATAAAATAAATAACATTACACTTTTTTTTTTTTTTTTTTTTTTTTTTTTTTTTGACACAATCCCAGTTATCAATCAATGAATGAAGTTAAGTTTAAACAGTTCTCTGTCTGAGGCAGAGGTCTGCAACCTTTACAACATCCAGTCCAGCTAAGTAAGACTTTAGAGCCGAAAACGTTACAAGACCGTAAAAAAAAAAAAAAAAAAAAAAAAAAATTAAAAAAAAACTTAAAGTTTTGATGGTCTACTTCTGGAAATTTGTTGTCGTTTTAAAATTATTTTATTTCTGTTTTTAGATTTTAACATAAAAAAACAAAAAACTTTTACAGAAAAGAAAATGGATACGTTTCCTTCTGTGGGATGTTGACATTTATGGAAAAGGAAAAAACTAAGCTGCAAACTGCAGCTTAATAAAAAAGGATCTAAAACCATACCGCTGGTATTTTAGCATTTATTATTAAATTTATATTTAAAGCGGGGGTGACATCACTGTATAAACTATTTCATGTAGCTGATATTGCTGCTTATGTTAATTCTCCAAAGAATTTCATAATGAAAATAACGTCACCTTTTAGTAGGGGGTGTTCTGGCAGGCCCGACTCCCCTCCCCGGTTAAAGGGTTGGGGACGGTAACGATCCGAGGCTCCGCCTGGCTGACGTCACGCGGATCGGCTGCAGCCATGTTTGGAAACGCCTCAGTGAACCGCGCTGAACTCCGTCTCAGACTGCGGTTAGCGCTGCGCGCCGCTTCCCATGGACGGACCGGTTCCACCGGACCGGACCCACGGACGGACCTCTCCGGTTCTCTCGTCCTTCGGGAGGAAAGCGGAAACGTCCCGCCGGTTCTGAGCCTCGGACAGAACGGCTCCGCTTTCAGCAGCCGTCCTCTTCTCAGGCGGAGCAGCCAGGCACGCTGGCGCGACCCGGCCCGGAACTAGCCGCTGCATCAGCTGGGGGGAGGAGGGAGGGCTGGTAGCTCGGTGCTGTGCTCTGATTGGACAATATGAATGACGTAGAAAGATAAGCTGCTCTCTGATTCGTCCGTTTTTGAGCAGAGAAGCAAAGCTGGCCGTCTGTGAGCAGGGCTGTTGGTACCGAGTCTTGACGTTCACACGGCCTCATCAGAGCCCAGCGGATCGGATTAAACCCACAAAACCACCGAAAAATGGCGTTCTGTTGTCAGGACCGTTTAAAACATGAGTTGGTTCTTTATCATTTTAAGCCAGAGTTATTCAGTTATTGCAGAAGGTCCAGCCTGCGGCTCCAGAGGTTGCAGACCCCTGGTCGAAGGAGACCCAGCAGAGCATCGAGTCATTCACTCCTCCTGGACCAGCAGGGGGCGACAGTGGAGAGGAGAACCCTCCCCCAGAACCAGAACCAGGCTCACTGGGGAGGGTTCGGTAGGCGGAGCAGAGACACAAAGAGAACCAGAAGAACTGCACCAGGAGTCCTTTCTATGTTAGAGAGAAGTAATGGCGGCAGCAGCTCAGCTGGTTCCAGCTGTGGAGAAGCTGGTCGCTGAACAAACATCTGGAGCTCTCCTGCATCCCATGCAGTCTGGTGTGGACCAGTGAATCCACTGGTTCTGTTCTGGAGTCCCAACCTAACATCCTGTCTGGATGCAGGTGAGGAGCTGCAGTGTTTCCGCTCCTAAATATTCAGTTATGCTGTATTCATATCTGAGGTGAGCCGATAGAAATAAGACTATGAATCCGTTTTATTGTTTCCTTCATTATTTATTGAGCCATAAAGCGTTTAATTGTGGCGTGAATGAGTCAGCAAGGGTCTCAGTTGCTGTTGTCCAGGTTTCATAAATGTTGCAGCTGTTGGTTCAGCAGAACAACGAGTTTCCAGGGCGATGAAAGCATTTCTGCAGCGCTGTTTTAAAGAACTCAAAGACTATGTGCAAAACAAGGACTCTGATGTTTTTCGCATATTATTAAACAAAATCTACCTTTAAGTAGAATTGAACACCAGAATATTTATCACATTAGAAAAATGGTTTAACCCGGTTACCAGCCGGTTTAACCCGGTTACCAGCCGGTTTAACTGGTTCAGAAGGCCTGATTGAACCGATGACTGGTAACCAGTCCTGGTTCCAACTGGGGTTCTGGTGTTTCCACAGGTGTCAGAATGTCCGAAGAGGCTCCAGCTGATGGCGAGTCGTCCCAGACCCAGAACCCGACCCAGTCCACACTGTCCCCGTCCCAGGCCCGCTCCCAGTCCCAGCAGGGGTCCAGTTCGTCCAGCGCTCCCACCTCGGCCAGCCAGTCGTCCAGCGGCTCGGGGACTCTGAGCAGCGTGGACACGCTCCCCGTCACCCTGCCGTCCGTCCCGGAGGAACCGGAGCCGCAGCCGTGGGGCCGGCTGCTCCCCATGGTTCCAGGGTTCCGGAGCCACGGTGAGCCGTGGGGGGGGGGGCGGATCAGAACCAGAACCAGAACTCATCCTGGTTCTTTGTGCTTGTTTCCAGACTGCGTGGAGGACCGGTACCTGTTCGGACGGGACGCCGCCTGTGACTACGTCCTAGACGACCCGGAGGACAGGAAGTCCAAGAGGTTCCGGATCTACAGCAAGAAGCACTTCAGGATCTACAGAGTGAGAACCGGACCGCTGGTTCTGCTGCTGGTTCTGGCCCAGAACCCTCACTGGTTCTGGTTCTGAGCCTAAATTATCCAACAAGAAACACGTCTGTCCTGCAGCTGGTTTGGTCTCACTAGTCCACCTGTCTGCCCCCCACCTGCCCACCTGTCTGCCCCCCACCTGTCCACCTGTCTGCCCCCCACCCGTCCTGTCTGCTGCCCTCCTGTCTGGCCCCCACCTGTCTGCCCCCCACCTGTCCTGTCTGCCCCCCACCTGCCCACCTGTCTGCCCCCCACCCGTCCTGTCTGCTGCCCTCCTGTCTGGCCCCCACCTGTCTGCCCCCCACCTGTCTGCCCCCCACCTGCCCACCTGTCTGCCCCCCACCCGTCCTGTCTGCCGCCCACCTGTCTGGCCCCCACCTGCCCACCTGTCTGCCCCCCACCCGTCCTGTCTGTTGCCCTCCTGTCTGCCCCCCACCCGTCCTGTCTGCCTCCCACCTGTCTGCCCCCCACCTGCCCACCTGTCTGCCCCCCACCCGTCCTGCCTGCCCCCCACCCGTCCTGTCTGCCTCCCACCTGTCTACCCCCACCTGTCTGCCCCCCACCCGTCCTGTCTGCCCCCCACCTGCCCACCTGTCTACCCCCCACCTGTCTGCCCCCCACCCGTCCTGTCTGCCGCCCACCTGTCTGCCCCCCACCCGTCCTGTCTGCTGCCCTCCTGTCTGGCCCCCTCCTGTCTGCCCCCCACCTGCCCACCTGTCTGCCCCCCACCCGTCCTGTCTGCCGCCCACCTGTCTGCCCCCCACCCGTCCTGTCTGCTGCCCTCCTGTCTGGCCCCCTCCTGTCTGCCCCCCACCTGCCCACCTGTCTGCCCCCCACCCGTCCTGTCTGCTGCCCTCCTGTCTGGCCCCCACCTGTCTGCCCCCCACCTGTCTGCCCCCCACCTGTCTGCCCTCCACCTGCCCACCTGTCTGCCCCCCACCCGTCCTGTCTGCCGCCCACCTGTCTGCCCCCCACCCATCCTGTCTGCTGCCCTCCTGTTTGGCCCCCACCCGTCCTGTCTGCCCCCCACCTGTCTGCCGCCCACCTGTCTGCCCCCCACCCGTCCTGTCTGCTGCCCTCCTGTCTGGCCCCCTCCTGTCTGCCCCCCACCTGCCCACCTGTCTGCCCCCCACCCGTCCTGTCTGCTGCCCTCCTGTTTGGCCCCCACCCGTCCTGTCTGCCGCCCTCCTGTCTGGCCCCCTCCTGTCTGCCCCCCACCTGTCTGCCCCCCACCCGTCCTGTCTGCTGCCCTCCTGTCTGGCCCCCTCCTGTCTGCCCCCCACCCGTCCTGTCTGCCGCCCACCTGTCTGCCCCCCACCCGTCCTGTCTGCCGCCCTCCTGTCTGGCCCCCTCCTGTCTGCCCCCCACCTGCCCACCTGTCTGCCCCCCACCCCTCCTGTCTGCCCCCAGGAGGGCTCTGAGGTCTTCGTCGAGGACTACAGTAACAACGGCACGTTTGTGGACGGCGTTAAGGTCGGGAAAAATAAAAAATTGCCTCTAACAAACAATGCTGTCCTGTCTCTGGCCGAGCAGCGGAACCGAGGTGACACACCTGAGTCACGTGACTCACCAACACACCTGTCTCACCTTCCAAGTGTCACATGCCTCACCTCGTCCTCCCGTCCTCTGTCCCCTGCAGTGTTTGTCTTCATCGACCTGATGTACGACGATCAGTCCAGTTTACCCAGAGCTCTGCAGGAGAAGTATGTGCTGACCCGGCGGATCGGAACGTGAGTCTGCTTTGGTTCTGTAGCCAAGAGAGGTCCGCTTCCTGTGTCGGAGCCCGCCCAGAGGTCCGCTTCCTGATCCAGCATGGATCCCGGCGTAACGACCGAAGCCGGTCCATTAACCCCACCCCCTCGCTGTGTTCCAGGGGGGTCTGCGGCGAGGTCCGGCTGGCCTTCGAGCGCGCCACCTGCAGGAAGCTCGCTGTCAAGATCATCAGCAAGAAGAACTTCCAGTCTGAGGGGGTGGGGCTTTGATCCGATTGGGTCTCATGTCTCCTTCCTGTCAATGCTCACTTCAGAACTACAAACATGGCGCCATGAACATTATGGTGATCATGTGACCTGTTTGTCTTATCGTCCAATTACAGACGGCGACACGGAACGCAGAGACAGAGATTGAGATTCTGCAGAGGGTTGATCACGTGAGTAAAACCAACGAAGAAGAGAAGACATGTCTCCTGGTCTCCTCTGTCCTTATCCCCAACCCTGTGTCCCCGTATCCTGCAGCCTTGTCTCATAAGGACGGAGGACTTCTATCAGACGGAGGACAGTTACTACATTGTCCTGGAGCTGTAAGTCCAACCTGAGCCTTTCGTCTTTGTTCCCATGTTCGTGTGGCTGTCCCTGACCCCGCCCCTCGCGTCCGTCCAGCTGACCATGCGCCCTATGTTTTGGTCTCTGACTCCGCCCCTCTATGGTTCTCAGTGTTTATGACCCCACCCTCTCTGTGACCCCGCCCTGTCTCTCTGACTCCGCCCCTCAGGATGGAGGGTGGCGAGCTCTTCCACAGAGTCAAGTCTCAGCAGCAGCTCAACGAAGACGTGGCCAAGCTTTACTTCTACCAGATGCTCTGTGCCGTGCAGGTGAGGCTGTTGCCAAGGTAACCAGCACTAACAGGTGACAACCAGGTAACTGTGTGTGTGTGTGTGTGTGTGTGTGTAGTATCTCCACAGGAATGGGATCATCCACAGAGATCTGAAGCCAGAGAACGTCCTCCTGTCCTCTACTGAGGACACCTGTCTCATCAAGGTAAGCTCTCCTTCCTCGTCCTCCAAGCATCAGAGCGGCCTCCCTGTGACTCCGCCCCCTTGTGTCAGGTGACGGACTTCAACCAGTCCAGGATCCTGGAGGAGGCCGCCCTCATGAGGACTCTGTGTGGGACTCCGTCCTACCTGGCTCCCGAGGTCTTCACCCACGCCTCCACCACCGGCTACGGGCTGGCCGTGGACGCCTGGAGCTTGGGCGTGCTGCTGTTCGTCTGGTAGGCTCCGCCCCCTTCGGCCGCCGCGCCGGGCGTGTCCTCGGACTCTAACCTGAGTGTCTTTGACAGCCTGAGCGGCTACGCCCCGTTCCACGAGAGCTTCAGCGAGCGCTCGGTGACGGAGCAGATCATCCGAGGAGAGTTCACCATGGTCCCGTCCAAGTGGAGGCGCGTCTCCAACCAAGGTAACCATGGTAACCGGGGGGGGGTATCCTGTGGGGATGAGCTGATGTTGACATGGTCGCTGGTGTTTCAGCAAAAGATGTGGTGAGGAAGCTGCTGGTGGTGGACCCCACACAGAGGATGACTGTGGATGAAGCTCTGCAGCACCCCTGGCTGCAGGTAGGAGAACTGCACCATCATCATCACCACCATTACCACCGCCATCATCATCATCACCGTTAACATCGTTACCGCCATCATCATCATCATCCCTTCAGTACTGCGCAGTGAAAGTACTCCTAGAAGTACATTCATATCAAAGGTTACTTTAGTAAAGGTAGTTAGTTACTACCTTCCTCTCCAGGAGCAAGTGGTTGCGGGTTCTAAACCCAAGCATTCAGGTTCATCAGTGTCTTCTGGCTTTAACATTTAAATATATCCATAAATCAGATTAAAGTCCAGCAGGGACCCCTGCTGGAGGCTGAAGGAATAACAATCCCAGCCCCCTGAAGAGAACCAGCTTCTCACATGGAGAACCTGGTTCTGGTTCTGGTTCCATGTTTGGGCTGGAGGTCTTCTCTACAGACCTGGCTCCTAATGAATTTAGCTGGGGGGCTCAGTAATCAGGCTTTTTATTTAATATTAAAACACAAATGTCTATATAAAATAAAATAACCATGTTTATTCACACAGAATGAACAATAGTGATGTCGACGGTGACATGTAGAAAATTCTGCTCAGATTAGCATAAACTTTAGCTTAATACGTTGCAGAAATCTCAGAAACTAATGTCTCCAGTCTCTGAAGTCTTTAAATGCAAAACCAGGCAGTGATGTGTGAGAAATAACGTGTCTGCAGGGGAAACAGTCTGCTGCTAATGCTAGCTATACAGACAGAAATATTTTGGAGTGTGAATGAGAGGAATCCTGAAACATCAGTAGAACCCTGTCCTGATACCTGCCTGGTTCCTCCCTGCAGCAGATCAGTGTTAATCTCTCCTGTCCTGAGGAGGCCTTGCATTGCTGGCCTCTGGTCTAAAGTCTCCTCCCTGACTCTTTGCTCTTTCTGTTGCCACAGTAAGGATTTATTTTAAACCTGGAAATACATATTTAAATATCGAGCACAGCTTTACAGGAATGAAAGAGGACTGGGTTTACTCCTGGGATGAAATAAGCGGCAAGGGGTGTACCACAGGTAAAGGTGAGTGGAGCTGCTAAAAATATACTCAAGTAAGAGTAGTACTACTACAACATATTTTTACTCAAGTAAAACGTATTTGGTAAAAAGGCTTCTAAAGTACTTAATAACTGATCATAAAATCTGATTAGAATCAGAATAATTAGAATAAAATCTGATATTAGAACAGGGCAATGTAGTTCCAGTGACCACATGTCGTGTTTACTGCATGTCAGGTTCAACAGGCTCAGCAGGTGGAAAACGCCATCAGGACTAATCTGGAGCAAAAACGAGATGGAGCCGCGTCTGTGTCTCGTAGATTTCTGGTTCAAATCTGTTTCTTCTTTTTGTTGAAGTTACTTGCATTGAATAGAGTATCCAGAGATTTACTCAAGTAAGAGCAGCAATACTTCATAATGATCAAACAAAAAGGTACAGTGCAGTAAAACCACTCCTAAAAGTACTTGTAGAGCGAATGTAACTAGTTACTAGCCACCTCTGAACATGGATAACAGCAACGTTCGTGTTCTTGTTGACAAGCTTAACGGGGTATATTGGCTTGGATTCACCAGTCGTCATTTAGCCAACATCTGCGGTTTGCCTCTCCCACACACCGGCGTGCAGCTCTGCCCAGCAGCACGTCTCCTTCACTGACCCACTGGTGTAAAACCGAGCTTCGTGTGTGTACGCTTGTGGTGCGTTTAAAGACGGTTAGGAAAAACGGATTAAACAGAGCGCGCAGAAAAAGCTGCTGAGCTCCAGCCGTCCTGTCCAACCATCCGGGAAGACCGCTCTGGGTGGGGCATGATGGGAAATGTAGGCGGAGGCTCACTGTGGCTCTGCTGTTTCAGGATCAGCAGATGCTGCAGACGGCTCGCAGACTCATGTACCCGGCAGGAGGAGATGATGCTCCTGCAGCTGCTTCCATGGTAACTGCACACAATCACACACCTCCATGTAACAGCGTGAAGCCCCGCCTCTTATGGCAGCCTGGCTCCTCCCATCTACAGGAGGCGGCGTCATCAACAGGAGAAAGCTCCAGGAAACGAGGAAGAGGAGGCGAGGATGAGGAGCATCATCATCCAGCAAAGAGGAAGGTTTAGTTTTATCACCAGTTGCTGCTTCAGTGTTTTTGTTTTTTAACCAATTGGTCGGTTGGACCTGCTGCTGTAGAACCGTCCCGCGCTGATGTTCAGGTTCTGATGATGAAGATGGAACAATAAACGGAACCAGAGGAAAAACCGTCTGCAGTGTTTTTATTTGAAGAGAAACCTTTACCTGATGGAGAGCAGAACCGAACCAGAACCAGTCTGAATATGGGGGTCCAGTGGGAGGAGCTGAGCAGTGATTGGACCTCCACGTTGGTGCTCAGGCTCAACCACTAGGGGGAGACATTCTCAGCAGGAAGAGGTTTTCATGTTGGGTTAAAGATGGCCGTCGTCAGGGTTTCTGCAGGTTTATGAAGATGAAGGATAAAATTTCAAATGTTTCTGATTTTCAGAGACTAAACTTTAGTTAATCTCCAGATTGGAGGTGAGTTAATGCAGCTGAATGTTGTCTGGACTCCAAGATGGCCGCCGCCTCCTGATGGAGGAGCTGCTCAGCAGCATCTGGACAGGCTGGAATCACGCTGAAGGTCCGCTCCATGGAGCCGGAACCACTACCAGCACCGACAGCAGAACGGTTCTGAACTAAACCGCTGCTGGGTTCTGGAAGCACTGGGGACCCGGTTCGGCCCAGAAACCTCAGCGCTACTGGTGGGGCTTGACAGACATGTTCCATCGAGTTAATATTTGGTTTTGAATGAAATTTAACAAAATCAGCAACATTTTCAGTTCAAAACCCCCTTTTGCTGCTGAATTATTGAATAAACAGACATCTGAGCTCAACAGATGTTTCTAGTTTTAGTCCGACTGTCTGGACTGATCCCGGGTCGGTGTCGCCGCAGCAGCCTGTAGGAGGCGCTGCAGGCTCAGGCGAATAATCACAACCACAGAGGGAGAAAATAATCAGCTTTATTTCATCAGAAAGGCTCAGTGGGCGTCACATGACGCAATCGGGTCAATCATGGTGGCCAATCAGAGCCCAGCGTGCTCTGATCCACCTGGTTATTAAAATGAAATCGGATGGATGGAGAGGCTCCGCCCTCTCAGTGACGTCACAGCCTGGCCCGCCGGCGGTCTCTGACCACGAACAGGACGGCGTGAGCGTCATCGAACGACCTGCCGACGGCTGACTGGACGCGGCTTCTCCAGCGCTGCAGCTGGGGGCGCTCCTTCAGGATGTCCCGCCCACTTCCCAGAGGCTGCAGACACATTGAGCATGCTCAGAACCAGCCACGCAGCAAAGCCCCCCCCCGAGCCTCTCACCTGCATGAGCTCACAGATGGCGAGCAGGTCGGCCAAGGTGATGTCATCGCCGCAGAGGAACGGCTGGCGGCGGAGGAACATGGACTCCAGCCGGTCCAGCGTGGCGTCCAGGTCCGACAGGGCCCGGTCCAGACGGTCCTGGTCCACGGGGGCGCCGAGCTGGGCGGGGAGCAGCACCTGAGGGGGCGGAGTCTTATGAGGGAAGCGTGTGATTCCAGGAAGTGTGATTCCAGGACGTGTGTTTACCTCCAGCATAAAGACCTTGGCAGCGTGGGGTCTGGTGTTGGTGTGGTGCCAGGCCAGGTACTCGTCCACGCGGGCTCGTCGCTCTGGTTGCCGTGGATACCAGTGTGGAGGGACGTCGTACTTGGTGGCCAGGTACTTCAGGATGGCGTCACTGTGACACACAGACAGGTGAGTCAGCTCTGCTGCTTGCTCTGAGCTACAGGAAGCCTGAAGGGTCAAAACTAGGCCGGTGGACGTCTCGGCAGATTCATCCCAGCCTCAACCTCAGCCATGACCGGAAATCAGACTCTATAGGCCTCAGCAGGTCAAAGGTCATGCAGGTAAATGTGAAGGAGCACCTCTCTGTGAGGACGAAGCTGTTGTCCACCAGGACAGGGACCTTCTGCATGGGGTTCAGCTTGGAGAACTCTGCGGTTCGGTGTTCTCCTGCAAACATCCAGCTGTTAAAATGTCGCAGATTCAGAGAAAACAACTTTATTGTCCAACACCTGATGACAGGGAAACATTTCTGCTCCTGCCCAGAGCTGCTGTGGCCTTCAGCAGGCCTGCGCTCCTCCACAGGACCCATCAGAGGCTCGTTTTATGAGCCGAATCTAGGAGCGGACTCCTCGGAACCAGGTCCCATTTTAAACTTTGCTCAGCTTTGTTTCTGTCCTCAGATTCTTGAATAAAACCTTGAAGCGATCAGAATTTAAGCGCAGTTTGGACAAACTGGGTCAAAGTTTAACGGATCAGAGTTCAGAGCAGAAACGGTTCAGTTCTCTGATTGGACCGGATCAGCCGCTCAGTGAACTGGTTAGTTAACCTGGTAACTGGTTAGTTAGACTGGTAACTGGTTCGTTAGACTGGTAGCTGCCCACCTTTCCTCAGAGCCACGCTGTGGACCCGGTGCGGGATCTTGGTGCGGGTCAGCAGGATGTGGACGGCTCTGCAAGGCTGCGACAGCAGGTCCAGGTACACCTCTACCAGCCGGCCCGTTGCCATGGAGACCAGGTATTTTCTGTTAACCAGGTGAACGTCTTAAACTGACGGTATCCCGCTGCTCTCCGTCTGTCAGCGGCTACAGCTGCTCCTCTGCTCCCCCTGCTGGCATCGCGTCGAACCGCACCAGATGGTTATGGCAGGCCGTTTTAAATTAAAACTGGTTGTTCACACATTGCTCTTCTTTGTGCAACCGTCAACACATTGCCAAGCTGAGAATTGAGCATCTTCAAAAACCTTATTTCATTTTTTTTTTTTGTCATTTAAATTTCCAAATGCTCCATAAATCTGTGGTGTTTTGACAATAATTATTCCAGATATGTGACGTCATTCTGACTGGTCAGAAAGTCAGAATATCAGTAAAAGAAAAGCTGTGGAGATTAAGAGATGTTTCAAATATCTCTTATCTGGAGAGATCTTAAAGGGAATCAGATGAGTCAGAATTACGGTTCTAGATATCTCTGAGTTAGTTCTGCTGGGTCATTGCTTCCAAGAGATCTGCAGTTTAAATTATACTGATCGAATCTGATAAATCTTCCATCGAAAAATACATTTAAGGTATCTTTAATTAGAATCATGACTACTCAGAACAAAAAGTGAGTTATATGTACTTTATGACTTGTCGTAATTTAACTGTTGATATCTGAGATAAATGTTTCAGATAGTCAGTAATTCATTGAGATATCTTGAATTAAATCTCCCATACGTCTTAATGGTAAATCTGACGTCATTTAATCAAAGTGTAATTACAGATATCTAAATTTCCTGATTCGTCTGGCCATGAACTAATTTCAGATTTCTGGCATGTAAGTGCGGTGAAAGTGATTTAATGTTCAAGTGGCCTGCCTTGAGTCTACCTGTGAGTAAAAGCAGCAGCATGGCGGACATCTGGCGCTCTGATCATGGCGCCGAAAGGCCCCTACCCACCTGGAAACACCAGCGCTGGCCTCCTTTCGTTCAGTAATCGGGGGACCTTTGTGGGTCCAAGCGCTGTGATTCCTGCAGGGCTGTTGGGCCGGAGCCTCAGCGTGTCTGGAGGATCCCAGCAGGCCCAGTAGAGCAGGTTCTGGTTCCTGCTGGTGTCCTTATTGCTGATGATGAGCTAATAATAGAATCACCACAGCCTCGTCACTTCAGCAGGTTCTGGTCCAGAAACGCCTTCATGTCTGGAGCAGAGCTGAAGGTCCTGGAAGAGAACCGGGCCGAACCAGAACCCTGGGGTTCATCGTGAACAAACTGGACTTTGTGGAGCAGAACCGGGTCGGAACCAGGACCAGAATCTAAAGGCTGAACTTCCTGGCTCTGACCTTCGTCCCTGCAGTCTTCCTCCCTGTGGCCCACTGAGCATGCTCAGTAGGCGGGCAGAGATAAAGCCACAGGGAGCTGATGGGATTACCGCGGCAGAGCAGCTCCGCAAGCCGACCCGAACGAGCGGAACCACCGGGAAGTCCTGGGGAGTTCTGCTGGATCCGGAAGACCATCAGGTCAGTTGTTGATGGGGGGGGGGGTCGGCTGACAGGAGGAGGAAGCTGAGTTTGTTTCTGAGGAGTCCGGTTCTGATCCGCAGCTGGATCCCAGGCCGACCCGGGTCGGGTCAGAACCAAGGTTCTGCCGCAGACCGGGTTCAGACGGGTTCTGATGGAGCGATTTATCCGAACAGAGGCTCGGTTCTGCAGACCGGACCTCGAAGCGAGCAGGAGGTTCTGGCAGCTCCTCAGCTGGACTCGGCTCGAATCGGACCGACCAGTTGGAGGGTCAGAGACCATCCCCCCCCCCCCCGGGAGGACAGCGGGACACGCCTGCTGTCCTCCCAGGGGGGGGGGCACTGTCCTCCCGGGGGGGCGATCAGGCGGAACCAGAGGCAGCGGGTCTGGATCAGCCTCCTGGTCTCCTCCAGGTTCTGCCTGATCGCCCCCCCCGGGAGGACAGTGCCCCCCCCACCAGGGACTCTGAGGTCCCACCAACATCTAGATCAGGGGTGTCCAAAGTGTGGGGCAGGGGCCATCTGTGGCCCTTGAAACGTTCGTGTCTGGCCCCTGACCTGGAAAACCGACCCTCAGAACAGCCGATGAAGGTTCTCCTCCTTGGGGGTCTGAGGTTCTGGTTCTGACCGGGACGTTTCTGCAGGAGGCTCCTCAGGAAGCTTGGAGACCTGTGGATGGTCCATGTCTGAGGAGCTCCAGGAGCAGGTCTCAGGTGTTCCTCCAGGGACGCTGGTCCTCACTCTGGTTCTAGAACAGGATGAAGTGGGTCCAGAAGACCTCTGATCCTGGACTGGTTTCATTCTGAAGCAACTTAGAAGAACATCTCAGCTCCTGGAGCAGCTTCCAAGGTTCTCCAGGAGCTTCCTGGAAGTCTCTCTGAGGTTCTGTGGGTGTGACGGTCCGCAGGTCCAGGGTCCAGGAGGTAGGTGGAGCTCCTAGGTGGAGCTCCGAGATGTTCTGGAGGAGCCGACTCGGAGAGAGATGGACTTTCTCAGGGTTCTACAGGTCCAGATTAAACTCAGGTACCTCCAGCCAGCTCTGGTCCAGGACTCGGTTTGGTCCAGTTTCAGTCCAACAGCAGTGAGTCAGAACCATCTGGAGACCACAGTGAGAACTGGTTCTGGTGGTTTCCAGGAGGTTCTGCAGAACCGCTGGAGGTTCTGGAGAGTTAGAACCGGTAATGATGGTCTGTGGGCTCCATTCGGATCAGAACCAAAGATTCAGCCAGCCAGATCCCACTCAGCTTCTCCTCCAGCTGGTTCTGATCCGCTCACCAGAACCAGAACCAGGGCAGGAGTCCACATCCAGCCGCCACCGGGGGCGCTGTGGCGGGTTGTGGGTTTGATTCCAGCGGTTCTGGTTCTGTGCTGGGTTGGACCAGAACCGTCAGAGCAACGTGTTGGTGTTCCAGGATGATGCTGAGCGACGAGTGGACCATGATGAAGAGCAGCAGCTCGGAGCTGGACGGCAGGAGCCCCGGCAGGTCGAAGGTCAGCCCCGCCCCCGGCTCTGCGGTTAATCCGTGTTAATCTGGAGTTAAAGCGTCCGATCAACGTGTCGCTAATCTGGAGCGTCTGCCAGCTGCGCTGATCTGCTGAGGAGCCTCTGAGCAGTGCCAGGAGGGTCACGGGGAAAGTATTCACACCCTCGATGGTTCCCAGTTTGTCCCAGTTGTATGTTAACCCCAGTCTCTTCCAGCTGAGAGGAATCTCTGTTCTCATTCAGCCACGTTGGACGGTTCTCCAGCAGCATCTCAGTAGGATTTGACTAGGCCACTCCAGAGTCTTCATGTTGTTCTCCTTCAGCCAGTCGGAGGTGGACCTCCAGAACCCAGCCTGAGGTCACCAACAGGCGGCCCGACGTTCTCCTCCAGCAGAACCCATGGATCCCTTCATCTCAGCAGGTCTTCCAGGTCCTGAAGCAGCAGCCCAGACCATCACACTGCCACCACCGTGCTTTACTGTCGCTATGTTGATCCTTTACTCCGGATGCAACGAGACGCACACCTTCCCACCAGCTGCTGTGGACCGACCGGACAGTCGGTCCACAGCAGCTGGTGGGATCGTCGGGATGTCTTCGTTCTCCCAGCAGGTCTCGGTTCCGATTCTGTGCCGAGACTCGGAACCTCGCTGGCCTCGGGTGTGCGGCTCTTCAGATGTTGTTGTGGCGTCTGCTGTGAGCTCCTGGATGACTCGCCTCTGAGCCCTGGGGGGGGTCCTCCCGGGAAGCTTCAGCACTGCTCCATGTTTCTCCAGGTGTGGATCGCGGCTCACGGTGGTTCCCTGGAGGCCCACAGCTTCAGAAACGGCTTTTAACCCTTTCCAGGCCGAGTCCAGGCTGACGACCAGCTTTAGAGGCTCTTCTGGTCTACTTCATGCTGTCAGGCGGGTCCTGTGGAAGTGGGCGGGGCTGGAGACGGTGACCCAGGTGGGATAAACCAGCTGTGTTTTAACGGGGGAGGGGGGAGTAGGGTGGGATTATTTTCTCCCTTAATCATCATCTTCATTTAAAAACTGCATTCTGTTTCTTTGGTGCTTAAACTGGTTTGATCTGAAACACTGAACTGGAACAAACTGGGAACCAGGTAGGGTGTGAATACTTTCTCCCCCCCTGTAATCTGACCAGAACTCTCCCACAGCGGGTTGGATCTGCTGACACCAGAACCTCTGATGATCCAGATGGAGGTTCCTCCAGAACCATGAGAACCAAGTTCTGCTACTCACGCTGTGTGTGTGTGTGTGTGTGTGTGTGTGTGTGTGTGTGTGTTCAGAGGTGTTGCACTTTCCTCTTATGGTCTGTCGCCGTGCTGTTCGCCGTGGCAGCTGTTGTCACGGCAACACTAACCGTCCTGCATCTCCACCAGTATCCTCTACCCTTCATCAGCAGGTAACACCTGTCTGCTCTGCTCACCTGCTGCTGTGTCTCTGGATGAATGTTCACCTGCTGTTGTCATGGTAACAGGGGTGGAGCCTCCACACCCGCCATTTCCACCAGTTCCAGAGACTCCGGCGCCCTCGTGACCATCTCCCGTGTGGCGGACGGAGAACCCGTCAGCGTCTTCCTGGACCCCAACTGCCCGGACCTCACCGAGCACTTCCTGCGCTGGGAGGCGCTGCACAGCTCGCTGCTGCGGACGCTGGCCAATCACAACGCAGGTGACTGGAAGGAGCGGGGGGCGGTCCAGAAGCTGGGGGACGACCTGAAGGCGTTAACAGGCCACGCCCACAACCTGAGGCTGGAAACCGATTCTCTGAAGAGGGGGCAAGGTGTTCTGGAACAGCGGATGGAGCGGCTGCAGAGCGAGCAGAGCCGCGTCCTCCAGGTACAGCTGTGACATCATCAGTCCAGCAGGTCATTAACCAGTCGGGGCTGTCCACCTGTACAGGTGCTGTCTGACAGCCACTCCAGCAGGTCGTTAACCAGTCGGGGCTGTCCACCTGTACAGGTGCTGTCTGACAGCCACTCAGGTATGCTGAAGCTGGCCGAGAGCTTCAGCGATTCTCTGCTCGGCCTGAAGAGGGAGACGGAGAGCCTGAGGAGGCTGAAGAGTGAGCTGAGCCGAGACCTCGTCCAGACAGGTGAGACTCAGGTAACGCAGACACTAACCGCTGGTTTTAATGAGCCTCTTACTGTTTCCATGGCAACCTGTCTCCTCAGTGGTCCAGCCCAGAGACTGCAGCAACATCCTGGCTTCCGGCGTCTCTCAGGACGGAGTCTACTCTGTGTTTCCGACCCATGACCCCGAGGGCTTCATGGTGTACTGCGACATGAGCACTGACGGAGGAGGCTGGACGGTACGAACACTGCCCCCTGCTGGTCAGGAGGGCTCCATCCTGCTGCGCCTGTGGTGGACTGGTGCACCTGTCTCCATGCTGTGGGACACTGCTGTCCTCTAATCTCCCTGTTTGTCCTGCAGGTGGTCCAGAGGAGGGAGGACGGCTCAGTGAACTTCTTCAGAGGCTGGGAGGCCTACAGGGACGGCTTCGGGACCACCACAGGGGAGCACTGGTTGGGTGGGTTCATGACCTTTACTGGTGGACCAATCAGAGCTGAGCATCTCTCTGCTCTGATTGGTTGTTACCGAGGCTGTGTGTGAAGCTTGATGTTCAGCTGGTCGAGCCTCATGTTCCAGATGATGTTAGACTGGAGGCCTAACTGGGGGCACTGGAGGCCAGAGACCGACTCCAGTATCACTTCTTAACTTGGGTCCATTATAATTCCTTCCAGTCTCATCCAGCCTTTTGTTTCACTGCTTTCATCAACAGACGTTTCATTCAGGGATCTATCTGTGACAGTAGTGCTTGAAATTAAATCGAAAGTTATGAAAACCTGCGACCCCTACCCTCATACCACCAACCAAGGGATCTCCTGCAGAACCAGACGTCCTGGTCCTTCTGCAGTCACTTTGTTCAGGTTGAAGACTAGTAGGAAATTAATCTTATTGGGGCCTGAAAAACTATACATTAGATGCACATAGTTATGGTTTTTTGGTTATTAAACATTACCTTATTGTTAGCTTGGATATTTGCTCTGTGGTTAGATCCTCATTGGTATGTCACTCTGGATAGAAACGTCCGCCAGCTGCAGGCTGGAAACATGAATCTTCTTGGGACTCTGATCAGAACCTGGTTGTCTAAATGAGACATCTTAGCGAGCTAACTCTCACTCTGTCTGCATGTCTCAGGTCTGCAGAGGATCTACGCCCTCACCAGGTCAGGAGGCTACGAGTTGCGTATCGACATGGCTGACTTCGATAATGCCACGGCGTTCGCTCTCTACTCTGATTTCTCTGTTGGTCGAGACTCAGTGAACCCAGAGGAGGACGGGTACCCGCTGATTGTGGATGGGTACTCTGGGACGGCAGGTACTGCACACTAACAATTGGACCACACAGTACTACCCAGTATTACAGTGTACTAACCAGTACTCTTCTTCTGCCTCCTCAAGGGGACTCTCTTCTGAAGCACTCAGGGATGCGCTTTACCACCAAAGACCGGGACCAGGACCAGTCTGAGAACAACTGTGCAGCGTACTACCAAGGGGCATGGTGGTACCGGAACTGCCATACCTCCAACCTGAACGGACAGTACCTGCGAGGAGGCCACGCCTCCTATGCCGATGGTGTGGAGTGGTCCAGCTGGACCGGCTGGCAGTACTCGCTGCGGTTCACAGAGATGAAGATACGACCCAGGAGACCAGAGTCCTGAACCGGGACCCAAGTCCAGCTCTGTGCTCCAGAACCTCCATGTTTAATAAAATGTTTTGATCCGTTCTTGTCCTGCTGTGTGTGTTTTCTGATCAGTACTGGGTTATATTGATGAGTGATTGTGGGATTTTAATATTAATCATTCTTGACCAAACCGGTCTGACTGAGCCAAGCTTTGTGGCTTAGATCCCAGGAGAATAAAACCCATAAGTGAGTGATGAAGATGAAGCAGCTAACAGCAGAGGACCATTTTCCTGTCCTCCCTTGACTGTTTATTTATATATATATATATATATATATATATATATATATATATATATATATATATATATATATATATATATATATATATATATATATATATATATATATATAATGTGTGTATACAACTGCTCAAAAAAATAAAGGGAACACTTAAACAAAACAATGTAACTCCAAATCAGTCCCACCTTTGTAGCATCAGTGTCGCCAGTGATGTAGTAACACTTACTGTGAATCAGTTTCACCTGCTGCTGTGTAAATGGAGCATACAGCAGGTGGAAATGAGAGGCAATTCGCAAGACAACCTCTATAAAAGAGTGATTCTGCAGGTGGTGACCACAGATCATTTCTCTGTTCTCGTCCTTTCTGGTTGAACTTTTAATCACTGTTTCATTTTGTCAGTGCTGTCACGCATAGAGGCATCATGAGGTGTGTTTTACAGGCCACTGAAGTTGCTCAAGCAGTGCAGCTAATCCAAGATGGAACATCAATGCGACCGGTGGCAAGAAGATTTGCTGTCTCTCAGCACAGAGTCCAGAGCAGGAACAGGTACCAGGAGATAGGCCAGGAGACATGGAGGGGACCGTAGGAGGGCTACAACCCAGCAGCAGGACCGCTACCTCGTCCTTTGTGCAAGGAGGAACAGGAGGTCCACTGCCAGGGCCCTAGAAAATGACCTCCAGCAGGCCACTAATGTGCATGTTTCTACTCAAACTGTCAGGGCCCTCATTTCACTCCATGAGAGTGAAATGAGGGCCCAGCGTCCACATAGAGGGCCTGTGCTGACAGCCCAACACCGTGCAGGACGACTGGCGTTTGCTAGGGAACACCAGAATTAGCAGATTGGCCACTGGCACCCAGTGCTCTTCATGGATGAAAGCAGGTTCACACTGAACAGACGTGGCAGAGTCTGGAGACACTGTGGAGAACGTTATGCTGCCTGCAACATCCTCCAGCATGACCGGTTTGGTGGTGAGTCAGTCATGGTGTGGGGAGGCATTTCTTTGGATGGCTGCACAGCCCTCCATGTGCTAGCCAGAGGTGCTCTGACTGCCATAAGGTACCGGGATGAGATCCTCAGACCCATTGTGAGACCATATGCTGGTGCAGTGGGCCCTGGGCTCCTTCTTATGCATGACAATGCTCGGCCTCATGTGGCTGAAGTGTGTCAGCAGTTCCTGCATGATGAGGGCGTTGATGTTCTGGACTGGCCTGCCCGTTCCCCAGACCTGAATCCAGCTGAGCACATCTGGGACATCATGTTTGGGTCAATCCACCAATGCCACATTGCACCATGAACAGGAGCACCATGTTCAGGAGCTAACTGATGCTCTAATCCAGGTCTGGGAAGAGATCCCTCAGGAGAACACCTGCTGCCTCATCAGGATAATGCCCAGGCGTTGTCTTGAGGAATATTCACTGAATCAGCCTGTCATGTTATTTTCCATTTTCAATATGAAAGTGGAAATAACACTTGAGTATGAATCCAGATCTCCATGGGGTAATAATTTTGATTTGCATTGATAATTTTTGTGTTATTTTCTTCTCAATCAATTCTACTGTGTTAATAATAAAGTTTTTCAATGAGAATATTTAATTAATTGAGATCTAGGATGTGTTATTTTAGTGTTCCCTTTAATTTTGTGATATATATATATATATATATATATATATATATATATATATATATATATATATATATATATATATATATATATATAGGCTGGACTGTTTACCATGACCCTCCCGCCGGGCGGTGACATGACCACGTGACCACGCGGACCGAGTAAAACAAACTCAGGCTGTGATTCGCGGGAAAAAGAAAAAAATGGCGGCTGTGGGAGTTTGAAGTTCAGTGCCGCGAAACAGAGACAGGAGGACCAGGAGGAGGACAGCGGGACCAGGAGGACAGAGAGAGGACCCAGAGATTCTCTGAGCCGGTACCGAACTCCTGACTGTCTCACGGCCACTGGACCCCGAGCGGCTCGGAGAGCACCGGGAGGAGGAGAGACCGTGAACGCTTCAGAGGAGGTGAGACCGGGCTGGGTTCTGGAAGAGGACCCGGTTCTGCGGCTGACACCGGTCCGGCTCGGCCCGGTCCAGTTTGTCGGTCAGAGCTGCTCAGTGACAGATGTGTTAATGTAGAAACTGTGATAATAACCGGATCCGGTGCTGGACCAGGAAGACTGCAGCAACTGGCAGCGGTATTAACGGGGTTATTAACTGGATTACTAACAGGGTTATTAACGGGGTTATTAACTGGATTAGTAACAGGGTTATTAACGGGGTTATTAACTGGATTATTAACTGGATTACTAACAGGGTTATTAACGGGGTTAGTGACGGGGATTACGGGTTATTAACGGGTATGCCGGCTCAGGGTGTGCTGCTTTCTGTGGTTAGCAGGTTAGTTAACGGTTTATCATCAGGCGATGTACTGCGCATGCTCTGACCTGTCAGAAACCCCCCGAGAGTTCAGGAATGAATCACAGCAGCAGCTGAACAACTGTCTGTCTGTCTTTACATCCGCCTGTCTCTCTCTCCATCTGCTGGAGCTCATCAAGACCTTCTGCAGTCTGGAGCTCAGGTGTCTCACATCTGTCTGCAGGATGTTTGAGGACCTGATCGAACCCTTCTGCAGTCTGGAGCCTCAGGTGTCTCCAGGGGGCGGGGCCTGCCACAGCAGAGGGGTCCTCGAGGAGGATGAGGGGGCGGAGCCTAACCTGAGCGAGGGTCAGTTTGTTCTCTGCCGCTGGTCAGATGGCCTCTACTACGTGGGGAAGATCCAGAGGGTGAGTTCAGCTGCAGACTGGAGCTGTCAGCGGTCTGCTCTGATTGGCTGGGAGCTCTGAGTGTGTTGCTCTGATTGGTTGACAGGTGAGCCCCCCCAGGCAGAGCTGCTTCGTCACGTTCGAGGACAACTCCAAGTTCTGGGTGCTTTGGAAGGACATCCAACACGGTGAGACGAGGTCAAAGGTCGTGTCTTCATCCATCAGCTCCAGAACCGGCCGGGGGTCCAGAACCAGCCAGGGGTTTAGTCGGGTCCAGAACCAGCCGAGGGTCCAGAACCAGCCGGGGGTTTATTTAGGTCCAGGACCAGCCAGGGGTTTAGTCGGGTCCAGAACCGGCCGGGGGTTTAGTCGGGTCCAGAACCAGCCGGGGGTTTAGTCGGGTCCAGAACCAGTCGGGGGTTTAGTCGGGTCCAGAACCAGCCGGGGGTTTATTTAGGTCCAGGACCAGCTGGGGGTTTAGTCGGGTCCAGAACCAGCCGAGGGTCCAGAACCAGCCGGGGGTTTATTTAGGTCCACGACCAGCTGGGCGTCCAGAACCAGTCGGCTCCAGCTGAGCTCCAGCCTGGGTTCTGGTGTGGTTCTGAACAGGGAAGTGAAACCTTCCTGTCAGCAGGATCTGGACCTTGTTCTGAACGAACCGGGCCGCTCCTCGCGTTAAAGGGTGTTAATAATCCCTGGCTCTCTGCTGAGGTAGCTGTAATCCGTTAATCCCGGCCAATCCAGACGACCGGCTGGGATTCAGCTGAGGAACCCGTTCCCTTGGCAACACGGCCAGGTCCCAGTCCTGCGCTGATCAAACTGGCGGAGATGGTCCCGAGGAGCGCTGGCGACGGCCGGAAGCGGTTTGGATCGCAGGCCTGCTCTCACGGCTCCAGTCTGCCCGACAACAGCAATGATAATCATAACACATTTTATTTGAGGGCGCCTTACACACACAGACAAAAAACAAGAAATGGAAACCGAGTCAGCAACGACGGTATGAAGCAGTCGGTGACGGGATGCAGCAGCAGCAGTCCGTGCTACGGTGGCTCTGCCGTCTGAGCAGCAGCGTTTCCAGCTGGGAGTTAAAACTGGGAGCAGAGCCCGTTCCCAGCGGCAGGAGGAGGCCGTGACTGGAGGCTCTGCTCCCCGGGGGGGCAAGACGGCAGAGGGAGCCATGAGAGGCAGGCGGAGATCTGAGGGGCGCGGCGGCGATGTGCAGCAGCAGGTAGGGAGGGGCAGGTTATGGAGAACCGGGGTGTTCTCTAGACGGGGTACGGGTTCTGACCCAAGCTGCAGTCATCGATCCGGGGGGGGGACGAGGCCGTGAGCGGGGGCGGGGGCGGGGCGAAGTCGGTTAACGTTGCGTCAGTGAAAGAACGCAGACCAGGTGATGCAGGTAACATGAGAATGACATGAGAGTTCTGTCAACACCCAGACTCTACCTGGGGAAGGATGAACATGGGAGCTGTCAATATTAATGGAGACACTGGGAGGACTGGTTAAAGTGGAGGCTGTGCCAACGAGTAAAACCATGATCTAATTTCCATTAGACAGGTAGGCAGGGGGAAGGAGGAACTGGGTTTGGAGGAAATGTTGCTGTTAAAGAGGTACACGACTCCATGATGCCCAAGATGGCCGAACACCGCGCAGCTCTGTCTGCTGACTCACCTGGTGCTGTAGATGGCATCACCTACGAGGCTGGCTTCTCCATTCGGGCTGGGAGCCGCTTCTCCAACTGTCCACCCGGGGGAACCCGGCTGCTGGGGCTTCTTCCTCCCTCTGTCCTGGTCTAAAGGGAGTCCCAGAGGTCAGAGGTGAGCTGGGTAAAAAGGCCTCCTGGAATGACCAGCAGAAGGATTTAAAGCCATCATCAGTTGTTGCCGTGGAGCAGAGCGTTTTAAAGAGCGGACGTGGCTCCGCTACCTGTCCGACGCGTCGCTGCGTCAGATGCGTCTCTTCATCTGAGCTTCAGGTCGTTCCATGTCTGGTCAGAGGGGGGCGGTGTTTGGCTCATTCAGGCACTTTAATCTGTCCAATCACGTTGCAGCTGGAATCCCAGGGGAGGAGCCTCGCTGCTCAGTGTGTCAGGGGGCGGAGCCTAACGCCGACAGCCAATCGAAGCTGAACAATGAGATCCTAATCTGTGGAAAGTGTGGCATTGGTGAGTCTGCTGTGGTTGTCATGGTAACTAGGTGATGCTGCAGACAGTGATGGATGCTGACGATGAGCTGCAGCTCTGCTTTGGGCCTGCAGGGGGCAGCAGCCGTGATGACATCAGCTGCTGTCTGTTTCAGGTTTCCACCAGCTGTGCCACGTTCCTCCAGTAGAGGGCAGCGTCACCGAGCTGAGCCCCTGGTTCTGCAGGCGCTGCGTCTTCGCTCTGGCTGTCCGGGTACCAGCTGTCCTCCATCCCTGACCCGTCTCTCTCTCTCTGACCTGTCTCTGACCCGTCTCTCTCTCTCTGACCCCTGTCTCTCTCTCTCTGACCCGTCTCTCTCTCTCTCTCTGACCCATGTCTCTGACTCTCTCTGACCCGTGTCTTTCTCTTTCTCTGACCCCTGTCTCTGACCCATCTCTCTCTCTGACCTGTCTCTCTCAATCTGACCCTCTCTCTCTCTCTGTGACCTGTGTCTCTCTCTCTGACCTGTCTCTCTCTCTGACCCGCTCTCTATCTCTGTGACCTGTGTCTCTCTCTCTGACCTGTCTCTCTCTCTCTGACCTGTCTCTCTGACCCATCTCTCTCTCTGATCTGTCTCTCTGACATCGCTGTCTGACACGTCTCTCTCTCTCTGACCTGTCTCTCTCTCCAACATCTCTATCTGACCCGTCTCTCTCTCTGACCTGTCTCTCTCTCTCTCTGACTCCTGTCTCTGACCCGTCTCTCTCTCTCTGACCCCTGTCTCTCTCTCTCTGACTCCTGTCTCTGACCCGTCTCTCTCTCTCTGACCCCTGTCTCTCTCTCTCTCTGACCCCTGTCTCTCTCTCTCTCTGACCCCTGTCTCTCTCTCTCTGACCCGTCTCTCTCTCTCTCTGACCCGTCTCTGACTCTCTCTGACCCGTGTCTTTCTCTCTCTCTCTGACCCGTCTCTCTCTCTCTGACCCGTCTCTCTCTCTCTCTGACCCGTCTCTGACTCTCTCTGACCCCTGTCTCTCTCTCTCTCTGACCCCTGTCTTTCTCTCTCTCTGACCCCTGTCTCTCTCTCTGACCCGTCTCTCTCTCTCTCTGACCCGTCTCTGACTCTCTCTGACCCGTGTCTTTCTCTCTCTCTGACCTGTCTCTCTCTCTCTCTGACTCCTGTCTCTGACCCGTCTCTCTCTCTCTGACCCGTCTCTCTCTCTCTCTGACCCCTGTCTCTGACCCGTCTCTCTCTCTCTGACCCCTGTCTCTCTCTCTCTGACCCATGTCTCTGACTCTCTCTGACCCGTGTCTTTCTCTCTCTCTGACCCGTCTCTCTCTCTCTCTGACCCGTCTCTGACTCTCTCTGACCCGTGTCTTTCTCTCTCTCTGACCTGTCTCTCTCTCTCTCTGACTCCTGTCTCTGACCCGTCTCTCTCTCTCTGACCCGTCTCTCTCTCTCTCTCTGACCCCTGTCTCTCTCTCTCTGACCCGTCTCTCTCTCTCTCTGACCCGTCTCTGACTCTCTCTGACCCGTGTCTTTCTCTCTCTCTGACCTGTCTCTCTCTCTCTCTGACTCCTGTCTCTGACCCGTCTCTCTCTCTCTGACCCGTCTCTCTCTCTCTCTGACCCCTGTCTCTCTCTCTCTGACCCGTCTCTCTCTCTCTCTCTGACCCATGTCTCTGACTCTCTCTGACCCGTGTCTTTCTCTTTCTCTGACCCCTGTCTCTGACCCATCTCTCTCTCTGACCTGTCTCTCTCAATCTGACCCTCTCTCTCTCTCTGTGACCTGTGTCTCTCTCTCTGACCTGTCTCTCTCTCTGACCCGCTCTCTATCTCTGTGACCTGTGTCTCTCTCTCTGACCTGTCTCTCTCTCTCTGACCTGTCTCTCTGACCCATCTCTCTCTCTGATCTGTCTCTCTGACATCGCTGTCTGACACGTCTCTCTCTCTCTGACCTGTCTCTCTCTCCAACATCTCTATCTGACCCGTCTCTCTCTCTGACCTGTCTCTCTGACCTGTCTGTCTCTCTCACCCATCTCTCTCTCTCTGACCTGTCTCTCTGACATCTCTCTCTGACCCGTCTCTCTCTCTCTGACCCTCTCTCTCTCTCTGACCTGTCTCTCTCTCTGACCCCTGTCTCTGACTCATCTCTCTCTCTCTCTCTGACCCGTCTCTCTCTCTCTCGGACCCCTGTCTCTGACCCGTCTCTCTCACTCTGACCCGTCTCTCTCTCTCTGACCCGTCTCTCTCTCTCTCTCGGACCCCTGTCTCTGACCCGTCTCTCTCTCTCTGACCCCTGTCTCTCTCTCTCTCTGACCCGTCTCTCTCACTCTGACCCGTCTCTCTCTCTCTGACCCGTCTCTCTCTCTCTGACTCCTGTCTCTGACCCCTGTCTCTCTCTCTTTGACCCCTGTCTCTCTCTCTCTGACCTGTCTCTCTCTCTCTCTCTGACCCATGTCTCTGACTCTCTCTGACCCGTCTCTCTCTCTCTCTCTCTCTCTCTCGGACCCCTGTCTCTGACCCGTCTCTCTCACTCTGACCCGTGTCTCTCTCTCTCTCTGACCCCTGTCTCTCTCTCTCTGACTCCTGTCTCTGACCCGTCTCTCTCTCTCTGACCCATGTCTCTGACTCTCTCTGACCCGTGTCTTTCTCTTTCTCTGACCCATCTCTCTCTCTGACCTGTCTCTCTCAATCTGACCCCTGTCTCTCTCTCTCTGACCCGTCTCTGACTCTCTCTGACCCGTGTCTTTCTCTCTCTCTGACCTGTCTCTCTCTCTCTCTGACTCCTGTCTCTGACCCGTCTCTCTCTCTCTGACCCCTGTCTCTCTCTCTCTCTGACCCCTGTCTCTCTCTCTCTGACCCGTCTCTCTCTCTCTCTGACCCGTCTCTGACTCTCTCTGACCCGTGTCTTTCTCTCTCTGACCCGTGTCTTTCTCTCTCTCTGACCCGTCTCTCTCTCTCTGACCCGTCTCTCTCTCTCTCTGACCCGTCTCTGACTCTCTCTGACCCCTGTCTCTCTCTCTCTCTGACCCCTGTCTTTCTCTCTCTCTGACCCCTGTCTCTCTCTCTCTGACCCGTCTCTCTCTCTCTCTGACCCGTCTCTGACTCTCTCTGACCCGTGTCTTTCTCTCTCTCTGACCTGTCTCTCTCTCTCTCTGACTCCTGTCTCTGACCCGTCTCTCTCTCTCTGACCCGTCTCTCTCTCTCTCTCTGACCCCTGTCTCTGACCCGTCTCTCTCTCTCTGACCCCTGTCTCTCTCTCTCTGACCCGTCTCTGACTCTCTCTGACCCGTGTCTTTCTCTCTCTCTGACCCGTCTCTCTCTCTCTGACCCATGTCTCTGACTCTCTCTGACCCGTGTCTTTCTCTCTCTCCGACCCGTCTGTCTCGCAGAAGGGCGGCGCCCTGAAGAAGGGTCCGGTGGCCAGGGCGCTGTGGGCCATGAAGCAGGTGCTGCCCTACGATCTGGCGTCGCTGAGCTGGGACTCCCAGCACCGGACCAATCAGCAGCACTGCTACTGTTACTGCGGCGGCCCTGGAGAGTAAGACGACCAATCAGAGAGCTCTCTGCAGGTGTCGCGGTTACCTGGATGCTGATGATGATGGTCTGTCTGCAGGTGGTACCTGAAGATGCTGCAGTGCTTCAGGTGTCAGCAGTGGTTCCATGAGGCCTGCACCCAGTGTCTGCAGGACGCCATGATGTTCGGGGACAGGTGAGTCTCTGGGGACAGGTGTTCGGGGACAGGTGAGCCTCTGTCCAGGCTTCTTCTGAAGGTTCTTGTCCTGGTTCTGCTCAGGTTCTACCTGTTCCTGTGCGCCGTGTGTAACAAAGGCTCCGAGTACGTCCGCCGTCTGTCCCTCAGGTGGGTGGACGTGGTCCACCTGGCGCTCTACAACCTGTCCATCAGGAGCAAGAAGAAATACTTCGAGCTGGACGAGATTCTGGCCTTCGTCTCCGCTAACTGGGACCATCTGCAGCTGGGAAAGGTAACAGAACCGCCCGACCCGGCCCAGCAGACCGGCAGAACCATGACAGACGGTTCCGACCCAGACGGACCGGAGCTGACTCTCCATGTCTCTGTGTCCTCAGCTGTCCAACAGTCCTCCAGCAGAAAGGGGGCAGCACCTGCTGGACGCGCTCAATAAATACAAGAGCAAGTAAGAAGCTTTGACCCCAGTCTTTGTCTGAGTCCAGAACCAGGACCAGACCCGGTTCTGGACCCAGTTCTGCTCCACCCTTACTTCAGTCGGTCTGATGTGAGGACATGGTTCATGGTTCCCAGCAGGTCCCCCCTACTCGGAAACCCCCAAATCATAAAACGTCCACATCTGAACCCCGCTGGACCCTGAGGGACACCTGGGGACATCAGATGTCCTCAGGTGCCCCTCAGATGTCCTCAGGTGTCCCTCAGATGTCCTCAGGTGCCCCTCAGATGTCCTCAGGTGTCCCTTAGATGTCCTCAGGTGTCCTCCATCCAGCCTGACTGACCTGGAGCTGCTTTCAGAGCAAACAGACGTCCAAAGCTGATGGAGACCAACCTGAAGACACCTGGCGCTGGTCCTACACCCGCAGGGGCCCTGGACTCACGTGCACACCACACCTTTCAGATCGTATCTCCATCCAGGACCATGAATCGTTGTCCTCCTCATCTGTGGTTGGACCAGAACCATCTGAGATGTCTGTCTGCAGGTTTCTGTGTGGGAAGGAGATCAAGAAGAGGAAATGCATCTTCTGTCTGAGGACCAGAGTTCCTCCCAACCCCCCCAACAAGCTCTTTCCTGAGCGCGCTCAGAACGACGGCGGGCGGGGCTCCAAGAAGACCACCTCCAGGTAAGCCTCCAGGATCTAGATGGTTGTAGATGGCTGTGCTCCAGGACGCCAGCCAGGTGTGCGGGTCAGGTCCTGGGGACCAGAACCAGCAGAGGTTCTGTTCATGTTCTGGGTTTGTGTCCAGCGTTCTGACTGAACGGAAGAAGAAGAAGTCCAAGTGGCTGCTGGAGGACGCCATTCCCACCGTAAGCCCTCCTCCCCCTCTTCTTCTTCTGCGGTTTGTGGCAGCTGAGAGCAGCAGGCTGGAGGCTCACCTGTGTGTCGTTGCAGACGGAGCTGAGCTGCAGCTGGACCTCCAACCACCACCGCATGGCCTCCATGTTCAGCCTCACCCTGGACGATCTGCACAGCCTGAAGAGGTGAGCTCCGTCAGGTCCCTTAGGGCCTCAGCTTCCTCTCTGGTGCTCATCCTCTTCCTCCTCAGCAGCTCCAGCAGAGCCGTCAGCACCGACCAGGACTCCACCGACGCCTCCACCTCCGGGTCCGCCACCACCAGCGGCTCCGACCGCTTCAGGTAACCCCCCCTCGGTCTGTCAGTGCAACCCTGAGGAACGCCTGAGGCTGATCGACTGGCTCTTTGCAGGAGGAGAGTGGGCAGCAGGAAGAGGAAGTTGCCTAGCAACAGCTACAGCCAGTGGGCCAATCGCAGTGAGGTGTGGGAGGAGCCCTCTGATGATCCAGCTGTTGGAAGCCCCGCCCACATCACCTCAGAGCCCTCCTGCTTCCTGTCAGACCCCTCCCACATCCCCTCTGATTCCTCCCTCCTCCACTCCTCCATCTCCTCGTATTTCGGGGCGGTGGGCCGGCTGACCAACGGCGAGCGGTACCAGGTTCTGGCTCGCCGGGTCACACGTCAAGGGACGGTCCAGTACCTGCTGGAGTGGGAGGGGTCAACACCCTTTTAGGAGGTTCCAGGTGTGTCAGGAGCTCTGGTCCCTCAGCAGCCACTCAGTCTGACTGGATGCTGATTGGTCCACACACCTGTCCTCATCCAGCCGTGCCAGGTGTGGACCCCAGGTCTCAGAGCTGACCTCTCACCTGTATAGTCAGTATTTAGTCCAACAGGTGTTCTCAGTCAACCAAAGACTCTGTAGCTCTCTGTAGTTCCTCCCTCTGACTGTAGGTGGAGCTCTCCTCCACAGCGCCTTCCCTCATCTGTTAAACAGAGTTGTACCTTCAGCGCCCCGAGCTGTTAAACAGAAGCACCTGGGTCACATGTTTACCTGTTTACATGCCCCACCCCTTTGCTGTTACCAAGTCTGATTGGCCTGAGTCTCTCCCTGTGGTCCAATCAGAATCTATGCAAATACCCAGCTGATCATCAAGAACAGTTAGCTCAAAGCTAAGGCTGCCCATTGATGTGAATGAGGAGTGCTAACGATATCTGAGACGTTAAACTGTCACTCTGTCACTTTAAATGCTGCCATGGTAACCATGCCCCCCTCCTATTGGCCTGGTGGACAGTTGTTTTGATCATGTGACGGTTCAACCACTTCCAATAAAGTTACCTGACCTTTGACCTCCTGCGGTGTGTGTGTGGGTTTAATTGTGGGCGAGGCGGTGAGAACGCAGCAGGTGATTCTCTCTGAATCCAATCAAGGTGTTAAAGGTCACGTGAAGAAGAGCAGCAGCTCAGGGGAGTCGCCATGACAACTCCACGCTTCCACATGACAGACAGGTTCTCAGGAAGACAGGCAGTCAGGGACAGGTGACCTGCCACATTTATCACCAAGAAGACAAACTGCAGCTTCTACCTGTCGGTAAGTTTACCTGTGAACACCTGAGTCTGTCCTGTAACAGGTCAGCTTCACATCCTCTGTTTACCTAAACCGGTTACCTGAACTGGTTACCTAACTGGTTACCAGCCTGGTTCCCTTAATTGGTTAAATGCCTGGTTACCTGAACTGGTTACCAGCCTGGTTCCTCTGCTGCTGCAGGAACCTGCTGGAAGGACACAGGACTTCCTGCTGTCTGCCAGGAGAACCTGTGCTGGCTCTGACTGGTTCTTCTCCCTGCCTTCAGGTGTTCCTCCTCTGTTTCACAGCTCGTCCCACCTGGGAAGACTCATGGAGCAGCTGGTCAGACACCTGTCCAGGTGTCAGCACCTGGGCTGGATGAATGTGATTGGTGAGTGTGCAGCAGGTCAGGTTGTTTACTTCCTGTTTGCTGTGAGAACAGACGCTGGTGGAACCAGAAAGTTCTGGCCCTCTGAGGATTGTTCTGTGTGGAGCTCATCATGAGCTGAGAAGGAACATCACAATGTTCTCTGTGTTACAACAAGCTTCTTGATCTTCATCAAACCAGTTTGGGTTCTGCTCCTCTATGCTGCCAGCAGAACATCTCCTAGAAAGGGTTCCACCAGCAGAACGTCGCCTCTCGTTCTTCAGGCAGACTGTTCTGTGTTGAGCAGCTTGTAAGAACTTTTCAGATCTTTGTGATAAATCTGTTTGGACCTTCACTGTTCCTCAGACGCTGACCATGGAGCCGTGGAGACTTAATGTTCTGGGTTCATCGGTTCCTCAAACCGCAGCTGAGAACTTTCTGGTGTAGTACCTGGTGGAACGTTCTCACTGGGATGTTCTTCTCTTTCATTAACGTTTAGTTACCTCCTCTGTGTGTGTGTGTGTGTGTGTGTGTGTGTGTGTAGACATTGTCTGAGGATGATGATGATGATGTAATGATGTTACAGAGCTGACGAGCGCCTCCATCCATTGGCTGTCCTGTGGGCTGAAGGCGGAGCCTGATGTTTGGACCAGGATGTTCTGCATCCTGTCGGACTCTCAGCTGCTGATGCTGGACGACCTGGAGGTCTCTCTCTCTCTCTCTCTCACACACACACACACACACACACACGGTGAACTGACCTTTTAACTGGTTTAAACTGGTTTGAGCCAGTTTAGACCTGCGTGCTGCTAATGTGCTCTTCATAGCATCAGTTTGACTCAACCCAACGATCCGGTCCAGGTCAACATTCCCACAGATTCCATCCTTCCCAGTGATCCACCATCTGTGTTTCCATGGCAACATGGATGAGCCAGTGGTTCCAGTATCTGCCCAGCATCCTCAGCTTGTCAGCCTGCAGGAGTGAACATGTGGTGTCCAACCAGAGTCCGTTCCTCCTGTTCTCTGGTCTGGATCTGGACCGGGTCCCTCTGGGTTTCCGTCTCTAGAGGTCCACCAGAACCAACATCTGGAGCTCCGTCCCAGGAGCCTGGAGAGCCACTCCTCTGCTCGGAGCAAGGCTTCAAGACTGAGATTTAAAAGCTTGCCAGAACCAGAACATTTCAGGAGGTTGGTTCTGGATCAGGTGTTGTATTGCTGTGGTCTGATATCAAAGTCCAGCTGGACTCAGAACCAGGTAGAAAACCGGACCAGCGTCTGATCGGTCCGTCCAGACGAGAGGATCGTTTTCAGGGATCGGTTCCGTGACCGGAGACCAAACACCCGAATGTCGGCCTGATCACATGACGAGTTCTGATGATGTCAGCGGTTTGTGACCGGTCAGTCACAGCTGATCTTCTTCTTCAGGTTCATCCTCTGCTGCTCGCAGAGAGGGCGGAGACCTGCGCCATCTGGCTGCTGAGATACACTCTGCACGTGACGTCGGGGGCTCCTGGCTCCGCCCTAAAAGGTGAGGAAGACGCGTCACGGCAGCAGACGGTCGGTATAGCACGGCTGACGACGGCCAACCTGGACGGACACGGGTTGGGTGATGACGGTAAGGGAGGTCTTGACTTTGTGTCTAATCTTGACGACATGTCACAAAAAATAATCTGACAATCTGATCTCCTCCACGTTGCCATGGTAACGTGGAGGAGGGACGCCGCAGTAAGGGTCGTCTCTGTGAGTCTGAGATGTCTGCTCAGTGTCATGTTAAACCCAAACGGTCAGAACCGTCCTGGAGGCTTCAGTAGAAGGCAACCGGACTTCTCCAAGACGTAACAGGCTGAAATCAGAACAGTCTCGCTGATGGCCGGCAGGACTCTGGTCCTGCCCGCTCAGCTCAGTGGCTACTGGTTGCCTGAAGAGCCACACGTCTCCACCGATGCCGTGTGAGACGTTGGGGCCACGTTCCTCCAGGTGTGATTGGCTGAAAGCCACCTGGGGAGAGGACTCAGGATGCAGAGCAGGTGTTAGAAAGATGAAACCTGAGGCCACCTTCTGTTAGTCGTTTGCAGTGACTTTCCTGTGATAGTCACTGTAGAGGGACCCGACAGGATATTTGTTCTGGTTCTGGTCCTGGTCCTGGTTCTGGTACTTTTTCTGGTTCTGGTTCAGGTTCTGGTCCCTGTTCTGGTTCTGGTCCAGGTCCTGGTCCAGGTTCTGGTCCCTGTTCTGGTTCTGGTACTTTTTCCGGTCCTGGTTCTGGTCCCTGTTCTGGTTCTGGTACTTTTTCTGGTTCTGTTTCAGGTTCTGGTCCAGGTTCTGGTACTGGTCCAAGTTCTGGTTCTGGTACTTTTTCCGGTCCTGGTTCTGGTCCCTGTTCTGGTTCTGGTACTTTTTCTGGTTCTGGTTCAGGTTCTGGTCCCTGTTCTGGTCCAGGTCCTGGTTCTGGTCCAGTTTCTAGTTCTGGTACTTTTTCTGGTTCTGTTTCAGGTTCTGGTCCAGGTTCTGGTTCTGGTCCAAGTTCTGGTTCTGGTACTTTTTCTGGTCCTGGTCCAGGTTCTGGTCCCTGTTCTGGTTGTGGTCCAAGTTCTGGTTCTGGTACTTTTTCTGGTCCCTGTTCTGGTTCTGGTTCTGGTCCCTGTTCTGGTCCTGGTCCAGGTTCTGGTCCCTGTTCTGGTTCTGGTCCAGGTTCTGGTTCTGGAAACGACTTCATTCAAACCCACTCCTCCCGTGAAACGCTGCTGTCGTCAGGGAGACTGCTGACAAGCCCAGTTGCCATGACAACAGCTGAGGCTGCTGAGGACTACAAACACTCCCATGATGCCCTGTGTGTTGCAGATGCTGTGGAGACGAGAGTGCGCAGACAGAGCGTGCCCAGTGGCTCCATCATGGACACGCCCACCACCAGAGTGAGGGTGAGCACCCTCACACTCCGTAGTTTCCATGGTAACAGGAGGCCGGTCAGGAGAGTGTCTCCCCCTGCAGGTGAGCTCCTGATCAGACTGATCAATGATCAGAACCGACCCAGGAAACATCTGGTTTACCTGCAGCGTCCTCAGCTAAACACCTGGGAGACCAGGGCCACACCTGCGTCACATGATCAGGTGATCAGGTTCAGTTTCATACTGACTGGCCTGCTTCAGCCCGATCCAGATGTTGGCTGAACTTCACTGGTCAGTGTTGCCAGATCCGACACCCTGGTACCTTCTTCTTCTTCTTCTTCTTCTTCTTCAGGGGTTTCTGTCCCGCAGACTCAAGCAGTCTCTGCGCCGCACTCGCTCCCGGCCCAAACTGTTGCGTCACATCAGCATCAGGACCAACCCGACGAGTACCGCTCACACCAGGTAACCCAAACAATAACTGGTCACTAACTGGAGGTTGACAGGACACAGCAGAAACCTAGAAAGCGCACAGGCAGTAAGCCAGGAGTACTTTCTACTGCCTGTCTTACAAAACACTACCACCTTTGAGCTTTCAGAAATCCAGCATCGAAGAACCAAAGCAGGCGTTGCTTGGAGTCGATACCTGACATGAGGGTCGGGAAACGGCTGGACGGTTCTACGGGTTGGGATTGTGTGACACGGTTTTATTTTCAGCAGCTGAAGCTCTCAGCTGTTCTGACTCAGTGTTCAGTCAAGCACTTTCTACGACGACTGTTTGACCCATTTCTTGCTGTCAGCTTTAACCCAGCGCGCTCCAGTTAATCAGATAAACCCCAACTCATCCGGCCCCGGATATTCTACAATTATGCAAGAAGGGTGTTAGTCCCTCACAAGCTAACTGGAGCGGGTGGGATTCTTTACCTGCACAGGGCCACTCTCAAGCTTAGACCCTCTCATGTACGAGGAAATGAGAGGTGAGAGAGAGAACTGGATGATTTGGAGCCAGAAAGGATTTTAACTTGAGCAAGAGGACCTTCATGTCTGTTACCTCAACAGGGGACAGCTCATCCTGGAGTTCCCAGACTGTCCCCCTTCATTCTTAGTTAACCTTTTACTGAGTCCCCCTTTGCCCCCAGTGGGGGACTATGCTGTGACTCTGAGGGGGAGTTAAACTAAAGCACTTTAAAACCTCAGCACATACTCTTCATTGTTTCTACACAGTCAAGAACCAGAAAATGTACTTTTTAGTGATGGACATTTACCAAAGAAAAACTCCCAGAGGCAAGATCCAGAAGAGGAAAAATTAAGCTTGTAAAATTAGTCACAGCAATAGCTCCTTCAGTAGGTTTGTCCAAGAGAAAGGAGACAGGGTTAAACAGAAATGCCACCAGAAAGCCATCAGATACAGATATCTGAAAAAGTATTTGCTCCCACGCAGAATCCTTATGTTTTTTTTTTTTATCACAATCTAATGTTTCAGATCATCTAACATATTTTAAGTCAACCTCTGAAAGACTTAATAAATAAACATTTTGGAGTGCCCTAGTCAAAGTACAATCTGATGTTGTGACAGGACATTAAAAATGCTGGTCCCTCTAGAAATCTCTCAAGGGAAGCTAAATTAAAATTAATTCTGTGAATACTTTTTCACAGCACTGTACAGAGATAGTACATGAAGTAAATACTGTTTTCATGTATTCCTACTAAATCAAGTGTTTGAAGACAGGAATGGGAAGGTCTGTGGATGTTTTGGGTAAAGCCGATCAAGTCTAAGATAACATTAAAGGCTACGTTAAGGTTCTTAACACTCAATGCCATATGTCAACACAAGGTCTAAAGTATGACAACAAGAGTGGGTAGGACTGTGGATTCTTTTTGTAAGGTCAATTAAGTCTAAGATGGCATTAAAGGCTACATTTAGGCTATTACCCTCAGTATCAACATGAATGGTAAATGTCAACCAACTATAATGATATCAGTATTTAACGAAGTCTGATAAAACATCGGAGATATGATCTAAAAATTGAGAGTAAGGGCCTTGTGGACAATACAAAACAACAAACAAAAGTGGTTTTACTGCTTTGCTACAAGGATGAGGAAAACTAAGGGTTAGATGTTCAAATAACTAGTTATTGATAGACCTGGGATTAATGAATAAATCTGAATGAAAGGTGGTTGCTACTCCTCCTTCTCATGATCTATGTCAATCTGGTTTTTACCCTTAAGAGATCCTGTCGGCCATTTGGTTTTTCATTTTTAAGTCATTTTAGATGTGTTTAATCAGTAAGTTTCCCAGATGATGTTTATTTATTATTTATATAGAAATGTTGATTCAACACCTTCAATTAGCTTAAAATGGCATTTTGGACTCCAAGCTATCACTTTTTAATTTTTGATTTTCAACCAAAGCATGCAGCAAAATATAAAACTTAATGTTGTGTGTGTGTAATATAGTTTAGGGACTTGTTTTCTTATTTCTAGGATCTATGTGAATATAATGGCTTGTTTAAAAGTCCCACACTATAATAAATATGACTATTTCAGGCTGAAGTAGATTTTAAAAACCGACTCATTTAAAGCAGAATAATATCAGAGTTTTAAGCAGATGTCAGGAAGCTGATATTTTCTGTCTTAAGGTGTGAAATAAACTAAAGGTGCTTGAAAATCATTGTTGTTGACATCAGTTGAGTCCAAATATAAAATCTATTAAATACTCCTTAGAATGGGTTTATTGGAAATTCTTTCATTATTATTGTCAGAAATTAATTTAGTATTATAGGGTTTTGTGTGTGTTGGTGGTTGAGAAATTAAAATCAGCAAAATAATATAAATATTGTTCTGAGTAGTTTAGGCTAAAAAAATATGATTAAAACTGATATATATATATATATATATATATATATATATATATATATATATATATATATATATATATATATATATATGTTTAAGAGCTTTTGAAGAGCTGACATGTTTTGGTCCTAAAGTTTTTATTTTTAATCTGACCTGCAGAGAAAATGTATCAGTACTGAGACGGTTCAGTCTGTCATCGAGGCTCCGATACAGCCCGTCCAGAAAGAATTCAATTCAATTTCACTTCAGTTTATTTGTATAGCGCCAATTCAGAACAAATGTCGTCCTGTGGCATTTTACAAAAATAAATAAATTCATCCATTCATTCTTATTGATCCCAGTTATCAACCAGTTCAGCAGCTCAATTAATTATTCAAAGTAGTTCAAAAAGTTTGAGGAAACCCAGCAGAGCGTTGATTTGCAGCGTTCACTCCTCCTGACCAGCAGGGGGCGAAAGCATGGCGTTGATTTTACAGCAGTCCCTCATACCGAGCATGCATGTGGCGACAGTGGAGAAGAAAAACTCCCCTTCACTTTTCCCACATGTTGATATCTTTCAGCCTTTTTCCAACTTGTATCAAATTAATCTCTTTCCTCTAAATTCTTCACATTACTACCTCATTTTAGATATTTCTGCAAATTCATTAAAAATAGACAACCAAGAAATCACATCTTACAAAAGTATTCATACCCTTTCCTAAATACTTTGTTGATCCAGCCTCCAGTCTTGTCGACTCTGCCGCCTCCAGCTCAGCTCTCCTATCTGCAGGCAGTTTGGTCCGTTCTTCTTCTCTGCAGTTCTTCTCCAGCTCCACCAGGCTGGATGGAGACGTCTGGCGGCCATTTTCAGATCTCCAGAGATGTTCAGTCAGATTCAGATCTGGACTGTGGCTTGGCCCCTCCAGGACCTTCCCAGAGTGGTTCTGAAGCCTCTGGATCTTGGCAATGAGCTTTGGGTCCCCCCCCCCTCCAGTCTGAGGGCCAGATGTTCTGCAGAAAGTTTTCATCCAGGACGTCTCTGGACTTCTCTGCATTCATCTTTCCCTCTATCCTGACTAGTCTGGGAGTTCCTGCTGCTGCGAAACATCCCCATAGCATGATGCTGCCACCACCATGCCTCAGTGTGGGGACGGTATTGGCCTGGAGATGAGCCTGGTTTCCTCCTGACATTCACACCAGAGACTTCAGTCTCTGTCTCATCACACATCGGACCCTGGGTTCTGGACGACCAGAGGAGCTTCCGTCTCCGGACCAGGCCCGGTTCTGACCAGGATGTCTGGTCCGATCAGGCAGGGGCGCAGGGAACATCATCATCCAGTAGACCGGTTCTGCTGGTTCTGCTGGTTTCAGCTGGAGGTTTGCTGGATGGTTTAGAACCCTGGAGCAGCAGCAGGAGATCAGATGATCTCTGCTTCATTAGGATCAAACATGTTCCTCTGCTCCTCGACCGGTGGAGGAGAGGAGAGGAGGGGAGGAAGTAGGGCAGCTTCACTGCAGGGGAGGGGCGACTGCTGCTGGGGGGAGGGGGCGAGCCACAGAGACAGACAGAGGGAGGGAGGGAGGGAGAGCAGTGATGCTGTGGAGCTTCATCAGCAGACAGACAGACGGATCTTCAGCTCTGAGACCGACAGGATCAGCAGCTCCTCCATCTTCCTCCTCCTCCTCCTGCTGCTGCTGTTTGCTGCTGAAGGAGGACATGGCTGCATAACCCCCACCCTCCTCCTCCTCCTCTTCCTCACAGGATGCTCGGTGAGTCTCATGAAGCGTCTTTGTCCTCTGAGCAGATGAAGCTGCTGCCGCCTGGGAGACGCTGCGTCTTCAGGGACGTCTCCCTCTGATCTCCATGTCCATGCATCCTCTCTGTGTGTGTGTGATGTTTAGCTAAGCATGCTAACAGTGTGTTAGCCGCATGCTAACAGAGCAGCTTGAATAACACACGCACACACACACACCCAGGCTCTCTGGAAGCAGCTTGTTCTGCTAACGAGCTCACAGGATGACACCTGATCCTGTCAGTGGGTTCTGGTTCTGGTTCTGGTTCATGACGCCTCCACTGATCTGGACCAGCTCTGACTTTACAACCAGAACCATCAGGTCCACTCTGGCGCCGTGTGATGCTGGAAATAGGGGTGAGCTGTTGCTAGGCGACACACACCTCTTACCTGTAACAAGGTGTGTGTGACGTCAGCATTACCCTGTGAGCCGAAGCCCTGCAGAACCTCAGCAGTTCTGGTTCTGCTCTGGCTCTTCTGGGCGGTTCCTCATGAACCGGATCCTGGTTCTGGCCCTGCCGCAACACAATGAACCTGATCCAGTCCGAAGATCCCACTGAGGTCAGGCGGAGCAACCAGAGCAACGTGCCGGCCCCCGGCCCGCCGGCCCGTCTCAGGTTCTACTGACAGCCCTCAGAACCTCTCTGGATCCTGAGCAGAGCCCTCAGCCCAGGCCAGCTCCCTCCGCTGCTTCACTGGTTGCTTGATTTTACAAGTGACCAAGTTAGACGACAAGTCTCCTGCAAGTCTCACCTGGTGGGACTTGTTCTGGCAGTTTGACTGTGACTCCAAGTGTTTCTCCAAATATTGATGTATTTTTAAAACTGGATAGTTTGATTGGCTGGTAGATTATTGTTATTATTATTATTATTATTAATATTACTATCCCCCCAGTGCAGATACAGAAGACTCCATGCAGCTGTTATAAATTGATTTCTACGACGCAGTATCAGGGTCAGGCTAGGAAAAAAAAAATTACCAGAATATAGTCGTAATATTAGCAGAATGAAGAAGAAATTTTACAAGAACTCCAGCACGAAAAATGATCAAAATGAGGAATGTTGAGCATCTTGTGAAGTTATACTTTGGTTTTACAGCTACGGAGATTCTTCATCTTTTAACACATCAGCATCAACTTATATCAGCAGCAGCAGTTTGGAACGGCTGAGTGTTCAGAAGACCACAGGCTGAGCTGCTCCCATCAGATCCTGAGAACTCTACCCAAGCTTTGCTCTCAGTAAAACCACTTCTTTCTAATCATTTTACAACTTATTCAGATAATATTATGACTTTATTCTTGTAATTTAACAAAAATAAATCTTAGTCTTTCCCTAATTCTGTCATTAATTTCACATAAGAGTTGACAGTAAAAAAATAAAATAAAATAAATAAAAATGGTTACAATAAATATTAATTCATATCAGTTGATATAAACCTAAAAACAACGTAAAGGCAGTAAGGAAACAGCTGAAAGGTTCTTTTTTATTTTGCATGAACGTCAGCGGTCTGCCCATCAGCCAGGCAGCCTGTTCTGGGATCGACTGGTAGCGCCTCCGTCCTCCACTAGGGGGCCTTTTTCGCGCTCTGGTTCTCCCGCCTCCTCTGTTCGCAGCAGCTCGGAGGGAACAACCAGCCTCCATACTGTCGTCTTTAACTCGAAATGGTGACGGATTTCCAGCTGGAAAACCAGCCGCTCTCCTCCCTCCAGCGCCTGGTTTTACTGGGGAGACGTCTCTCCCCAGTAAAACCAGCATCTCTCTCCTCCCTCAATCGTTGTGTCTCTGCTGGTTTTACATGTTGTCCATGCAGCTCACCCAGAG
Source organism: Anableps anableps (assembly GCA_014839685.1). Classification (NCBI taxonomy): domain Eukaryota; kingdom Metazoa; phylum Chordata; class Actinopteri; order Cyprinodontiformes; family Anablepidae; genus Anableps; species Anableps anableps. Next base: position 42,659,544 of record CM026066.1, on the reverse strand, counting down.
CAGCATGGTGGCTGGTGGACCCGTCCTCTGGTGGACGCGCCCTCTGGTGGTAGACTTGTCCTCTGGTGGTGGACCTGTCCTCTGGTGGACCTGTCCTCTGGTGGTGGACGCGTCCTCTAATGGACACATCCTCTGGTGGTGGACCTGTCCTCTGGTGGTGGACGCGTCCTCTAGTGGACACCTCCTCTGGTGGTAGACATGTCCTCTGGTGGACGCGTCCTCTGGTGGTAGACTTGTCCTCTGGTGGTGGACCTGTCCTCTGGTGGACCCGTCTTCAGGTGGACCCATCTTCAGGTGGACCTGTCCTCTGATGGACCCATCCTCAGGTCCTCTCAGCCCAGGGCGTGGGTCTGTTTGTCCTGGTGTCCCACCTGGGGAACCAGGCGGTTCCCTGGGGATCAGGAAGGTTCCTCGCTTCAACGCCATCTACCTGGTTAGCGGCTCGTTTTCAAAAGGCCTGGCGTTTAGGCCAGAGACGCTGATCCCTCCGGCGGTCCAGTCCAGGGACACCAGCCTGGATCTGCTGGGGGATCACATCTCATGATCAGAACCTTGAGGTCTGGTCCTGGCAGCTTCTCTGGACCTTCTGGTCCTACATCTGGTCCACCCTGCCAGCGGGGGGCGCCGGAGCAGAGTCCTGTCCTCTAATCGGCTGTGTGATTTCCAGGTGTGTGATGCGGCGGCTGCGCTGCGGTAGCCAGGAGTCGTTGCTAAGCACCGGCTGCGTGTCATCGCTGGAGCTCCGAATGGACCAATCAGTGATCATCAAACCCGTCCACTCGTCCCTGCTGGGACAGGACTACTGCTTCGAGGTGATGTCCACCACTGGTACTGTAGTGCTGCTGTAGTACTGACTCAGAGCTCTACTGCTGCATAGCACTACTGTAGTACTGCTGTAGTACTCACTCAGAGCTGTACTACTACAATCCTGGTGTACTACCCTGGTGACCCTGGCTCCGTCTCCTAGGTAACGACCTCGACAGGCACCAAGTGCTTCTCGTGCCGCTCGGCAGCGGAGCGAGACAAGTGGATGGAGAACCTGCGGCGCGCCGTCCACCCCAACAAGGACAACAGCCGGCGGGTGGAGAACGTCCTGACGGTGTGGGTGATCGAGGCCAAAGACCTGCCCGCTAAGAAACGGTAAGGTTCTGGTCCAGGTTCCAGGCTCTGGTCCAGCAGGATGCTCTCAGTATGTCCTGGCCGGTTCTACAGCAGGTGTCGTCCTGCAGGTACTTCTGCGAGCTGTGTCTGGATGACAACCTGTACGCTCGGACCTCCTGCAAACTGAAGATGGACAACATCTTCTGGGGGGAGCGCTTCGACTTCAGCAGCCTGCCGTCCGTCTCGTCCATCACACTCCACCTCTACAAAGACACGGACCGCAAGAGGAAGAAGGACAAGAGCAGCTACGTGGGCCTCGTCAACATCCCCGCCGCCATGGTGACCGGCAGGCAGCTGGTGGAGAAGTGGTACTCGGTGAGCACGCCCAGTACGCTCCGAGGTACGTAGACCACCGCTGGTTCTGGACTGTAGTTCTGGTAAACATCTGGAATCAGCTGTCTGGGGAAAACAGACTAAGCAAAGACTCTGGACACGGTTCAGTTTGAAGCTCAACATTTGTTAGCAAGCTGAAGCTAAATATGTAGTTTAAAGCTAAATATTTAGCTTCAAACTACATATTTAGACTCACTTCGATTGGGACCAAAATCAGAACATCTGTTCCATTTCCAGCTGCACCAAGAACCACTGAAGGAAACGACATGAAAACCTCTGAAGACGCTGAGCGCAGCTTCCTTCTTCACCAAATGTCAACAAACACGGAGAGGCGTCAGATTTTAGCGGTTGGAGGATATCTCTTCTGTCTTTGGCTAAAGACCTCATGTCATTTCTCCCGCTAGCGCTAGCCTAGTTTGTTCTGGTTGTATTTACCCAGAATGCCCTGCGCTGTAGTCCGCTTCCTGTTCTTGGAGCGGTCTCCGGTCTGCTTGGCGTTCACATCTGCATCCGAACTGAACCAAAGTTCACTTGAACCAAACCGAGACTGAGGTTTGTAGGTGGACCAGAGTTCGATGACGCGCTCAAACCTCCCCAACTGGACCGGACTCTCCAGGCAGACGGACTGGAGTTGGATTAAAGCGGCCTGAACTGGGCCGGAGGGAATGATGGAACCTTAAAATCTATTCTCTGAGCTCCAGGGAGCCGTTGGAAGGACTTGCTCTGTCTTCCTAGATTTAGAGAGAATCTGTAAATAAAATGACCTGGTTCAATAAATCCTGAAGTGATCTATTGAACAAGGAACCAGGACGTTGTCCTGATCTTCAGCTGGAACATCTGGATGATCCTCAGATCTGCTGTTTCCAGATGTTCTGTTGTGCAGTCACAATAACCCACCTTCTTTGCCTCACCTCAGCGAAGTCATCGGTTCCGACGGTCCGGGTCAAGGCTCGGTATCAGAGTATCGTCATCCTACCGATGGAGCAGTACAAAGAGTTTGCAGAGTACATCAGCGCCAACTATCTGCTGCTCTGCTCCACCCTGGAGGCCTCCATCAGCCTGAGGGCCAAGGAGGAGCTGGCTGCTGCTCTGGTGCACATCCTGCACAGCACGGGCAAGGCCAAGGTAGCTCCGCCCACGCTACATAACCACACCCACCTCCTCCCATTCCACTCCACCCACCTTGACCTTTCGTTCTTTCCCTCAGGACTTCCTGACAGACCTGATGATGTCTGAGGTGGACCGTTGCCGTGACAACGATCAGCTGATCTTTAGAGAGAACACGTTGGCCACTAAAAGTATCGAGGAATACCTGAAGCTGATTGGACAGAAGTACCTGCAGGACGCCCTCGGTACGAGCAGCTGAACTGCCTCAGGTGTTGAGGTGAGGTCATCTGAACGCTGTGTCTGTTTCTGCGTCCAGGTGAGTTCATCAAAGCTCTATACGAGTCCGACGAGAACTGTGAGGTGGACCCGTCTCGCTGCGCGGCCTCTGACCTCGCCGAGCATCAGGCCAACCTGAGGATGTGCTGCGAGCTGGCCTTCTGCAAGATCCTGGACTCCTACAGGTGAGCACAGGTGTACACAGGTGAGTGCCGCGCCACAGGCTGATGGTATCGGAGTTGACTTCAGTGTGTGACTTGCTCCGCCCTCTCAGGGTCTTCCCACGGGAGCTGAAGGAGGTGTTTGCGTCATGGCGTCAGGAGTGCAGTAACCGGGGGCGACCGGATATCAGCGAACGCCTCATCAGCGCCTCGTTGTTCCTCCGCTTCCTGTGCCCCGCTGTGATGTCACCCTCGCTGTTTGACCTCACGCAGGAGTACCCTGACGAGCGCACCGCCAGAACTCTCACCCTGATCGCCAAGGTCATCCAGAACCTCGCCAACTTCAGCAAGTATGTCTGGGCTTTTATTCAGAAGGGACTGGAAGTTTCTAATATGAACAGGCCCGAGGTATTAGCCTTGCAGTAAGAAAGTCCTGGGTTAAAATCTGGGACAGAGTCTTTCTGGGTGGAGGTTGCATGTCTCTCCGTGCAGTGGGGATTCTCTCTGGGTACTCCAGCTGCTCCCACAGCCCAGTAAACTGTCGTGTGGAGTGAGTTGGTCACTCTTTGCTCTTTAGTAGGAGTTCATCCACAGTTGGGTGATAGACTGACAACATATCCAAGTTCTACCCCCTCTAGAGTCTGCCCCCTCTAGAGTCTGCCCCCTCCAGGGTCTGCCCCCTCTAGAGTCTGCCCCCTCCAGGGTCAGTCCTCTTAAGAGTCTGCCCCCTCCAGGGTCTGCCCCCTCCAGGGTCTGCCCCCTCCAGGGTCTGCCCCCTCTAGAGTCTACCCCCACCAGGGTCTGCCCCCTCCAGGGTCAGTCCTCTTAAGAGTCTCCCCCCTCCAGGGACCCTCTTGCTGTATATGCTGTTGTGTTTCCACCTGTTACCTGTCCATGTGACCGGTCTCACCTGTCGCTGCAGGTTTGGCACCAAGGAGGAGTACATGCTGTTCATGAATGACTTTGTGGAGCGTCAGTGGAGCAGCATGCAGCGTTTCCTGCAGGAGATTTCCAACCCCGACGGACTGAACCACACCGCCGGCTTCGACGGCTACATCGACCTCGGCAGAGAGCTGAGCAGCTTACACACTCTGCTGACCGAGCTCGACCAGGTAACACACCTGAGTGTCCAGGTAAGACGGGGACGGTTACCAGGGGTAACTAATTACCTGGTAACAGGTAACTTAGCTGGCAGGACAGGTAACCGAGTTCTAAACTTGTGCTCTCTTTGGTTCCCTCCCCCACCTTCTGCAGTCGTGTCTGTCGAAGCTCGGTCCGCTTCCTCGGATCCTCAGAGACGTGTCGGCAGCACTCGTCCACCCCGGAGGGATGGTTGGAGCTGGGGGGGTGTCAGTTTCATCTCCAGAACCTCAGCGGGTGGTGTCCCCACCTCCTATGTCCCCGCCCCCTTTGTCTCCGCCCTTGTCTCCTCCTCTGGCAGCCTGTAATCCCTCTGTTGGCCTGCAGGGCGGCGTGGGATTAGACGGAGGGTTAGTCTTTCTACATTCAGGAGCAACATGAGTCACAGTCTGGGCTTAATGTTGGCTTTCACCTTCAGCTCTGATCTCAGCCAACAGTAATGTCCACTTCCTGTCTCTGTCCACCTCCTGTCTTTTGTCCACTTCCTGTCTCTGTCTCCAGCTGCGTGGACTTCACCAGACTTCCGTCTCCGACTCCAGAGAACAAGGATTTGTTCTTCGTCACCAAAGGATCCAGCCTTCAGCCTGCATCAGGTGACCTCTTACCTTTAACCTTTTCGCTTCCTCCATTTTATTGTGGGCCAGTAGTGTCTGACCCTCCTGATGATGTCATTTCCTGCAGGTATGCGAGGGTCTCCGGCTCCGAGCTCGTCCTACTCTGAGCCCAACGAGAACGAAGCTGGCTATGATCTGACCAACGGCGGCCGAAGGGAGGGGCCAGAGCTGACCAATGAGAGCCGCAGTCTGTCTCTGGTGGACCTACAGGACTCCTCCCCCAGCGACGGCCTGGACGACGCCCAGTGGCAGCGCAGAACGGGGCTCCTCCCCCTTTCTTTCCAGAACCCCGTCTATCACATGACCACCACGTCACCCCGGCAACCGCAGCAGCAGGCAGACGCCACGCCTTCTGATGGCTCGGTGGGTTCCCAGGGAAACTGTGAGGACAGGAGCGCCGTGGCGACCAAGCCGGCGTTCCTCACCCAGATGTCTGTGGGCGTGGGCGGGGCAGAGAGGGGGGAGAGGATGTCGGCCATGTCGAGCAGCAGCAGCGGCGAGGAATACTCCCGACGAGCGCTATCGCTCACCGACACGCTCTCAGGTACGAGTCTGCTCTGCTGTCCGACCAGTTATCAGTGAGTTCAGGTGTCATGGTGTGACCGTTGCCCCGCCCCTCCGCCACAGGTAGCTCGGCCCCCCCTCGGCAGAACTCCGGTCCTCAGAGGCGCATCGATCAGCCTCCACCGCCGTCCTCTGCTCCGCCCGGACCTCCTCGAGGTCGCACACCGCCCAGCATGCTCAGTGGAGGAGCCTCCGCCTACCCTCCACGCCCCGCCTCCGGAAGTATGATGTCATCAAGCCCTGATTGGCCAAACAGCGGACAGTCACGTCTCAGACAGATGTCGTCATCATCCAAAGGAGACAGCCCAGAGAAGCAGCGACCTGCTGCCAAGGTAACTCACCTGTAAACACGGGGCTGGACTCCAGTCATGTGACCAGGACTCCAGTCAGGCTTGAGTTACAGATGTAATTAATGACTTTAAACTCGACTTGATTAAATCACAAAAGACTTGGGACTAGACATGGACCTGAGGCATTTGCCTTCATAATTCTTGACATGGATCCTGCTGCTGGTTCTTCTGCTGGTCCTGGTGCTGGTTCTTCTGGATCCAGCCAGAACCATAAGTTGTGTGAAGAGATCCTGAGTCCAGCTTGACCCGGCATACCTCTGTGTGATACCCTCTCAAATGCGGTCCAGTAGAACACGATGGAGTTCTGCCAGTTCTACAGACATTATGTACGGGTTGCCAGCAGTTCCAAAAAACATGAATGTGTTGTGGGGCAAGTTTGTGCTGACTGGAACCAATTATTCTAATTTCAAACCTTAAAAAGACAAACTGCCTTTTCAACCAAACATATGTCTTCAGACAGTTTTCTGTTTTATGACCTGTCATTTTTACACTTCCTGATCTAAAGTTTGCTTTTTGACTGTAACTTCTCCCAAACCTCAGAAAACTGTGTTGTTACTGCAGATCTAATACAGAAAATTATCATTTTATTTGTTTAGACAAATTACAGTTATGAAAAAATGGATAAATTTCAATCATTTGGGCTTAAAACTGGATGGAGGCAACATCTGAACTCAGAGTCGAGGCAGAGCAGGTGTTAGAAAGACGAAATCTGAGGCCACCTCCTCTGGTAATGTTGGGGTTTCATGTCCTTTGCTGTTAAAAATGTCCAAAATGTGCACATTGCTGTCTTCAACCTAGTGTCCCTTGTCCTTGGGGTGTAAAACAACCGCTGATTCTTGTCCCGATGACCCGGTCACCAGAACTTTATGCTGGAAAACAACCTTTTAAAAATCTTTTATAAACTCTGGAAATGACTGATCATCATCTCTGTGTTTAAATTGTTTGGTTGGACTTGGACTCGTAAACCTTGACTTGGGACCGGTATGGAGGCTGTGGTGGACTCAGAAAACCACTTCTGCTTGTGACGACTTGAATAGGGATGGGTCACCTGCAGGTTACCATGGTAACCACAGGGCAGGTCAGGTTTTCTGCATGTTACCATGTCAACCACTTAAGCAGGAATTCAATATGGTTACTATGGTAACATGTGAGCAGGGTGTGATACCTGCCTGTTATAGCAGTAAACACCTGAACAGAGGGTGGGGTCATGGTCCAGTTACCATGGCAACCAGCACATACCAGTGCAGCTCAGGTAGAAGAACTGGATCTCAGAGAAGATCCTGGAGAAAACATTGAACCATCCAGAACCAGGTCCAGGTTCAGCTCAGAACCAGAACCGGGTCCAGGTTTTGCTCACTGTTCAGGTCTGTCTATGTGTTCAGGCTCCGTCTCCCTGCGCTTTGGACCGAACCGCTGCCTGGCTGCTGAACATGAACTCTGCATCCTCCTACGGCGAGACGGAGGACGATCGTCACGACGACGCTTTGGTGGAGAAGGTAGACCCGGTTCTGGTGTTGCTTGTGTGAGTCAGTTCTGCAGGTTCTGACCCGGTTTGTGTATTCAGTACCAGCAGGAGATCGCTCTGCTCCAGGAGAAACTGCGGGTGGCAGCGCTGCGGCAGGAGGAGTGTGAAGCTCGTCTGATGGTCCAGGACCAACAGAACCAACGGATGCTGCAGGAATATCAGGTCTGAGACTCACCTGACTCGCCTGTAGATGCCAGGTGACATGATACGGGTGGACCATTATGATTGTGTTGGTTTCAGGCCCGGCTGGAGGACACAGAGAGCCGACTGAGGAGGCTACAAGACGACAAAGACCTTCAGATGAACAGCATTATCAGCAGGTTGAACCCTGGTCGTACACATACCTGTCTGATCACCTGTCTGATCACCAACTCAGTCTGTCATCCATCTCACCTGTGCAGGTTGATGGCAGTAGAAGAAGAGCTAAAGAAGGATCACTCTGACATGCAGGCCGTGGTGGACCAGAAGCAGAAGGTCATTGAGGCGCAGGTAAATCTAGCTGACCTGTTAACAAGGTACCTGGAGACAGTTACAGGTACTTGGGGATGATTACGGGTAGTTGGGGTGGTTACTGGTACTTGGAGATGGTAACGGGTACCTAGGGATGGTTATGGGTACTTGGAAACGGTTTTGGGTACTTGGACACTATTACGAGTAATTGGGGTGGTTACGGGTACCTGGGGATGGTTATGGGTTCTTGGAGACTGTGACAGGTACTTGGGGATGGTTACGGGTATTCGGGATCTTTTCTGGTGCTTGGGGACAGTTATAGTTACTTGGAAACAGTTATGGGTACTTGGAAAAAGTTACAGGTATCTGGAGACAGTTATGGGTACTTGGGGACGGTTACAGGTACCCAGGGACGGTAACGGGTACCTGGAGACAGTTACGGGTACCTGTGGACAGTTGCAGGTACCTGGAGATGGTTATGGGTACTTGTGGATGGTTATAGGTACCTGGGGACAATTACAGGTACCTGGCTACGGTTACAGATACCCTGGGACAGTTACAGGTACCTGGGGATGGTTATGGGTACTTGTGGATGGTTATAGGTACCTGGGGACAATTACAGGTACCTGGCTACGGTTACAGATACCCTGGGACAGTTACAGGTACCTGGGGATGGTTATGGGTACTTAGGGATGGTTATGGGTACTTGGAAACAGTTACGGGTACTTGGAGACTGTTACGAGTAGCTAGGGTGGTTACGGGTACCTGGGGATGGTTATGGGTACTTGGAGATGGTAACAGCTACCTGGAGACAATGGTGGACAATTCTCTCAGCTTCTACCGACACTGCAGCTTGAAGGTCAAAGACTATATTTTCTAAAAGGTTGAATCTTTTAGTATCGATAAAACGATTCTGATCTTTCCATCTTGGCACATTTTAGAACCTTTAGAACGTTTAACGGTTTTATTCCTCATTATTAAACTTGGTGTTTGTGTCAACGTGTGTGGATCAAGCCTTGGCCGGCCATCGTTGACAGCTGCTGGGGGCCAGATTTTCCCCTGTGGGACAATAAAGTCCTAGGCCCGTATTCCCAGAGAATCTGAAAATAGCTCCCATTGTCGTCATTTCAGGAAAAATCTTGAAATTTCTGCAATTCTAAGATTTTTCTTAGAATTTTTCCTCAGAAAGATAAAAGTTATTCACCACTGAGAAGCTGGAGCTTGGGGTTCTTCATCAGTGGGCGGCTGGTTCTGATGCTGTTTAGCCTCCTGAATCATAACAGAATCCTGTCAAGAAGGTGATCACCCTAACAGGTACCTGCCTCACCTGTCTCTGTCTCTCAGGAGAAGAGGATCGCCAGCCTGGACGCAGCCAACACCCGTCTGATGGCGGCGCTGACCCAGCTAAAGGAACGCTATGGCGTGACATCACAGAGGAATGGCTTGTCTCCTAGCAACACATCATCTCTGCAGATCACGGAGAACGGCGAGTTCCGTAACTCTGGCAACTGCTGAGAAACTGAGCTGATTGGCTGACACTGCAGGGAAGGGAGGGGCTCACCCTCTACATACGAGAGGCGGGGCTTAAAATGGACTTATTTAAATCAACCAATCGGTGCTGGAGGGATGGAACAGACACACCCATCGAATGTCAGCTTCTACACCTCAGAAATGACCTCTGACCTGATCCCGCCCTTGTTGCTAGATTACCCTCACTTTTTGTTTTGCATGTTCCTCTTTGATGAAGTTTGACTTCATTTCCTGTTTATCTTTAAATCTTCCCGAACAGAATCAGAACCAGTAACCTCACCTTCACCCGACTTTTCTTTATTGGTTGAACTGGACCGCCTGGTTCCAGTTAAACTGGACCCACAGGTTCTGTTTGAACTGGTCCCACTGGTTCTGGTTCAATCAGACTCACCGGTCCTCATTCTCCAGACGGTTCCTTAAAGGGACAGGCCGATTTTTCTCCATTAACATTGAGGTCAGAGCCGCTCCATTAGGTTAGCCTAGCTTAGCACAAAGAGCAGCAGCAGGTGGAAAGTGTTAGCCTAGCTCCAAACCTTGCAGTGATTGTTTTGGCCTCTTTGGGCTTCCGTAGCTTTGAGTATTTAATTCCCATCGAGCTGGCGAGCCGGTCCAGAATTAGACGCTAGTTTGTGTTGTTTCAAAGAATTTTAATGTAAACCACAGATTTTATTGTAAACAGTAAAAACTTTAACTTGTGATGATGATGATTTGTGCAACCCCCCGTGTTCACTGTGGCTTCTGTCTGTTCTGTATCTATGAGCCTCTGTTCTGTTATTTATCTACAGTATTTATAAGGAGCTCCAATAAAACCAGACGTCAGCCTTTCGCTGTGCTCATCAACACACACACACACACACAGATAACTGGGTCACACTGCGCTTTATTCACTCTGTTCCACTGTAAACAGGAAGTGATGTCACAGGGCCTGCATGAAGCGCTCCAGTGGGTCTTCGTTCCAGTAGTCATGGTTCCAGCCTAGAAACCAGCCAGTGAAGGTTGGTGGTTCAAATCCCTGTTTCAGTGTCACGATGGGGGTCCGCGGGTCTCTGCCGGCCGGGTCGGTGTTGATGTAGCGCTCAGCTGGACACAGAGAGAGACCCGATAGTCAGCGGACTGAGATGAAATGTTCTCGCGGAGGAGCTTTAGACGACTCGAAGGAGACAGCCCGGCCTCAGAGGACCCAGTACCAGGCCCCCCCATTACCAGGACCAGGTATCGCAGCCACTCACCTGATGCTGCAGCTTCCATCTTCTCCTCCTCGTGGGCCTCATTCCCGACCCAAACGAACACCTGCAGGAGCCAGCAGAAATTACATCAGAACCCTCAAAGACGCCAGAGACAATGAAATCACGCGCTGATGATGGATACTGGATTGTCGCCATCTGCCCCGACCCTCACACCATCCGCCCTTCAGACCTCCACCAGCAGGCAAGGTGAGTGAAGTGTTTTGCACACGGACAGGGCGGGGCCTCGAACCGGCAACCCACCGATTGACCTCTGTCACTACCATCGCCCCACGAACAAGAAGAGCCAGAACCTTGTTTCCATGGTGATGTTGGTAAGGAAGACTCACCTGGTCCCAGGTGTCCAGGATCATGACGTCATCAGGAGTCAGATCATCCTGGGTAAGTTCTCCTGGAACCTCCTCCATCTGAAAACAGGGAACCGAATCAACCATCCTGAGGAAGAGCTACTTTAAGCAGGACACACCTCAGCTAAGTAACCACCAGCTGGGCCATCCATCAGTCGAACACACCTTCCCAGACTCCATGCACCTGAATGACGGCAACACCATGTGACTACTGTGGCGTACCTGGAAGTTCCCAGTCTTGTTGGAGCAGGCGAAGAGGCGGGGAGGATGAGCGTCCATCTTGTTGTTCAGCCGAGAAGAGTGACAGTAGTCCTCCTTCCCTCCCAGAACCTCCCAGAACGCATCTGGAACCACAGTCAGGCAGCCTTCATCATCCTCCTCAGGTCATTCCAGAAGACTTAACCATACCTGTTCCTCACCTTCCTCCTCCCCCTCCTCCAGCAGGGCGGGGGTCACCTGGAGGATCTCAGCCAGGTGTTCGGCTCCTTTAGCTTCAGCGGCGCTGCTGCTCCTCCCCTTCCACAGCCAGGACCCAGAGGAGGACACCAGGAGGAACGCGTCGTTGGAGTTCAGGCAGGAGGAGGACGGATCCACCTGGAGAGGACGGCAGAGTGGGTCTGGTTCTAACTGGTTTGAAGACGAATCCAGTTCAGCAGGTAGTCTGGTTCTGATCAGTTTAAATGGACTGGTGATTGGACTTTAACCTGATGATACCCTGAACCGTAAACTGAAGGCAGTTGGACCTTCAGAGGTCTCAATGTCCTCACCCAGATGGACCTAGATGTTCATGTCTCAGGAGGCTGACACACCTGGACATCATGAGACAGATTGAAACAATCTGGAGGTTTTAGACCAGACCATTCTGGGTCAAGCCACTGGTTTCAGCAGAAGTTCAGGAAGGAACTGGAGACGGTCTCTAAGGCATAACATCTTCCTTTTCTAGAAGCACTGATTGATCAGGAGATGCCGACTGGAAACCGTCATCTGGTCTAGAGCTTGATGGGTTTCCAGCATCATGGACCGTGAAGACAGACACACCTGTTCTAATCCTGCTTGGTGGTTCAGACCTCTGCTGTCTGGATTCCTTCTGGACTGAGACGTTTCTTGACTGAATGGAACTACAGGAAGACATTTGGTTCTAAAAAGTTATGGATTTGACCCATCCTGGTTCTGCTGGTCTTACCTCTACCGCCCTGGTGTCTCCTGCTGGATTGGATCGGACCTGAAACAAACGGGTCTCAGCGGCTTTGGACTGTCCACCCTCCCTGGACGTTCCTCCCTTGTACACCACCATTGGTTGGCCTCCAAACAAGCTCATGAGATGGGCGGGCTCTTTCCCCTGAACAACCCTCACCTGGACAGACAGGTAATCGTGAGAAGAGTTCTGGATCAGAACAATAGGATCACAGTAGTGTTGCATCATTGGGACCAGTGTTCCCAGTTGGTGTACCTGAACTGCACCACCTCCCAGTTCATCGTCCAGCTTGACAGCGAGAATAGCCGACGCCCCAGTTTCATCCTGACTAGACTCCGCCCCCTGCCTACAGAGGAAGCAGCAGTGAACTGTCATTTCCTGTAGTACCTGAACTTCACCAGCAGAGGGAGCTCTGAAGAGCAGAGGATCCTGACCCAACACTGACTTCTGGACGGATGTCAATGAGGACAAATGTCTCACCAGATGTAGACGATGTGACCTTGTCTTCCGCTGTGCTGGTACTGATACAGGATCAGGTAGCTGTCGCCCCCGTAGAACTGACCAAAGGAAGCCGGCTCCACCAGAACCTTATCGGATCCCTCGATCCTCCAGATCTACAGACAGACAGATGGGTTATTTCAGTTTTTCAGGATTGTTCAGACATCTGAAACAGGAACTCTCCAATTTGATCAAAGAAGTTCTCTCAGCTCACGATCTCTATTTAATCGTGTTACAAAGAAGTTGGTTCTGACCAGAGTCCCAGCTCTTTTCAGCTAAGGATGGTTCCTATGTGGGTGAAATACACCCATGGTCTTCAATCATGGTCATAAGCTAATGGTTAGCTGCGAAGACCTTGGGTTCAGTCTGGCGGTTCTGTTGGGTTCAGTTGTCTCACCTGATCCAAAGCGGTAAAACGGGTTCGTATTTCTCCTAGGATGCATCGTGTTCTCCTGTCCAAGGTTCCAGTGGACCAGAACCGGAACCGTCTTTGTACCAAACAAGGGAAACGGTGTCAGTCCTCACCTTTTTCTCTCCGTCTCCTCGGTCCACCATCCCATACTGTGCAGACATGGAATCTGATTGGTGCAGCTTTGACACGTCGAACGGTACCTGTCCAATCAGAAGAGTCCAGTTTTAGACCCATTTAGGGACCGTTTGGATTAGATCCAGAACCAGATCAGCTTACCTTTTCAATCTTTGCCACTTTATTGGTGACGTAGGCCGTTCCCATGCCAACGCTGTCTTCAGCGTCCCTCCAGTTCCTAAAGAACTGTTTGAAGAGTGGAGTCTCACCATACTCAGGTAGGACCTGGACCTGAGGACACAGAAAGGTGCTCTCAGGTTCATCGACTCTCAGCTGAGTTGTGTGTGAAGTCCAGGTGAGAGGTTCTGGTACTTACCTGGGTGTATGGGGGGTAGTGCATCTGCTGGATGAACTTCTCTGAGCTCTGTAGAACAGCATGCCGCTCATCGCTGTTTGCATCCTTACCTGCACACAGACACATCACCTTTCAGCAGGATAACAGGTGCTCTCAGGTGAGTCCTGCCCAGATAACCTGGAGAACCCTTCAACTGGTTTCAAACCAGTTTGTTCAGGACCAGAACTAATTTCTGACCTTTCCAGACAAAGATACGTCCGTTGGTTCCATTGTCCAAGATGAAACACTCGCTGGACTCCAGGGCATCCTGGGAGAACGGGTTCTGCTCTGACACCAGGGTGACCTCCATGTCTCCCCCAGCGTTGGACACCTGAGGGGAGGGCAGAGAAGACGGATGTAGACAAACCAGTGCCAGTTGTATGAAAAAAAGGAAGTGACATCATAAACTGATTGGGAACTGCTGCAAGTAAACACCTTGTAGAGCTTCGCCACATTCCTGTTGGACACGTCTGTCTGGGTGTCGTCACTGTGGGATTCAGGGAGATCCGGTTTCTCTCCCAGAACCTGAACAGAGAGATGACATAGGCAGGAGATGGAAAAACATCTCAACAATGAAATACGACCGTTTGCAGATGACACCCTGCTGTTTCTCAAGATTATTCAGGTTTCAAGACCGGCGTCCATCTGGTGGACACCTCAGTTGCTGAGGTCAGTATTCAAGGATACAGGACAGAACCTTTTAGTTCTTTAAAACTGCAATGTTTTGGTGTCCTTTGAGCCCTACTCAGAATTATAGCTGGCGTAAGTTCTGGTCACCTCTATCATCTTCTCTGGCTCCGCCCCTTCATCGACCACCTGGAGTTTGGCCCGCCCACACCTCTCGTTGTCTCGGATACTCTTGGAGACCTGTCAATTAGTCAGTTGGTCAGCTGCTGTTGTATCAGCATGATGTCACTGTGCAATGTCACCACTCACCATAGTGGCCTTCAATTTCTCAAATCTGTTGCTATGGGAACCGGACCACTGGATGATTTCCTGTTGGGGCAAAAGGAAGTTTAATTGTCACCTCCTCCTCACCTGGCCCCCCACCCCATGTCTCCTCACCTGTCCCAGGTCCAGGATGAAACTATCTCCCTGGTTGAAACTCTCCCAGCTGACAGGAACCTCTGTTGCCCTGACAACACGGCGACCTTTGACCTGGAGCAACCGCTGAACTTCCACCTCATTGGTTACCACATGATTGAACCCTGAGGCCACGCCTCCTTTCTGTTTGAAGACCAACAGGAAGTTAGGTCATCAGGGTCACAATAAGCAGGATGTCTGACAGGAAGTGGGAGTCATGTGGTTACCATGTAGGTGAGGCCCGTTTTGAAGTACCCACTGAAGGTACTGGACTCGTGGCCTTGGACTTCTCTGTACTGGACCGGCGCCCCCTGCAGGAAGTTGTCCATCTGGACAGCAAGAATGGCTGCAGCGCCGCTTTCATCTTGAGAGCACTCTGAACCTGCAGCCAGACAGCCAATCAGAGAGCAGAAGGAAGTCAGGTGTTCAGGAGGCCTTAGCGACACATATCGACCCAATCAGGTCTGTAGAACCAGAACAGCCTGTAGTACAACTATAGCAGAGCTGTGGCACCAAAACTAGACTACAGAACTGCTTCCAGAGTCTCCCTGAGGTACCGTCAACATCACTGTGGTTGAATATCGTTTCCTGTTGCTGCCTGGGGGCGGGTCCCTGTCACCATGGTAACAGACCATGAAGAGAATCTGCTGGCGAGCAGAGACCCTGAGTTTCGGTTAACCCACAGGATGCTTCAGGTCACAGGTCAATCCTCCGCACTTAACTCATCAGCAGGTGGTGTTAAACTCAAGGCCTGGGGGCCAAATCTTGCCCACTATAAGTTTTTCTATGGCCTGTTAGACTCTAGAGAGCCACAAGGAGAACTTTCAAGATTACAGTTTGGTGCTTAAACATTATTTTATCAACCAAATCAGAGCAGTTTTTATCTGTATTCTGCCAAATTACATCATCAATTTGAAAAGATGTTCAATGTTATTTAATTTCAAGAAGTGCTAATCGAATACAGAGACAGCCATTAATTCATATTTTTAACAGTTTAATGGGTAATTTTGTCAATACATTCTGCCATTACCTGCCCTGTAAGGACATTCATGATCTTGATATGGCCCAAAATGAAAATGAGTTTGACACCCCTGCTCTGGACAGTTGGTCCTTCTTTCTCTGTTCAACAACATCAAACGTCTCTGTTACAGGGGGACTGGTACCGATTTCTGCTGGGGGGCAGAGCCTCTTCCTCTCTGCTGCAGCACTCTGAAGACCCAGGCTGGGAGTCCAACCTCGGCACCCTGACCCCGCCCCAAGGGTCCAGGTCCGGCCTCGGCACCCTGACCCGGGGACTGGCCTCGGGACCGGGGGCCTCGGCACCCAGTCCATCCCTCTGTAATCCAGGCTCTTTGCTTTAACTGTAAATCTGGAGAAATGCTGAAGTTTATGTATCACATTCAGCCGTTGACTTCCTAGCAGCCTCTGCTTCTCACTTCCTTTTACCAACTTCCTGGAAAGCTGAAATGATGACTTCCTGCTGCAGCAGCGTCTCATCTGGTTCTACTGGTCACCACAGTGAATCAGTGTCTCTGGGCTCTGCTGATGATGGCTTCTCATTGGAGAGCTCGAGGTTCAGATACTTAGGGTTGACTGAACTTATTGGTTCCAGCGGTTCTGGAGGCTTAAAATCAGTTCCTCCTCTTGAACCCAGAGTTCCTGGAGGAACCTGTAGAACCACCTTTCTGGACCCCACCTGGTTTCCTCACCTTGCCAGTAGTGCAGGTCATACTGCAGGTCTCCTCGACGGTTGCTGGTGCTGTTCAGAACCACATAGGCGTCTCCAGTGTAGAACTGTCCATAAAGACTCTCAGGAACAGGAGCCAGGTCCATGTTCTCCACTCGCCACACCTGAAGCCCCGCCTCTTTACCCGCTCGCTCAAACTCTGGATGGAACTCCATGATGTCACCTGCGGAGAGCGGGGCAGCAGAAACATCACCTGTTAGGCAGGGCGCAATCCTTCACAGTCTGTTGAGCGATGGCTCGGACAGAGAGGGGAGCGGGAGGAGTTCAAAACATCAGAGTTTATGATATTAACGCACCTGGACCGCCAGCTCACCTGCTGACTTCATCGGTCATTTTAAAACTGAAGCGGCTCTGAACCTCAGAGAGGAGCCTGACTCATGCTCTTTGTACAGCAGCCCCACCCACACACTTCACCCACTGCCTCCTCGGGTTACAGATGGAGCGCACCACCCACCACTTTGCTCCTCCGGTGCTTCAACAAACACACCTGGAGTCATGTGACTGTAACCATAGCAACTGCTGCCACGAGTGGTTTGTGTTGTGAAATGGTTTCAGCAACTGGAACCAGAACTCTGAAGGTGATTATATCACTGGTCAAACAACTTAAACGTCTCAGAACCGAGTTCAGCTGACTCCCAGATGCCGGTTCTGATCCTCTGGGCGGGTCCGTTTATAAAGAGGAAGGAGGTCACCAACACTGGAAGCTGATTGGTTCAGAGCGGCCAGGTAAAGAGTAATAAGAACAAAGTTCTCCTTTCTTTGCTGTGGGGCTGCTTCCTGATGAGCTTGAGGCCCGGTCCGGCCCGGTCCGAATCCTTCAGTTTATGAAGGAAACTGCTGCTGAACCAGGAAGTGTCTGAGCAACCAAACAACTGAACCCACAGAGAGGAGACACACCTGAGCTGGAGCAGGTAAACGCTCCACACCCACACACAGCATTCCAGCACAACTGCAGGTTCTGCTCACCGGTTCTGACCCGGTAACCTGTCCTGTCCTCTACCTGCAGCCCTGTTCTCTCTCAGGTGAGAAGGAAAGGAGGAACACAGACTGATGAAGAAGTGGAGCAAACAAGCTCTGACTGATGAGGAGCAGATGTCCCCCTGGTTCTCCTTCTCCTCCTGGTTCTCCCTCTGGTTCTCCCCCCGGTTCTCCCCCTGGTTCTCCTTCTCCTCCTGGTTCTCCCTCTGGTTCTCCCCCTGGTTCTCCTCCTGGTTCTCCCTCTGGTTCTCCCCCTGGTTCTCCTCCTGGTTCTCCCTCTGGTTCTCCCTCTGGTTCTCCCCTTGGTTCTCCTCCTGGTTCTCCTTCTCCTCCTGGTTCTCCTTCTCCCTCTGGTTCTCCCCCCAGTTCTCCCTCTGGTTCTCCCCCCGGTTCTCCTCCTGGTTCTCCTTCTCCCCCCCAGTTCTCCTCCCAGTTCTTGCCCTGATTCTCCCCTTGGTTCTCCTCCTGGTTCTCCTTCTCCTCCTGGTTCTCCTTCTCCCTCTGGTTCTCCCCCCAGTTCTCCCTCTGGTTCTCCCCCTGGTTCTCCCCCCGGTTCTCCCCCTCCAGGTTTCTTCTAAACTCAAACTGGTAGAAACTCACCTTCAGCGTCTGTTGGGATGTCTTCCTCAGCTGGTCTGGAGCTGCTCTGACACACAGCTGGGGCTGCAGGTAATTTTACCTGTGCACCCCTCCCCCACCCTGCAGCAGCAGACACACCCAGCCTGACACCATGCAGCGCTGCCTGGTGCTGCCTGCAGGGGGCGCTGTGTTCAGCTCACAGAGACAGGTTTGCATGTTTGCTTCATGCAGAACCAGCCCGGACACGCCCTGTGGGCCCAGACCCGTTTCACAACATGTATCTGTCATGCTTGGTTTCATGTTTCAGCTCGGTTTAGTCCTGCAGCACCTCAGAGTTCTGAGAGCACAGCCGGGTCCGTAAATGGACCTGAGATACCAGAACCAGCAGTGAACCTGCATCAGAGAGCAAAGTGGTGGCACATCCAGAACCACCAGAACTCCCAGCTGTCACTGGTTCTGGTTCCATGACCTGGTTTCATATTTCTCTCCTGACGGGATGATGAGACCTCAGAAAGGAGCCCGACCAGAACCGTCATTCTGACGGGGCAGCAGGAGGTCCAACAAGAACAGGTCCACTTGGCCCTTCATCCTGATCACATGTTCAACATCTAGACGAGGCATTTCTAGGATGAAGTTCTGAACCTGATGTTATCAGAGGCATGATGACCCACTCCACCCGGTTCTGACCCATTCCACCGCACTGGCGCCCCCAGAAAATGTTCGTAGTGGCGGCCAGACCAGGGTAGTAAAACAATCGAGGTGGTACAGCTAAAAAAAAACAAACGTGTGTGTAGATTGAAGAATATGATTCTTTATGAGATTAACGTGATTCACTGCGGGGGCCAGTGGGATGGCCAGCTTTTTTCCTTGGGGGGCCACTGCTCCACCCGGTTCTGACCCATTTCACTGGGTTCTGACCCCTCTCACTGATTCTCATACTTGTTCCACTCTCAGGTCATTTCTTATTTTCCAACCGGAACTAGTACATTAAACGTCACATCCGAAAGTGAACACCTGAAGTTTTATTTTGAAAGATTAGACCGGAAGTTGTGAGCTGGCGGTGACTGCGGATCAGGGTTCGGGTCTTTATGAGGCGGTAGACCGGACCGAACCTGGTTCTGGGAGAATGGAGATGTTCAGCAAGCTGAGCGGCATGCTGCTGCACGCGCTGGAGACGGTGAGTCAGCGGAAGTTGGCATTATATGCTTCCGGTGGACAGTATAAACTACATTTTCCAAACAGAGAGGAGAGAGGGACTGGAGGACATGGAGACAGCCTGTCCTCCTCTCTGTCTGTCCTCCCTACTCTCCCTTGGTGATCCCAGTTTCAGTTTTCTTCTGGGAATGTCAGGAATGTGGCTGGAAGTGAACTGCTGCTAATGCTAACAGTTTACCTGGAACAGAGCATGCGCGGCGGCTCAACCTGTTTATAGTTAATTATTACATCTGAGATTAATTTATCTGCTGATTTCTGAATGAACAGATGTCTCCCGGGTTTATATCTACGGAGAGAGTTTCGGTACCGGTGGGTCAGCAGAACACCAGAACCTCCCAAGAGGGAGCTAAACTGTGACGTCAATTCCTGTTGGGCTCATGACGACATAAAAACTAACCATATAATAGCAGATAAACCCCTAACATTTATTAAGACCCATTATAGCAGGCCATTTTAACATAAAATAAATTTAATCTGTAACATTCCAGACATTTAAAAAATCGAGTTCTGATTAGGCATCTGCAGGTTGACTATCCTGAATGATAATCTAAGATATCTCACATTAGTAAGGAGAATAATTCAAGATATCTTCAATCATATTTTGACGAATCAGAATTCCTTTCAAAATATTGTCACGGGATTCATCATCTGAAGGGTCACACATCTGTAATTACAATTCAAGATATCTATAACATAATTATGACGAGTCCTGGCGGACCACCAGGAGGGACCAAAGGGTCCTCTGAGATCTTCAGTCCATCTGTCTCCTCAGCAGGTTTACATCCTGCTGTTGGAGATTAAATCAAAGAGCAGAACATGATGGAGGGATTTAACCTCTGACCTCCACGACCTGCTTCAGTCTGACCAGAACCAGATCCCAGTTTAACCAGTCTGTCCTGCCTGTGTTCCAGAGAGAACCCACCGTCGACCTGCTGGTCTCCTTCATTGATCACTGGAAGTCCATCACTAACTACTACATCCAGACCACAGGTGAGCATCATTTACCTGCCGACTCACGCCGTCAGCTGACCACCTGACTGATTAGGTGTGTGTGTGTGTGTGAGCAGATGAAAGCCGACCCGCCTCTCAGACAGACATCCCGTGGCGTCTCAGGCAGATGTCCGACATCCTGGTGTACGAGGAGAAACAGCAGGTGATTAGCTCCGCCCACACACACCTGTAACCATGGAGACACAGAGGAAGTCCGCACCTGTCTGACCTCACTGGGTGTGCTGTTGAGTTCCTCCTCCATCAGAGTGAGGAACTCATCATCATCATCATCATGGGGAAAACTACCAAAATAAAAGCCTCTCAGCTGAATTAGCATCAGGTATATCTGTGATTTCATTGGAAGAGGCACTGAAGCTCCGCCCACCCTGCTGATCTCAGATTTCATCCAGGTCTTCTGGACCAATCGGAGAGCGGTACCAGCTGAGCAGGACCACCTCATCCAGAGTCAGGAGGAAGATGTTCCTCCTGACTCTGGATGAGTCCAGTCCAGTCAGACAGGAGGATTCCAGGCTCCGTGTCTTCCAGCAGATCCTGCTCATCAGTCAATGCATCCAGTTCAGTTCAAAGGTTCAACGACTCTCCTGGACCAGCAGGGGGCGGTATGGTGTTTTACCAGGGACACTCGGTGTTAACGGACACAGACCCGGCTAGCGGACCCAGACCCGGTTAGGATGTTCTGGTCCACGACTGACTGTTGGTGTCTCTCTGAGCAGGACGTGGAGGACACGGGACCCTGTCTGGAGTACCTGCTGCAGCACAAGCTGCTGGAGACGCTCTGCACCCTGGGGAAGGCTCAGGTAACCTCACCTGCTGATTGATGGAGCTGGCTGGTTCTGATGAGGGACCAGAACCGATCATGGGTCAGCCAGAACCTGCTGCTGGGTCTCATGATGTTGCTCTTCCTCAGTATCCTCCAGGGATGACCCAGCAGGTCCTGCTCTTCTTCTCCAAGCTGCTGTCTCAGATGCAGAAACCTCTGCTGCAGCTCGTCCCCGTCTACAGACCTGTACAGGTGAGCAGGGGGGGGGGGCAGCATCTGATTGGACCGTCAGGCTGATTTACCTGCAGGTAAATGTGAAGCAGAGGCCAGGCCTCCAGAGCTTCTGTGCTGCAGCTTCTCCAGAACCTCTGAACCAGATGATCGGATCAGAACTGGGCCTGGATGCTGCATCATGGTAGCTCTGGAGAACTGGACCTGGACCCCACCCCCACCTGCTGCTGGGACAGGAACCTCTGGGCGGGCTCAGCTGCTGCTGCCTGGTAGAGTTTGGGTCGTGTGACCCCCAGCAGAGGGACTTCAGGAACCAGAGAGCTGAGATCATGAACATCCTGAGTCCCTGTCTGCTTAACGATCGCAACTTCCTGTTTCTGCTCCGCCCACAGAAGCTGATTGGCCTCTGTGCACTTCCTGGTTCCTGCACGGAGAAGGAGGAAGCTCAGTTCTTATTGGCTGTGTGCACCAGAGTCGCGCAGGACCCGCACGTGCTCAGATACGTCCTGCAGGTGAGCTGCTGATGTCACCCTGATGGTTTTTTACATCACTTCCTGCTGATCATGTTTCTGTTTCCAGCTACCAGACCGACAGCTGGCGTCCAGCAGCCAATCAGAATCCTCTGCTTCCAGCCCTGTCCAATCAGAGCATGGGCTGCTGTGGACTCTGCTGCAGCTCAGCAGGAGTCAGGTGAGCTAGCAGGACTGGGTCCACCTGTTGGAGGTGCTGATGGACTTTAGTGATCCGCTGAAGATGTTCTCCTCAAGTCGTTCTCACCAAGAGGAGGAAGATGACCATCAGTGAGACACATCCTGACGTTCTCCTGATGTCCTCCTAACATCCTACTGATGATCTTCTAATGTCCTCCTAACATTCTCCTGACGTTTTCTTAATGTCTTCCTGACGATCTCCTCATCTCCTGACGTTGTCCTGACGATCTAACATTCTCCTCATGTCCTCCTGACGTTTTCCTCATGTCCTCCTGATGTTCTGCTCATGTCCTCCTGATGTTCTCCTGATGTTCTGCTCATGTTCTCCTCATGTCCTCCTGACGTTCTCCTCATCTCCTCACGTTGTCCTGACGATCTAACATTCTTCTAAAGTCCTCCTGACGTTTTCCTCATGTCCTCCTGACGTTTTCCTCATGTCCTCCTGACGTTCTCCTGATGTTCTGCTCATGTTCTCCTGATGTTCTCCTGATGTCCTCCTGACGTTTTCCTGATGTCCTCCTGACGTTCTCCTCATCTCCTCACGTTGTCCTGACGATCTAACATTCTCCTCATGTCCTCCTGCTCCATCAGAGGTCCGGGGTGCGCCTGAAGGCCTGTGAGGCCCTGCTGCTGCTGTCGTGTCTCCTGGATGGATCTTCGGGGGAGCTGCTCCCTGCTGGAACCCAGCTGGGGGAGCTGCTGGCTGGGAGGCTGCAGGAGCTCCACTCCCTGCTGCCCCTGGAGGAGCTGGATGCAGCAGAGCTGAGGAGCTGGCCCCGCCCTTCATGGAGGTAGGCACGTTGCGCCTGATAGGTTCTCTGGTTACCATGGAAACAGGCCTCCATGCAGGTCAGGGGCAGTCACCTGACCTCTCTGTGTCCTCAGGTCAGAGTCTCAACCAGATCACATGACCAAGTTCCTCGCCTGGTTGGACTTCCTGGATCACCTGACGAGAGAAGCTCCTCAGGTAGGCTGCAGTTGTACTACAGGTGATATTACAGTGGTACTATAGTAATACTGCAGGTGTCCTCCAGTGGTACTGCATATGATTTTATAGTAATACTTCAGGTTTGCTATAGTAGTACTGCAGGTGTACAACAGTTGTACTACGTGTGTATTAGCTGAGGGTCAGCGCTGGACCACCTCACTGATCACCTGACCACTGAATGCTGATCCTGATTGGGCGGTCTCTGTGTCCAGGTGCTGTCTGTCCAGGTGTCTCAGTGTGTCCGTCACCTGTGGCTCGTGGAGACTCTTCGTCCTCAGCTGCTGAACACGTACGCTCTCTTCCTCCTCTTGTTTTCTCCCCTGAGGGGGCGGGGCCTAACATCCAGGTGTGTGTTGTTCAGGTGTGAGCAGAGCGTCCTGGTCTCCACCTCGGTCCTCTGCTCTGCAGTCAGACTTGTCCAGTCTCCGTCTCTGTTGGACCAGCTGGTCATCTTCCTGTTGAGGACGCCGTCTCTGATGGAGCTGCTGCTGCAGCGCTGCGACCACGTCTCTGACCAGGTGAGGCTGCAGAACGCACCCATAAAGCCCAACGCCTGAGCACACCTGTCCTCTGAGTCCCTGTGTGTCCTCAGATCAGCATGGCGTCTCTGTCTCTGGTGGACGAACTGCTGCAGAAGCCTCACAGGGACATTCTGGACACCCTGGTCCTGAGCTTCCTGCGGAGCCGCAGTTACCTGTCCTCACCTGTAGGGGGTCAGGAGGACCGGCAGCCTGAGAGCAGCGATGACGGCGAGGACACCCAGTAGGTCCGCTCCAGGGGACACTCCCCCAGGTGAAGCTGCGTCCTCACCCTGACAAGTATCCTCTGTCCCTCAGAGACCTGGAGGACGACCCGTTCTTCTCAGATGGGTTCCCTGACGACCACCTTCCTCCTCCTCATCTTCATCAGTCTGCTGCTCCAGGATCAGCTGCTGACATCATCAACAGGTAACAGGTTCAGCCTGACAGGTTCTGAGGTCCAACAGAATCAGACTGAACTCTCTTTCTGTGTTTAGCTTCCTGTGTCTGGTTCCGGTCCAGGTGAGGTCGGCCCATCTGCTGCAGGAAGGAGGCTACGAGTCATACGTGCACGATGCGCGCACCTTGGTAAGAGAATCAAACTCTTTTCCACCTTTTCGCGTCAGTAGAGCTCAGGGAGGCTCTGAACGGCTCTGTTGGCTGTAAGGTGACGTCACATGATCTGGATCAGTTAACGAACACGAAGCAGACCCATCTGGCAGAACCAGACTGTTTCTGGTTCTGTTCAGCTGTCAGGCAGAACATGGGGAACATCAGCTAAATAGTCAGGTTCTTCTAGAACATCAGGACATTTAAAGGATCTTACCTGTCCAGGTGGAGGCTCCTCCCCTTCAGGTGTGTCTCCTTGATTGGACAACCCAAAATTTGATCATAAAACAAACTCCTGATTACCTGTCAGGTCCAATTCACCTGTATGGCTCCTCTCCCTGTCAGGTGACCCAGTGTCAGTCTCTCTCTCTCTCCTGGGATTGGCCACCAACTCTTCCTCCTCCCACCTGTTCTTCAGGTAAGGAGGGAGACTTCTTCGAAGGGCACCTGCTGAGAGTTCTTTTTGAACGCCTGGGACACATCTTGCAGCAGGTAGGCTCACCTGAGATCACACCTGTCTCTGATCACTCACCTGAGCCCCTGACTCACCTGTGCAGGTGTTGTGTGTTCGCAGCCGTACGAGTTGAACCTGCAGCTGACGGCGATCCTGTCCCGTCTGTGCGCCTTTAATCACCCTCTGCTGGACGAGTACCTGCTGGACCCGTATGTCCACCTGTCCCCCTGCAGCAGGTCGCTGTTCTCTGTCCTCGTCAGGGTGAGACGGGCCGTAGAACCGGAACAATCAGAGCTGCTCTGTGTGGGTCCTGTCTGGCTGACCTGTGTCTGTCTCAGGTGATGGGAGAGTTGATGGAGAGGATCCAGCAGGTCCCCAACCTGTCAGAGCGTCTGTTGGACACCAGGAGACACCTGCTGGGTCTCAACCGGCACACTGGGTAACCGTCTCTGTCTAGTTTGTAGCTGCTCTGGTTCTAGAGATGATCTAGAGATTATGTTCAAGCGTATCAGGAACATCAACACCAAAAAACACGCAAACATTTCCCGCAAAGACCAGAACAGTCAGTCCGTTACACTTCAATTTGAATTCACTTTTATGTTTTCAGGCTCGATGTTTATTTTGCGATTGTGTTCGTTGTTGTGTTGACACAGCAAAACATGGCGTCCCTTTTTCAGACTCTTTCCCTGATTGTGGCATTTTTCCTGACCACCGATATTCCTGACTCAGTGCATAGCAATGGTGCATGTGTGACACACGATAGTCACGTGACATCCAATCCAGTACTATATATCAGTGTGCATGACATCCTCCTCTAAAGAAATCCACCTGAGTTTTGACCTGGAAACGACCTCATCCATCTGACGGTGGACCCACACACCAACAGGAGGAAACTGGTTCATGGTGGCAACTCACCAGTCTGCCAGCAGTCAGCTGGTTCAGAAGTTTCATTCACATTACTACCCAGAAAGTTCACTATTTTAAGTCCTAGACTTTCAACGTTTTGACAGTTTGTCAGCTGCTCCACCAGAGAAAACAAAACGTTGGATTTGTTTTTGTTTTCTCCTGAAAAGGCCTACTGCAGACTGGATTGCTCTGTGCCAGCTGTATGGAGAGGACAATCAATATGTTGTTCAACACTAGAACCAGAACCAACATGTTTATAAGTCAAGTCAGGTTTGTTAGTATAGAATGTTTCAGCAGCAAGGCAGTTCAAAGTGCTTCACATGATTAAAAACATACTGTCACCAATTATGAAACAAGCAATAAACATTACATTTATCAAATGCCATCATCAAGAACATACTGATCAATGTTCCACTTCCTACTAATCAAAGGCAGCTCTAAACAGGTGGATTTTCAGCCTTGATTTAAAGGAACTCAGTGTTTCGGCTGTTTTGCAGTTTTCTGGAAGTTTGTTCTAGATTAGAGGAGCATAGAAGCTGAAAGCTGCTTCTCCATGTCCGGTTCTGGGGATGCAGAGCAGACCAGAACCAGAAGACCTGAGTGGTCTAGAAGGTTGATACGATGACAACAGGTCTTTAAGCCGTTCAGTGATTTATAAACTAACAGAAGGATTTTAAAGTCTGTTCTCTGAGCTCCAGGGAGCCAGTGGAAGGACTTTAGAACTGGGATGATGTGCTCTATCTTAGTGGTCCAACTGACTTTTTAGGCAGACCAGTGAAGACACTGCTGCAGTAATCAATGTGACTAAAGATAAACGCATGGATGAGTTTCTCTAGATCTTCTTTCTTTAGATCTTGATCATCAGTCATTTGATCCTAGAAATGCTCTTCAGGTGATAGAAGGCTGACTTTGTAACTGTCTTTATGTGCCTCTGAAGGTTCAGGTCCGAGTCCATCACTCCACCCAGGTTTCGGGCCTGATCTCTAGTTTCTAGCTGTAATAACTGAAGCTGCGCGCTGACTCTAGATCGTTCCACTTCAGGTCCAAAGATAATAACTTCAGTTTTGTTTCTGTTCAGCTGGAGAAAGTTTTGGCACCTCCACGCACTGATTTGTTCTAAGCATCTGTTTCGTGCTCAGATGGGTTCAGAGTCACCTGGTGACATCGTAATGTAGAGCTGTGCATCATCTGCGTCGTCATGGTAACTAATCTTATTACTTGTTATACCCTGAGCCAGTGGGAGCATGTAGATATTAAATAGGAGGGGTCCCAGGACTGAACCTTGGGGTACTCCGCATGTGACCTCAGGTCGCTCTGATGAGAAGTTGCCTATTGACACAAAGAAGTTCCTGTTCTTTAGGTCAGACTGGAACCAGTCCAGTGCTGGAGCAGAGAGTCCGACCCAGCTCTCCACTGAGGTCCAGCAGAATCAGCACTGTGGTTCTTCCACTTCATAAACACCAGAACCAGCATATTGATGAACACTAGAACCAGACCTATGAAACTATGAGAACTATGAAAGGTTCTCATAGTTCCTGGTACCATCTGATTAAAAATCAGATGACTCTAATGATGTCATATGATGATGTCACTCACCTGACTTCTTTTGTGGGCGTGTCCTCAGACTGGACCACCTGACGTTGCTCAAAGGGATCATCGTCCTTGAGGAGTTCTGCAAGGAGCTTGCTGCTATCACCTTCGTCAAGATGCCTCTAGACCAGAACCAAGAGGACTTCTGTTCAGAGACCGAGTCATCTGGACCGGAACCGACTGAGCTGCTAGAGCAGGACTCACCCATCTAGATTGGATTTGACCTGACTGTTGGACCAGAACTGAGTTATCTGGACTGGGACTGACTAGACTGCTGGACTGGGAGTGAGTCATTAGAGCTGATGTTGACTCTGCTGGGCCCGCACCCACCCGGTACCGCTACATGGACCAGAACAGGTCCTCTCTGGACCCACAGGTCTGGGTCCACCATCTGAATGAAGCACCTGGGTTCTGGACCTGCACAGACTGAGTGATCCTGATTGGACGCTGGTCAGACTCTTCACCACCTGCTCAGAAGTCCCACCCACTCACCCTGCAGCCAATTAGAGCAGAGGAATCTGACCGATGATCAAAGACTTGCAGCTGATTGGGTGCTTTCCTCGTTTCTTCCACCAGAACCTGGTCTCTCAGTACCCCGACAGCGGGTACTGAGAGACCAGTACCCGCTGTCCAGTTCATCCAGGACCTGGATGAACTGTCAGTTGGACAGAACCCATCAGAACTAATCAGAATCTATTTTAACATAATAAGTTTTATTTATTTAAGCTTCACAAAGTGCCAGTGATGTGTTTTTAGCCAAAGATCAAACTGCTGCTGCTGACCTGACCACTGGACTGCTGGACACTGGGACTGTTGGACACTGGACTGCTGGACACTGGGACTGTTGGACACTGGACTGCTGGACACTGGGACCGCTGGACACTGGGACTGCTGGACACTGGACTGCTGGACACTGGACCGCTGGACACTGGGACTGTTGGACACTGGACTGCTGGACACTGGGACCGCTGGACACTGGGACTGCTGGACACTGGACTGCTGGACACTGGGACCGCTGGACACTGGGACTGTTGGACACTGGACTGCTGGACACTGGACCGCTGGGCACTGGGACTGTTGGACACTGGGCACTGGGACTGTTGGACACTGGACACTGGGACTGTTGGACACTGGACTGCTGGACACTGGACCGCTGGACACTGGGACTGTTGGACACTGGACACTGGGACTGTTGGACACTGGACTGCTGGACACTGGGACTGCTGGACACTGGACTGCTGGACACTGGGACTGTTGGACACTGGGCACTGGGACTGTTGGACACTGGACTGCTGGACACTGGGACTGCTGGACACTGGGACTGTTGGACACTGGACTGTTGGACACTGGGACTGCTGGACACTGGGACTGTTGGACACTGGACTGCTGGACACTGGACCGCTGGACACTGGGACTGTTGGACACTGGGCACTGGGACTGTTGGACACTGGGACTGCTGGACACTGGGACTGTTGGACACTGGACTGCTGGACACTGGGACTGCTGGACACTGGACTGCTGGACACTGGGACTGTTGGACACTGGACTGCTGGACACTGGACCGCTGGACACTGGGACTGTTGGACACTGGGCACTGGGACTGTTGGACACTGGGACTGCTGGACACTGGGACTGTTGGACACTGGACTGCTGGACACTGGGACTGCTGGACACTGGACTGCTGGACACTGGGACTGTTGGACACTGGACTGCTGGACACTGGACACTGGGACTGTTGGACACTGGGCACTGGGACTGTTGGACACTGGGACTGCTGGACACTGGGACTGTTGGACACTGGACCGCTGGACGCCGGCTGGTTGCCGGATTGTTTGCCGATAGCGAGGCGTGCTGCTGGACTCGGAGGAGCAGTGGTGTCCGTATCTATCCTGACGGGGTCCTCGGGTCATGTGACGTGTTTACTGATGCTACGGCAGCCTGGATGGCCAATAAAAGGTGTTTTCAAGAGCCTGTGTGGGACCGTCATCTGTCTGGGGTGGGGAGGCTGTCTTGCTCAGACCACACTGGGTCCAATCAAAACGGTTCTGGACATACCGGCTGTCAGTGGTTCTGTGAGCAGCAGAACCTTGAAGCGGTTCTCCTGAGATCAGCTGCAGATGGGAGGTCCTGATGCTGATCTCTGATTGGCTCGGAGCTCGAACCAGTTATGTGGTCCAGGTAGCCGACGGACCAGTTCTGTCTCCAGTAGAACCTGGTGAGTATTGATCTGGTTCTATTGGGACCAAACCATGAACCCAAATGCCTCTCGGATCAGAGTGGAGCTGACCAGAACTGTTCTTCTGCTGGGCAGACCTCCTCTTCCTCAGGAGGAAGGCTGAGCTGCAGGGCTCCAACGTGTGGACAGGATGGGTCGGACCAGAACTCACCCAGAACCCTGGTCCAGTTTAGAGGAGCCGTGACCCGGTGAAGGTCCAAGGTCTGGAACCTTCTCTAATCAGCAGAAAGCTGGAACCAACAGAACCGTCAGTGAGGCGGGTTCCTTGGATCTGTTTGGGTTTGCTCTGAAGCTGGTTCTGATCTGTAGAACTGGTTCTGCTGTAAATCCTGAAGCTGCTGTGTTCCATGGATTCCAGAACCTCCTGGTGTTGAGCAGCAGAACCAGCAGTTTTAAACCAGATCCATCCAGAGTTCTACAGGGAACGTGAAGCTGGTTCCACTGGGATCATGGTCGAGGAGACATCTGGACCAGAAGATCTGGCTGTTCTCTGTAGAAACCCTGATACAGAATCAGAACCACAGATCTTCTGTCTTCAGCTGGATGTCCAGATCAGACCAGAAGGCGTCACTAAGCAGGGCGGGCTGGGCCGTCGGAAGATCCGGGCGGCCCGCTGGGGGGCGGCGGTCCGGCCGGCAGGAGCTAAAAGCTTACATCAGTCTGAACAATGTGAAAATGAGTAGAACTCATTGTCTGGCATTTTGACTGATGGTGTCAAAATAAAATCCCGTCATAATCTCTTTTTACTCGTCAGTTTTTATATGAACATAAAATATCACTGTAATGATGACATGTAGCAGCGTTTCATTAAACTCGCATCTTGCCACCACACATCAAGCAGATGAATTCGTGTAGACAGAAACCGCCGCGGCCCAGTGACTGCAGGAGCATGTCTGAAATGCTGCGCAGGGACATCTGATACCAGCAGTCGTCACATGCCTCGGGGTTGGTGTGGATCTGGAGACTGGCGTGACAAACACCACCTCAGCCAAAGTCTGGAAACCAGGGAACATTTCTCCAGTGGAAGTGAGCAGAAGTCGGCGAGACTGCCAGCTCCCACGGAGATGCGTCGAGCTCAGGTCGGAGATGATGCTCGGCTGGGATTTTTGTGATTGCTTTCCTCCACCAAGTGGTCGGGGTGTGAACTGCAATCTGTCAAAATGATGAATAGCCTTCAGATTTTCCCGCCACCGTTTTAAAAAAACGATCAACGGAAATGTTAACTGGACTCCTGAAACACAGGATGCTGTCCGCTATGGAGGGAGAGAAATCCATGCTTTTTCTCAGTAACTGATCTTTTGAATAATGCATAGATCTGCAAGCTTTTTATTATGAAGCACCTGTAAGTTCCTTATATTAATTGTCAAGAAAGAATAAAAATACCACCACCCTGGCTGTTTATGTGTCCCCTCTTCAGAAACTCTCAACAGACCTGCTATTGTTCAGGTCTCGCTGTCGAGTCCATCTCCTCTGACCCTCAAACTGGTGATTCAGCTGTGAAAGTCACACCAGCAGCTCCGAGAACTGGTGTGTTGTGGAAAATAACTTTCTACTGATCAGAATAGCAGGACATGAATCTTTTGGAAATGGTGATTTGGAGGCTGACGAGATCTGCAGCCTCTGTTTTCGACCCAATATTGTCCTAATGACATAAAACTCCCGGCAGCAGCTCGGAGGACGTAGGAAATGTAAGCTCGTCCATAACGGAGTATCCTTTGAGCAGCAGGGTCTGCATGGCTTTACGTGTTTTGTTCTTCGGCTGTCTTCTTCTGCTAAATGCTATTTATTCGCTGACATACACATGTTCATAACCTGCAGTAAACCGCTGCAGGTCTCTATATGAAGATGGTTCGATATGATGTTTTTCTTGAGTGCATGAGATGAAACATTTCAGTCGGTTTCGATGAAAAGTCCAGTGTTGGTCTACAGACTGTTGGTCCCGACCCCCAGAATATTCCTGAATACCAACAGTCCAAAAACAGTTCAACAATATAAATATATGTTATTACTCGGGTCCATTTATATCTCAACGCTATATATCAAAGCTTTAACTGGATAATAATGATCATTTTAAAGGAAATCTCTCATATTTCTCTGGAAGCAACAGCCTCCACTTCCGGTTTGGGCCAATAAAATATCCAAGATGGAGAAAATTATATTCCTTCATGTTTTGTTCCTTGTTTCCATCAAAATCAGTAAAAATGCTGACTTCGACAAACCGCAGTGTGACGTCACCGGATGTGGGCCAGACCTTTTTTCCAAATGAAAACGGAACTAAAGCCTGTCGGGGCTTTTATTGTGAAGAGGTGCAGCGGATGTGTGTGTGGTTCCTCCCTGCAGCGGCGGAGCTTCGAGGAGGAGGAGCTGAAGGTCACAGCTGCAGGAGCATCCTCAGCATCCATCCACCGAACCTCCAGCACCGGTTCCGGACCGAACCGACCCGCCGCCATGGGGAACCGGGGCATGGAGGAGCTGATCCCGCTGGTCAACCGGATGCAGGACGCGTTCGCCTCCATCGGTCAGAACGCGAACCTGGACCTGCCGCAGATCGCGGTGGTGGGCGGACAGAGCGCCGGGAAGAGCTCGGTTCTGGAGAACTTCGTGGGCAAGTAAGTCGAACCGGGCTGGACCGGACCGGGCAGAACCACGCAGAGGTGGACCGGACCACTGCAGGCTCTGGTAGATGATGACGGTCCATTTTGGTTCTGGTTCTGATTGATTATTGGCTGCTGATTGTTCAGGCTGATTGGTCACGTGGTTAGGAACAGCTCCATGGTCACCTGACTCCTGATCTCTGGATGTGCTGCTCACCTGTTGTCACCTGACCCAGCAGAGTCACGTGACTCTGGCTGTCAGGGTCCTGGAGAACCGGGTCCAGTTGATGGTTCTGGACGGCAGAACTGAGGGATGAGTTATCCTGCCAGGCCCCAGACACCTGCAGGGGAGACCTGCCGGGCCCCAGCAGATCTATGCGGCCCCTGGTCTGCAAGGAGGTCCTACCGTCAGCAGTCTCTGTTTGGGGCCCCTGTAGGCTCTTGGGGCCCCTGATTTCAAACCAGAACCTTCATCTTTAACAGAACCTTAACGCGACCCAGAGTTCTCCTTTCGGTTCTGGTTTACATGAAACATTTCTGGTTCTGATCGGTCTCTCTCCACCTGTCAGAACCTCTGGACCGTGTTGAAACAATTCTGGAGTCTGCTTTAGGACCGACCAGAACCAGAACTTTTACTTCTTACGGTTCTGAAAGACTACTTGATGAGGACGGGTCCACGTGGACCTCTGACAGGAGAACCGAGGGTTTGATTCCCTGAAGCTGTAACTCAGAACCAACAACAAGGTGACCAGAACCAGGAGCGGGTCCGGTTCTGGTCCGGTTCACCAGAACTGAGGGATAACGGTCTCACCAGGAGCTCGTCACCTCAGACTGGACCAGAACATCAGACCGGTTCTAGCAGGTTCCGGTTCTGTTCTGCTCGGGACTCCTCGCGGGCCCAGATGTGCTCAGGTTCTGCTCCGCAGCTCTGAGGTCTGTAGTTTGACTCCTGCTGGAAGCTCTCGCCTGATTGGCTGCTTATTCTGGTCTTCACCCTCAGGATGCTCTCGCTCTCTGATTGGCTGCTGTCGGTCACATGACTTTGGAGGGCTTCAGTCAGAGTCGCCTGACAGTAGCAGCACGACGTGTGTGTGTGTGTGAGAGAGAGAGAGACTGCAGGGGAATCTCACACACACACACACACACAGTCAGGATGTCGTGACGACGTTGCAGCTCCTTTAGCTCAGCGGCTCGTGCTGGTAGACCTGCTGGCTCTGCTCTGCTCTGCTCTATTCGGTTCTGTTCTTCTCTGTACCTGATGTTCCCCACGGGATTTCAGGACAGGACGTTCTGTGGATCATGTTCTGCTGAATCAGCAGTGTGTCCCGTTCCAGAACCGGCTGGTTCTGCTCGGCTCGGTTCTGCAGCACCAGTTTCCAGCAAATGTCGTCTGGAGGCTCTTTACAAGGAAAACCAGTTGAATCATCCATTCATTCCCACTGATCCCAGTTATCAAATAGTGTAGAGCAGAACCTCAGCAGGTCCAGTGAGGGAGTCGGGCTCACTGCTCAGAACCTTCAGAACCTGGACCAGAAGTCCTGGTGGCTCTATCTACTGGTCCAGACGTTCTCTCTGGACGGCCCGGTTCTGGTGGTGCCTCCTGAGAAGTGATGCAGCGTTCACTGGTTAAGATGGTTTCCCTCAGAGTCACATGGCCTTAATAAGCTCCTCCCCCTCTGCTCAGGGACTTCCTCCCTCGTGGTTCAGGAATCGTCACCAGGCGCCCCCTGGTGCTCCAGCTCATCAACTGTCCAACAGGTGAGACAGCAGAGACGCCGTCCTGCAACGACCGGATGATTATTGATCGGATGATTAATGATCGGATGTTTATTGATCGGATGTTTATAGATCGGAGGTTTATAGATCGAATGTTTATAGATCGGATGTATATAGATCGGATGTTTATAGATCGGAGGTTTATAGATCGGATGTTTATTGATCAGAATATGCAGAGTTCCTCCACTGTAAGGGGAAGAAGTTCACCGACTTTGATGAAGTTCGCCAGGAGATCGAAGCTGAAACGGATCGGGTGACGGGACACAACAGGGGAATCAGTCCGGTCCCGATCAACCTGAGGGTGTACTCCCCCAACGGTAACACACCTGAAGCACACCTGAGTCACCTGGCAGCAGCCCCTCGGCTCTGACTCTGGTCTTGTCTGCAGTGCTGAACCTGACGCTGGTGGACCTCCCGGGGATGACGAAGGTCCCGGTGGGGGACCAGCCCGCCGACATCGAGCACCAGATCAGAGAGATGCTCATGCAGTTCGTCACTAAGGACAACTGTCTCCTATTGGCCGTTTCTCCCGCCAACTCTGACCTCGCCAACTCTGACGCTCTGAAGATTGCCAAGGAGGTGGATCCACAAGGTCTGAGTCTGGCCTGTATCTCCGCCCTCCTTCCTGCACACCTCCACCTGAGGCCAGAGACAGGAAGTAAAGCTCTGTCCATGTGTTGCAGGTCTGAGGACCATCGGCGTCATCACCAAGCTGGACTTGATGGACGAAGGAACCGACGCCAGAGACATTCTGGAGAACAAGCTGCTGCCGCTGCGCAGGGGTATGACATCACAGCCGGTCCTTACTGCTTATTGGTTCCCAGCTTTCTGTTAAAGCCATGACAAACAAAGCTGTCCACTCAGAATCCAGGTGTCTAACACGAGACAGAGTCCAGATCTCCAACATGAGATAGAATCCAGGTGTCCAACATGAGACAGACTCCAGGTGTCCAACATGAGACAGAATACAGGTGTCCAACACTGAGACAGAGTCTAGGTGTCCAACACTGAGACAGAATCCAGGTGTCCAACACTGAGGCAGAGTTCAGGTGTCCATACTGAGATGGTGTCCAGGTGTTCAAGACTGAGATGGAGTCCAGGTCTCCAACATGAGGCATTGTCCAATGAGAGACTCATTTCAGGTGTCCACACTAAGACATTAAGGGACATCTTGTGGTACCAGGTTACATCGGGGTGGTGAACCGCAGTCAGAAGGACATCGATGGGAAGAAGGACATCACAGCAGCTCTGCAGGCTGAGAGGAAGTTCTTCCTGTCCCATCCTGCATATCGTCACCTGGCCGACCGGATGGGCACCGCCTACCTGCAGAAAGTCCTCAACCAGGTAAACAATTGGCGTCTGTCCTCATTCAGACCTGATGTCCTTGGGTCAGAGCAGGGGAACGTCCAACGGGTTCCTCCTGGTTCCAGGTGGTTCCAGGTGGACGTTCAACCTTCAGCTGGTCAACACATCAGAAGGTCTTCAGGAGGTTCTGGGAAACCCCTCTGAGGTTCTTGGTCTAGTAGAAACTGGATGTTGACCTGTCTGAGCCAGAGGTCCAGTTCAAGGCCCCAGCAGGTTCTGGGGTCCGATGTTTTCCATGAGTAACATCATCATGTGACCACTCAGGTCCGCCCCAACCACCTGCTGGCGCCGGTCCAACTCGCCACAGTCCATTCGGGTGTCTCTGGTCCTCATGACCCGCCACACCTTAAAACCAGTTCCCTGTTCCGGTTTCATCCGCCAGTTACCACGCTCTTCTCTGTCCCCCCCAGCAACTGACCAATCACATCCGAGACACGTTGCCAGGGTTACGGAGCAAGCTGCAGAGCCAGCTGCTGTCCATCGAGAAGGAGGTGGAGGAGTACAAGAACTTTAGGCCGGACGACCCAAGCCGCAAGACCAAGGCCTTGCTACAGTCAGTACCAGATCCCCTAACCACCCAGAACTGCTCAGAAGCGCTTAGAATCACCCAGAACCACCTAGAACCACCCAAAACCATTCAGAACCCCACAGAACTACTCAGAACCACCACCCAGAACTACACAGAACCACTACCCAGAACCAGTCAGAACCACTCAGAACCACCCAGAACCAGTCAGAACCACCACACAGAAACACCACCCAGAACTACTCAGAACCACTCAGACTCACCACCCAGAACCACCACCCAGAACCACACAGAAACACCACCCAGAACTACTCAGAACCACTCAGACTCACCACCCAGAACCATCCAGAACCACCACCCAGAACCACTCTGTACTCTGTGCGTGTCTCAGAATGGTGCAGCAGTTTGCGGTGGACTTTGAGAAACGGATCGAAGGTTCTGGCGATCAGGTGGACACCTATGAGCTGTCAGGAGGAGCCAAGATCAACCGTGTCTTCCACGAGCGCTTCCCCTTTGAACTGGTCAAGGTAAAGCCTCACCTAGGTGTACCAGGTGTACCATGTGACCAGGCGTCCTGTGGCAGGTAAACAGGTGTTCATGTGTCTCAACTGTAGCTGGAGGGCGACGAGAAGACCCTACGCAAGGAGATCAGCTACGCCATCAAGAACATCCATGGAATCAGGTGGGAGTAATGTCTGCCGGCATATGAACAGGTGTGATTACAGGACAGGTAAAACACATGAGTTGATGACCTGCGTTCTGTCCTCAGGACGGGTCTATTCACACCGGACATGGCCTTCGAGACCATCGTCAAGCGCCAGATCGCTCAGCTCAAAGAGCCATGCCAGAAGTGTGTGGACCTCGTGATCAGCGAGCTTGTCAACACTGTCAGGCAGTGTACGAACAAGGTACTACACAGTACTACACGATATGAGTACGGTTACTACAGAGTCTTATTCACTTCAGTTTATTTATACAGCATCGATTAACCATAACTGTTGTCTGTCGACTTTACCGAAACACACAGATCCAGTTCATAAAGTCTCACTGTTAAGAAATTGTCTCCAAAGGTTGAGCAACAAAATATGAATTTCCAGGTTCCATCGTTTTAGTCCAGACCTGTTTCATTAGTTTGTTTTCTTTAATGATTCTGTTGAACCACAGTTCAAAATCAATTTTCAGTACTTTTTTTATTGATTATTATTTTTGTCAGTTATTTCAATGACCATTGTGGGTTTTGGTCATGAACAGAGGGGTGCCAATAATTTTGTCCTGTGTATGAACAAGAGCATCAATAGAGATAGCTAAACCGCCGCCCTCTGTTGGTGGTTATAAGATACTGAGGAAATTAAAAATGGAATAGCTTCTTTAAAAGCTGTTCTAGCATTGTCTGATAAAGATCTTCTATGACATTTTCTCTCAGCTTTGGAATACTTAGTTAAAATAAACTCAAAGGTTATTAGAAAATGGTCAGACAGCACAGGGTTATGAGGAATAACCCTCATAATAATAATAAGATAACCCATATGGCATTGAGTGTGAAGAAATACTTTTACTATTTCTTCACACTCAATGCCATATGTCAGCATAAGGTCTGGAGTATGATGACAAGGGTGGGTAGGACTGTGGATTCTTTGAGCAAAGCTAATTAAGGGCTGCATTTAGGCAATCAGGCTGTTTAGTCAGCTCAATTCAATGCCAAGGTTATTTAAAAAAAAATGGTCTGAGAGGACAAGGTTATTCTAAAATATGTCAGCACAAGGTCCAGAGAATGAAGACAGGAGTGGGTAGATCTCAAAAACAAAAACACCACACTCATGAGATGTAGTGTTATTGTTGAAGGAAGGTCTGTAAGACTCAACAACAGTAAAAGACTGACCTCCAGACAAATCTATACCTGAAGTTAAAGCTTCAAACTATACAGGAGAAGATTTAGAAAGCAATATTTGGACTGCGAAACTGGATTTAACATAGATTACTCCACCAGCTCTTCTTGGATGGTCTGAGCAATGAATATTAAAACCTTTAATTTCCACACCTTTATCCAGAATAGGTTCAGAAAGCCAGGTTTCTAGAATGACAGCATCAAGCGACGACCCAAGGCCAGCAGCGAGCATTAATGTGTGAAACATGTAACTGAGAGATGTTGAAGCTCATGGAGTCGAGGGTCCATTCTTTGGCCTGATGCCAGACATGAGCACAAATATGGCAGCTCAACATTTCTAGGTCGGTTTAGCAACAGGAAGTTAATTATAGGAGTTCAAGTGGCTGCAGTGTGCCTGGGGAGATGTTTAAAATTAGCAGATATCAGGGGGCTCTAGGCTGGGACTGTAAAAATGTCTGGACCTGGACAGTACTACGGGTCATAAAGGGCCACACCTACAGGGGTCCAGTTCCTGGCCAGGATCGTATGTTTTAACTTTTCCTGTCTTCCTGTTCCATGTTGTCTTCTTCCTGTTCTTGCTTCCTGTCGGCAGCTGGCTCAGTATCCGATGCTCCGAGAGGAAATGGAAAGAATCGTCACTCAGCACATCAGAGACAGGGAGAGTCGCACCAAAGATCAGGTGAGTTCCACTTTGCTCCACCTGTTAGGTTTCTGGACCCCCAGGTGTCTCTGGGCGTCTCTGGACCCCCAGGTGTCCCTGTAACGTCCGCCTATGATGCATCCCTCCAGGTGATGCTGCTGATCGACATTGAGCTGGCCTACGTTAACACCAATCATGAGGATTTCATCGGCTTTGCAAAGTAAGACCCTTGAACTGATCAGAACCAGAGGAACTGGTCTTGTTCTGTCAGATCAGCTCACCTGTTTCCCAGGTATATGGGTCACATGACCCCCCTGATCTGAATCTGTGTCACCTCTAATGCGGTGTGTGTGGTGTGTGTGTGTGTCAGTGCGCAGCAGAAGAGCAGTCAGATTAATAAGAAGAAGGCTGCAGGAAACCAGGTGAGTCCCTGCAGGTGAGGGGGCGGAGCTACTTGTTCAGGTGTTGCTCTCATTCTTCTGACCTCTGTCTCTCAATTTCTCTCTGCTGCTGTTGCTGTGGCAACCAGGACGAGATCATGGTGAGTGTGTGGACCAGCTTCAGTTGTTCTGATCCAGTTGTGGTTACCTTTACCTGCGGTTCTGATCCGTTCCTGATGGTACCTGGTGATGCTAACCTGGCTGATGTCTCTGCTTCAGGTGATCCGGAAAGGCTGGCTCACCATCAACAACATCGGCATCATGAAGGGCGGAGCCAAGGAGTACTGGTTCGTCCTGACGGCGGAGGCTCTGTCCTGGTACAAAGATGATGAGGTAACACTACCAGAACCAGAACCACACCGGACACTGGGCCTGATCCGGGACTCCATATAAGGCATCAGATCAACTCTGATGGATCTGGTTCTGATCCGTTTACTTCATACGTGATTGAGAACTGCCTACAGCTTGTGATGATGATGGTGGTGGTAGTGATGGTGGTGGTAGTGATGATGATAGTGATGGTGATGATGATGATGGTGGTGATGATGATGATGGTGTTAGTGATGGTGGTGATGATGATGATGGTGGTGATGATGATGGTGATGATGATGATGGTGGTAGTGATGGTGGTGATGATGATGATGGTGTTAGTGATGGTGGTGATGATGATGATGGTGGTGATGATGATGGTGATGATGATGATGGTGGTAGTGATGATGGTGATGATGATGATGGTGGTGATGATGATGAAGGTGTTAGTGATGGTGATGATGATGATGGTGGTGATGATGATGGTGGTGATGATGATGATGATGGTGATGATGATGATGGTGGTGATGATGATGATGGTGTTAGTGATGGTGATGATGATGGTGATGATGGTGGTGATGATGATGATGGTGATGATGATGATGGTGGTAGTGATGATGATGATGGTGATGATGATGGTGGTAGTGATGATGATGGTGTTAGTGATGGTGATGATGATGATGGTGATGATGGTGGTGATGATGATGATGGTGTTATTGATGGTGGTGATGATGATGGTGGTGATGATGATGATGATGGTGATGATGATGATGGTGGTGATGATGATGATGG
Organism: Anableps anableps; assembly: GCA_014839685.1. Lineage (NCBI taxonomy): Eukaryota > Metazoa > Chordata > Actinopteri > Cyprinodontiformes > Anablepidae > Anableps > Anableps anableps. The sequence continues at coordinate 42,620,187 of CM026066.1, read as the reverse complement.
TGGTAGTGATGATGATGATGGTGATGATGATGGTGGTAGTGATGATGGTGGTAGTGATGATGATGGTGGTGATGATGATGGTGGTGATGATGATGGTGATGATGGTGGTGATGATGATGATGATGGTGGTAGTGATGGTGGTGATGATGATGATGGTGGTAGTGATGGTGGTGATGATGATGATGATGGTGGTAGTGATGATGATGGTGATGATGGTGGTGATGATGATGATGGTGTTATTGATGGTGGTGATGATGATGGTGGTAGTGATGATGGTGATGATGATGATGGTGGTGATGATGATGATGGTGGTGATGATGGTGATCTTCATCATCGTTATCAGGTGACTGAGTGTTTCTGAGGACCTTCTGATGACCTGGTTCTGACCTGCTTCTCCAGAGTTCTGGTACCAGCAGAACCTCTGGATGTTGCTGGCCTGTGATTGGACGAGCCAGCAGGACACCTGCTGACCTGTCCTGTCCTCGCTGCGCCCCCTGCAGGAGAAGGAGAAGAAGTACATGCTGCCTGTGGACAACCTGAAGCTGAAGGACATCGAGAAGAGCTTCATGTCCAGCAAACACGTCTTCGCCCTGTTCAACACCGAGCACAGGTTGACCTCTGACCTCACACAGACCCTCTGTCCCTGTCCCTCCATGTCTTTCTGTCCCCTCTGTGTTAGATGAAAGCAGTCTGAGGTTCACCAGAACCAGCAGCTGGTTCTGGACCAGCTGCTGGTTCTGTCCTGCTAGAACCTCAGGTTGTCCCGGTTCTTCTGCAGGAACGTCTACAAGGACTACCGGCAGCTGGAGCTGGCCAGTGAGTCCCAGGAGGAGGTGGACAGCTGGAAGGCGTCTTTCCTACGCGCCGGAGTGTACCCTGAACGCAGCGTGGTACTGCTCCTCCGTCTCTACGACATGTTACTACATCAGTGCTTTAAAGCCCTGTGTCCTCACTGTGTCTCTGCTGTGTCTCTGCTTCTGTCTCCGTCCTGCAGGACAAAGAGAAGGTGAGTGGCGGTGGTTCTGGTTCTGGTTCTGGTTCTGAAGGTTCTGGAGCAGTGTGTGCGTTTGGGTCAGCAGGTGGAGGCGGAGGAGTCCAGTTCTGACGGGCAGATCCACAGCATGGACCCCCAGCTGGAGAGGCAGGTGGAGATCGTCCGCAACCTGGTGGACTCCTACCTGTCCATCATCCACCGCACCGTCAGAGACCTGATCCCCAAGACCATCATGCACCTGATGGTCAACAACGTAGGACACACACCTGGACAGACAGGTGCTGACAGGTAGAATATGATGTCATGTGACCTCTGACCTCCGCTCTGCTCCTCAGACCAAGGAGTTCATCCACTCGGACCTGCTGGCCCAGCTGTACTCCTGCGGAGACCAGAACACCCTGATGGAGGAGTCCCAGGAGCAGGTGAGACACTGGAGGGACAGGTGGGACCCTGGAGGGACAGGTGGGACCCTGGAGGGACAGGTGGGACCTCAGTGAAACATGTCCTGGTCCTGTCCTTGTCCCTGGTCCAGGCCCAGCGGCGGGACGAGATGCTCCGCATGTACTTCGCCCTGAAAGAAGCTCTGAACATCATCGGGGACATCAGCACGTCCACTGTTACCACAGCAGCCCCTCCCCCCGTGGACGACTCATGGCTGCAGGTGACCGGGATGCCGTCTGGACGCAGGTAACCTGGCAACAGGTCAGTCTGTCCCTCTGGGACAGTCTGACGGAGTCGCTGAGTCTGTGCCCGTCTCTGCAGGTCTCCCATGTCCAGTCCAACCCCTCAGCGCCGGGCCCCTCCAGGTCCCCCCCGACCCGGCGGCCGTGCGGCTCCCGGCCCGCCTTCTCGTCCTGCGGTGTCCCCTGATCCTGGAGGACCGCCGCCGTCCGTCCCCTCACGGCCCAATAGAGCGCCCCCTCCCGGAGTCCCAAGGTTAGTGTGACTGGAGCTGGTCCAACCCGGTTCTTCACACTCTGAGACGGTCCAGTGAGACCCAGGTGTCGGTTTGGGGATGAAGGCCCAGAACCTGACAGAACCTGAACCTCAGAGTGTGAAAGTCTGCTTTTCACAAGATTCATAGTTTGACCCAGAACCAGCAGAACCACACGGGCCTCAGGGTTCTGACTCGCTCCATGTTCCCCGGACTGGACCACAGAGACCCAGATCGGTTCTGTTAAGCAGGAGAACTCACAAGCCAGTTTCTATTCAGAACCTGGTTCTGGACCTCAGCTAGACTGCTGTGGTCCAGAACCAGGAGGTTCTGGAAGCGCAGCTGGGTTCCTGGTTCTGGAATGACGTGAATCTTATAAAAGCTCATGATGGAAGTTCTGATGTTCTAACAGAACCTGGAATATTCTGGTTCCATACAGACAGAAGGTTGATGACTCATGTCATTAAAGAGCAGATATCATCTCTACATCAGAACCACAGAACCCAGGTATCGGACCGGAACCCAATGTCCAACCAAGACCAGAGGGGTGAGGTCTGCAGTTCCAGTCTATCTGGTGTCTCATCCACCAGGAGACCTGACCAACCGGCACCTGACCCCAGGTTTACCAGCTCCCTGCTGAGTCGGGTCAGCCTCCACAACAACCTGTCAGACAGGAGGAACTGGTTCTGCTCCAGTTCTGACCAGTTGAGCAGGGAAGGTCTCCAGACCGGTCTCAACCTGCTTTTTCTCAGTCTCGGTCTCGGACTTGGTCTCGTTCAACAAACTGGGTCAAGACCGGTTTAAGACTCAATAGTTTTTGTCAAAATTACAAAACCAGACGGTGTTTGGTCCTTTGATTTAAAAGAATGGGTCTGCGTGTTCACATGCGGTGTGGTCTAGCTTTTGCTGAGCAAACACCTGCGTCTGACCACAGAAAATTATTAAATTTGCTTTTTAAAAACATGAAGAATTTTAAGACAGGAAAGCGAAGGGGAAAAAAATCCCAGGCCACCTATAAATTTTGTCCACCACCAGGATTAACGATATGCGAAGTGGACTAAACACCTACAGCAGACACAAGGAAAGGTAAATAGTAATGCCAAAAATATGCACAACACCCTCTTTCAACAAAACTGGAAAACTAAGGCTCATCAAGCCAAAAACATAAATTCAGTTTTACCTTCGATGTTTATGGTCATAATCCATGTTAGAGAAAATATTCCCACTTGGCTCCTGTAATCTGTTGTCCCTGTGTCATCCCTGTTGGCTACGTGATTTTTGTAAATCCCACGGATTCTATTGGCTCTCCAGGTTTAGGGAATTCCCCCTGTGAGGCAACTTGTGTGCCTGCATGGTCTAATATTGAAATGCCTAATAACTTCATATGTCCAGCATGTTTGTTAACATCTGATACTCTAATGAATTGCTTTTATTAAGATGATCATAAGAGGAAAGATTTTTTTTAAATATGACAAAACTTTGTCAGCCTAATCTCTCACTGTTTTTTTTTAATTTATACAAGTATTGTGCAATGTAAGCTGATTATTTCAGTTTAGGGAATGTGTATCAATGTATGGCTGCATCTGATAACATAAGTATTCGTTTATTATGACTATTATTAATTTATTGCTAAGAAGTGGTTTTGGATGAGTAGTTAATCCCACAAAATGCAATGTCCTGAAATATTTGTCGACGTTCTAAACATTCGGCCTTGGTCTCAGTCTCGGTCTCAGAAGAACCGGTCTTGGTCTTGGAAGGTCCAGTCTTATCATCCATATATGGTCATGCCTTCCTGGTTCAGAGGGCGGGACTCCATTGTGTTTTAGGATTACTTGTTATGTAATTCTGGGAATTTAAAGGTTCGCTGTGATAAATTTATTTTTCAGACTTTCAGGATTTTTAGGTTTCTGCTTCTAAAACATGATATCTGCTCTTTAAACTGTAATTTCCCACCAACCAGCAGCACCTGAATGCAGCATGGTTGTGTTCAGGTTCTCCAGTTCAGATCAGTGACTTCAGCTCCCAGAATGACTGGTTCTTTAAGAGTTGACTGTCCCGGTTTTAAAGTGTCTGCTGAACGAATGACGACGCAGATCCAATCAGAAGCAGCTCTGTGATTGGTCACACAAAGAGGAAGTTCCTTCTTCTTTGTTGGTGCTGTAGAACGACATGCAGCGATCCACAAACAACATCCACAGAAGAAGAAAAGAAAGAGACATCTTTCTTTTACCCCGCCCCTTTAATCGCCATCTTATCCATCCATCCATCCCTCCTGTCATCCATCTATCCATACCTCCTAGAGATGTCCAAGTGTCTGTCTCCCTTCCTGTTTGTCCTCTCTGTTTGTGTGATCGTGTTCTACCAGTACCATATAAGGAAACAGGAAGCTGTCAGGTCTGTCAGTGACCCCTCCCCCATATTGACCATATATGGTTATTCTTTCAGAATCTCAATCACTGACCAGTGAGGAGTCCACCAATGGTACGTCAGGTGTCTGTTTGATGTCCCTGTCTGTGCATCTCAATCTCAAATCATCCAATCAGATTCTTGCTCTGTGACCCCGCCCACTCCTTCTGCATCATCGTTAGTCATGTGACTGAGCTGTCGTTGGTCTTGTATCTGTCTGCGTCTCTGTTGATTTGTTTCTTGTTTGTCGTCAGTCACAGAGTTCCTGCATCTCCATCCCGACCCACCAGATCAGCCTCTGCCTCCGCCCCTGTTTCTGACCCCGCCCCTACCTCCGCCATTTGGCCCCGCCCACCTTCTGATCACACCTCTGCCTCCGCCCCTGTTTCTGACCCCGCCCCTACCTCCGCCATTTGGCCCCGCCCACCCTCTGACCACACCTCTGCCTCTGCCCCTGTTTCTGACCCCGCCCCTACCTCCGCCATTTGGCCCCGCCCACCCTCTGACCCCACCTCTGCCTCCGCCCCTGTTTCTGACCCCACCCTCTGACCCCACCTCTGCCTCCGCCCCTGTTTCTGACCCCGCCCCTACCTCCGCCATTTGGCCCCGCCCACCGTCTGCCCCCGCCCCTGCCTCCACCTTATTACAAACATTGAAGCACAAACAAGCACCAGCTCTTCACAGATAGTTCTGGTGCTCGTCCCGGTTCTGGTGGTCCAGTGGTCCTGGCAGAATGTTGAGAAAGTTCAGCTGGTGGTTCCAGTGTTGGTTCTGTGTGGTGTCGGCTGGGTTCCAGTGGTTCTCAACGGGCCCATCTGGTCCCTGGGTTCTCCAGCCATCACAGTGGCCCCAGCTGGTTCTGATCCAACCAGGTTCTACCGATCCACCGGGTTTGTTGGCACCGCCGTCCTTTTGATGGGGTTCTATTTTTTGCTCCTGACCCACTTCAGGGAACCAGCTGCACCTGGTCTACTTCAGATTGGTTCCTGTTGGGTTGGAGCTGGTTCTGAGATCTGAGCTGACCCACTTCTTGCTGATTCACTCTTCTTGCTTGTTCTCTCTCTGTCCTGCCGGTTGCTGTCCCAGTCGTCCCAGTAAAGGTAGCCCCGCCCACGGAGAGAGCCCCCAGTCCTCCATCGAGGGTTGAGCTGAAGACCTGCCTGGTGTTTGTGTCTGTGAACCGTGCTCTTCATGTTGGTGATCATAAGTAGCTCGTCGTGATGAACCCAAACCATCTGTCGACCCAGGTGAGACGGGTCGGCCATCTGTCTCTCTCACTGTGGATTCGGACAACTCCAGAGACGTCCTGAAGACCAAGACGTATCACTCCGCTCCGGATCTGCAGGCTGGTCTGGGATCAGTGATGGATGTTTATCTTTAGTTTCCTGGTTGGTCTCCAGAAAGAAGCTGAGATGTTTGTTAAAGTTTGATTTATTGTCCGTTTTTGCTCTCATCTTCTGCTGGACGTCACCATGTGGTTCTGACTCACCCGCTGCGGTGTGGCCCAGTTGGTCCTCCACTACTGGTCCCCCATCCGGACTGGTTCCATCTGGCTTCAGATGTGGTCCCTGCAGGTTCCCATCTGCCCCAACTGGTGTAAATCCTTCTCCAAACTGGTCCTAATTGGCCTTGATTTATTCCAACTGGTTCCAACTGGTTCTAAAATCCACAATTAGTTTCAACAGATTCAAGCTGGTTAAAACCAGTTCCAACAGGTTCCAGTTAGCTGAAACTGGTCCCTACTGGTACAAGCTGTTTGCAGTTGGTCTAAACTGGTTCTAACTGGTTCTTTCTACTTCCAGTACTGAATGAATGACCTGAATAAACTGGTATGTTTCCAGACATCTGATGAGTTATTAGTTATTTGTTAGTTGGTTCCAGGTTGAGTCTTCATCAGGTTCTGTTCCATCTTCTTTGGATCAGTTCATGCAGAGAACTGTTCTAACCAGTGGTTCTGGGTTGACCAGTTGGACCCCACAGCAGGTTACTGGTTTAGGTTCTGTCCTTCGATGGAACATCAGGTAGATTCATATCTACTCCATGATTGGTTGTGATCAGAGGAGGTTGATGAAACCCTCCTCTTCATCAGAGCAGCGCTGAACACCTCTGGTAACCCAGGTTGTATCACCAGCCTCACCTGAGACCATCAGCCAATCAGAGCAGACACGGAGGAACCAGTCAGAAACATGTTGGTTTTCACCTGAAGAACCAATGCTGCTCAGCTCTCTGCTGTTTCCATGGCAACATCTGATCCGGAGTTCTGACTGGATCCTGATGAACCGGTCCGATCCTGATGGTCTGGTCCTGATGAACCAGTCTGGTCCTGATGACCAGGTCCTATCCTGATGGTCCGGTTCTGATGGACTGGTCCAATCCTGACGACCCGGTTCTGATGGCCCGGTCCTGATGAGCGGAGTGAGCCCAGCAGCATGGATCTGACGGATGTTCTCATGGCGTGTTTTCTCTCGGTGTCGTGGTTTCTGGTGCCGTGTTAGAGGAGCTCTGAGGCGTGTTCTGCTCCGTGTTAGCGTGTCGTAGCCGTGACGTGTTCTCAGTGTTAGTCCGAGCATGCTCAGTAAGTCCACTCTGTGCTGTTTGGTGATAAGCTGTGAACTCTGATCATAATAATAAATGTATTAATACTCTGACTCCGCCCACTGTAACTGTGTCATGTGACCAGGGCCAAACATGTTAACCTCAATAAAGTTATGTGGATCAAAACCATGGACCTCTGTTCCTTATTCGAACCGGATCAGAACCGGAAACATTAAAGCTGAACATCTATCCATGTTATCAGATTTAATGATAATACAGTTGAGTCCACATATTTACATACAGTGCCCTGCATGAGCCCCACAGAGCCTTGGCTCTCAGCCAGGATATTTCTTGATGTCAGAGTAATGAGATGATTGATGGAGCAGCAGAAAATTAAATATTTCAGCTAAATCTTCCACATGTGGCTACGAGAACCTAACTTGGCAGATGTTCCCATTGGCTAGCTTTTTTTTGGAATAAAATTCAAATTCAAGATGGCTGCCATGGTCGTCAAGAAAAATGTATTTTTGCACTAAATCTTTCAATAGTTATCACAGATGAATATTTTTGGTGTTGAATCATACATAACAGGACCCATAGAAATCATATTTACTGATCGTTTTCATGAAAAATTAGTTTTTGCACTAAAATCTCCAATTAGATGAATGTTTAGTGTCAAATCATACCCAACATTTTTTGAAGCATAGAAATCATATATATTTTCTTGATCTTGTGTTTCCTTTTCCTGGTGGCCATTTTGAAAAATGGCTGCCATGGCTGTAATGGAGAGTATGTGTTTGCACTAAAATCGTCAGCAGTTATTGCCAGTGGTGGGCACAGTGAACCAAAATGTTAGGTTCACTAGGCACTAATTCACTAAACAAGAATCTTAGCTCTGGTAACGCTAAACAGCTAAACACATAACGAAATGAGCAGAAGCTAACGCTAAACTGGAAGCAACACTAACCATTTAGACGACTGTCTCTCAGTCTGTCTCATCTTCATCTCCTTCTAGTTGACTACTGGCGGAGACTCGCTAACAGCAAAGTCCTCAGTTTCTGATTTTGCTCCATATTATTACTTTAAAGGGCCAGTATGATGTGTTTTCCAACCATATAGAATCATTTTATAGCAACAATCCAGTCACTATGTTACATTCAGTTGTTACAAAAATGCTGTAAATATCAAACATAACTTAAAAGAAATCTGACTTCATAATTTAACGCCTTGAAATTGGGCCTTTGTCCCTTTAAGAAAGTCCTACTCTTTCTGAAACTCTGCCTCCAGGAAGTCATCACAACAGTGCTCCTCTATTAACCCTTTAACAACATTTTTACCAGCGTTGCACTGAGAAGTAGCTCAGATAATGAGCTCAATAGGTGCACAGTTCCACCAGGTGTTTGATAATTGCTGCTGCTGCTAGTCTGGGGGAGCTGAGAGGGGAAGTCATGGGGGAGGGGTGCTCTGTGAAGCGGAAGCTTGGAAGCTTAGAAATTGCAGCTCTAAGGAGGAGCTGCGTCTCGAAGGCAGCGCTAGGTCCATCTGTTTTGCGCAGATGAATGGTTGCCATGGAGATTAAAGGATTTCTCAAACATGCATGAAAGAATCAAAGCAGCGCTCCAGGCATGTTTTGATGAGTGAATAACAGAACATGATGGAAAGCTCAAAAAAGTCGATTTCACATAATACTGCCCCGCTGAAGTTGGATGAACAGGATGACCAAAGCTAAAAACATCTGATGTGACATGAAGTTCATCCAAGTCATGAAAATGGGGAACAATTTATGCCAATAATTGGTTTAAAAGGCTGCCAAAAGGGCGGCCATCTTGAAAAGTGGCTGTCATCCTGAAATTCCAGTGGCTGATGGGAAATGTGAAAAACATACGAGGAAGAAGCCATGACAGTTTGTGAGGTTTGTCAGGGACAGAGACGTTAACTTATGGAGACATGTCCTCTGGTTTGATGGAACTAAAACCATCGCTTGATGACCATCGTTAGACCTGAGAACACCATCCTAACTGTAAATTACGGAGGTGGCAGCATCATCCTGTGGGGCTGTTTTGCTGCAGGAGGAAGTGGTGTCCCTCAGAAAATAGACGGAACATCTGAAGACATCAGCCAGGACGTTAGGACACTTTGGATGGACAGCGTCCCCCCAGATTAGTTCCGTCACACAGTCCTGATCTCAGTCCCAGAGAACGTCAGTGGGCGGAGCTAAAAGGTGTGTGTGAGCTGGGCCTACACACCTGACCCAGTTCCACTGGTTCTGTCTGGAGGACCGGGCCACAATTCCAGCAGACTACTGGGAAAAGAATGTGGAAGGAGGAGCTTACCCGAGTCAGACGGTTTAGAGGTGATTCTACCCAGTCCTGAGGAGATGGATGGAAACATCTGGATGTGAAAGCAACTTTTAAAATATTAATTATTCTGACATTAAGCAACAGAACCGGTTTGGGTTCTGACCCAGAACAGGGAAGGTTCTGTCTGGGCTTCAGATCAGACAGATCAGAGGTGTGCTGCTTGTGTTGAGTGTTTTCAGCCAACAGGGGGAGCTCTGGAGCAAGAAAAACTGCTTCTGTGACCTCAGAGCAGCATTATGACTGTTGCCATGGTTACTGGGAGGCTGAGCTTCACAGAAAGAGGAAGAAGAGGAGGAGGAAGGAAGTGAGGTGGCTGGTCGACAGAGACGAAGGCTCTGAGCTGGAGAGGATCGAAGTGTCTCATCTGTCCACCTGTCTCACCTGTCCCAGCGGTCTCCAGAGATGTCCTCCCGCTCAGACACAAAGTCAGGTGAGTCTCCGTCTGTCTGAAAAAGTCTCACTTCCTGCAGCAGACCTGGGTTTGGTTCTGTCCCACGCTTTGTGCCAACAGTGAAGGCAGCATCAGAACCAAGACAGTTTTAATCCTCAGACCCAGTCTGGTTCTACGGGCCCTCAGATCAGAACCGGTCCGGGTTCTGGGACCAGACAGGAAGAGGTTTGTGAATACAGAGCGCCACCTGTGTCTGACGTCTGGTATCAACCTCTTCAGCTTTAATATTCTGGTTCTGTTCTGAACTTGGTTCTGGTTCCACCCAGCCCAACCAGATGAGCCCATTCTGTCAGTGTTTTTTTTATTTGGTCCGACTCTGTTCTGATTAGTCTCCAGTTTACTGCTAGTGATGAGTTGGACTGTCAGAACCAGAACCAGATATCCTGATTAGAACCTGGATGGCTGGTTCAGGAACCCAGTAGCAGCTTCACTTCCAGAACTTCCCACCAGAACCAGATGTTCTGATTCTGATTGACTGGAACAGCTCATACAAAGCTGAAGGTCTGGACTTGGACTAGGCCGCTCTGCTTCAGATCTGCTGCTGTGTTTGGGATCATGGTTCTGCTGATGACCCGGTTTGGACCAAGCTTCAGCTGCTGGAGTTTAGAAGACTTTAGTCTACAGAGAAGGTCCTGGTGTCCATGTCCAAAACAAGCCCAGATCATCACTCCTCCTCCACCATGCTGGATATCTGCTGTGTCTGGGTTCCTCCATCCTGGTTCCTCCATCTTGGTTCCTCCATCTTGGCTCCGTCCATCAGGGTCCACTCTGGTCTCCTCTGTCCAGAGGACATTGTCCCAGAAGAAGCAGCTCTGCTAACCTCAGTCCGGCAGCCATCTTGTTTCTGGAGAGAAGAGTGTTCCTCCTCCAGCCCTTCCAAGCAGCCATGCTGGTTCAGGGTCCTGACCTCTGACCTCTCAGCTGCTAGTTGAGGCCTGGAGAGCCTGAGATGTTGTCCTCTGGGGCTTCTGGTCGTTTCTCTGAGCTGGATGAAGCTTTAAGTCTTCGAGATGCAGCTGGGTGGGCGGAGTTTTAATGATTGATCCAATCAAATCACAGATTTACCTGCTGCTGAATCACCTGAGAGGCTTTTATTTTGGTAGCTCTCCTGATGGTGATGATGATGATCTCCTCTTCAGCCTCACAGATTGCATTCCTCACCATGAAACTGAAGGGCAAGCTTCATCCTCAGCGGACCAGGCGTTCTGAACCAATCAGAGGCAGCCCAACAGAGCGGGTCAAGCCTCCGGACCTGAAGCTGAGTCGGAACCAGGTCAGAACACCGAAACACACACCTGAGCCCGTCTCTGGGGCTCTGCAGACACCCTGCACTCACTTTCACCTGAACAGTTGCTTTGAATACTGATACCTGTCAGTGTTGGGAGGCAGCCATCACTGGTTCTGGTCCGACCGGCACAGAAAACCGTCTGATGATTATAAATTAATACAAGAAACATAATATTCACAATAAAATCATAAATTAATAATAAAAATTTCATAAAATAATAATATATTAATTATACAATAGCAATAATTAATCATAATAAGAAGAAATGAAATAAGTTAATGATAAACTCATTAAATAATAATAATAATAATAATAAATCCAGTTAGGCCACTAGAGCCTGAAACTGTTAGCGGCTAGCATGGCTAGCATCGCTAACAGCAGCCTCACGGTTCAAAGGTCTCAGGATCACCGCCGAGATTCCTAGGCTGGTTCTGGTCCAGGTTCTGGTCCAGGTTCTGGTCCTGGTTCTGGTATCGGCCTAGTTCCAGGTCATGGTTCTGGTCCAGGTTCTGGTCCTGGTTCTGGTATCGGCCTAGTTCCAGGTCATGGTCCTGGTCCTGGTTCTGGTATCAGCCTAGTTCTAGGTTCTGGTTCTGGTTCTGGTCCAGTTGGATCAACCAGTTTGCCCCCCCATGAACATTTTCTGGGGGGCCACCCCACACACCAAAAAGTGTTGTCATGGCAACCATTCACTGACCGGGAGGACGCTCAGACAGCTTCTGACGGGCCAGTCGTTGGTCCGTCCTTCGGTCAGCTGGTCTCCGAACCGGATCAGAACTTTAAGGTTCTGGTTCCGGCTGAGAGGAGAACCGTCTTCATTCATTAACTGAATTTATGTCCTGTCGGCGGTGAAGGCGGCCATCTTGGTGGACCAGGAGCGGGCTGTCGTCAGCTCTCTGCAGTACTTCAAAGCTCTGGTGGACAGACTGGGATTGGACAGGCCTGGAGGAGACAAACTGGTCCTGGACCAGTCCATAGTGGGGGGCCTTCTGGGTGGAGCCTCCAGTGGGATCCTGGAGGCGGTCCAGACTCTGGTCCAGCTGGAGCCCCAGCTGCTGAACAGGTAAGCTTCACCTGCAGGTCTGTGGACATCAGAGCGTCTCCATGTCCTCACCCTGTCTGTCCTCCGGCAGTAAGACCGTCTCCGGCTGTCTCACTCGTCTCTACCGCTCCGTGGCTCAGCTGATTCGCTGGGCCGATCAGGTGATGCTGCGGGGTGTCTCCCAGGACAACGGGGAGTCTTCAGAGAGCGTTACCACGGTGATCAGGGGCGTGCTGAACAGTGCCAAGGTGAGGACAGGTGTGGACAGGTGTCCTCTCAGACGTCTCAGGCACGCCGCTGCTACAGCTCCTCTGTCTTCTGACCTCCAGGAACTGGTCCGATTGGTCGCAGAGAGACGAGAAGGCTCCGCCCCCTTGTCTCCTCTCCAATCACATTCGGGGGCGGGGTTGGATGAAAAGGAGACACCGGCGGGGACGTCGGCCTGTCCAGACAAGGACCAGGGGGAGGAGCCCAAGGGGGAGGGGCTTATTACATCAGCGCCACCCAAACCCCCGATGACCGTCCCAGAGCTCCTCCCTCAGGCCCCGCCCCCACAGGAGCCGGCCTTCAGGTGAGTCCCAGCTCTGCCAGGTTCTGGTCCGGTCTAGAACCCGCATACAGCAGGTTTGGACCAGGCTGGCCCGGTCAGGTTCTGGCCCGGTCTGGTTCTGGCCCAGTTTGGTCCTGGTCCTGTCAGGTTCTGGCCCGGTCTGGTTGTGGCCCGGTCTGGTCCTGGCCCAGTCTGGTCCTGGTCCTGTCAGGTTCTGGCCCGGTCTGGTCCTGGTCCTGTCTGGTCCTGGTCCTGTCTGGTTCTGGCCCAGTCTGGTTCTGGCCCAGTCTGGTCCTGGTCCTGTCTGGTCCTGGTCCTGTCAGGTTCTGGCCCGGTCTGGTTCTGGCCCGGTCTGGTCCTGGTCCTGTCTGGTTCTGGCCCGGTCTGGTTCTGGCCCGGTCTGGTCCTGGTCCTGTCTGGTCCTGGCCCGGTCTGGTTCTGGCCCAGTCTGGTCCTGGTCCTGTCTGGTCCTGGTCCTGTCTGGTTCTGGCCCGGTCTGGTTCTGGCCCAGTCTGGTTCTGGCCCAGTCTGGTCCTGGCCCAGTTTGGTCCTGGTCCTGTCAGGTTCTGGCCCGGTCAGGTTCTGGCCCGGTCTGGTTCTGGCCCGGTCTGGTCCTGGTCCTGTCTGGTTCTGGTCCTGTCTGGTTCTGGCCCGGTCTGATTCTGGCCCAGTCTGGTCCTGGTCCTGTCAGGTTCTGGCCCAGTCTGGTTCTGGCCCAGTCTGGTCCTGGCCCAGTTTGGTCCTGGTCCTGTCAGGTTCTGGCCCGGTCAGGTTCTGGCCCGGTCTGGTTCTGGCCCGGTCTGGTCCTGGTCCTGTCTGGTTCTGGTCCTGTCTGGTCCTGGTCCTGTCTGGTTCTGGCCCGGTCTGGTTCTGGCCCGGTCTGATTCTGGCCCAGTCTGGTCCTGGTCCTGTCTGGTTCTGGCCCGGTCTGGTTCTGGCCCAGTCTGGTTCTGGCCCAGTCTGGTCCTAGTCCTGTCTGGTTCTGGCCCGGTCTGGTTCTGGCCCGGTCTGGTCCTGGTCCTGTCTGGTTCTGGCCCGGTCTGGTTCTGGCCCGGTCTGGTTCTGCTGATCGGGGGTTAGGGTTAGTCGGCTCAGACTGTGAGAACGAAGAGCTGCGAGCAGAAATAGAAACGAGGATGAAACAGGAAGTAGCCGCATCACGCTCACCACAAACTTCCTGTCTGTGCTCGGTGCAGCAGAAGAAGAAGTGGGAGCGAGACGGTTTCAGACGCTGTCAGCAAACATGGTATCTAGTCTGGTTCTGATCCGGTTCGTTCAGACCGGCCCGAGCCACAGCCAATCAGGTCAGGACCTCCTGACCTAGTTCTGATGACATCATCACACCAGGGGCGGCCATATTGGCAGCACAGGAAGTAAAACTGATCAGCTGCTGCTGATGATGAAGCATCTTATGAACCACAGAAACCAGAGACTCAGGAGGAGGAGGAGCAGGAGGAAGAGGAGGAGGAAGGAGGAGGAGGGGGAGGAAGAGGGGGAGGAGGAGGAGGGGGAGGAAGAGGGGGAGGAAGGAGGAGGAAGGGGAGGAAGAGGGGGAGGAAGGAGGAGGAGGAGGGGGAGAAAGAGGGAGAGGAGGAGGAAGAGGGGAAGGAGGAGGAGGAGGAGCAGGAGGAAGAGGGGGAGGGGGAGGAAGGAGGAGGGGGAAGAAGAGGGGGAGGAAGGAGGAGGAGCAGGGGGAGGAAGAGGGAGAGGAGGAGGAGGGGGGGGGAAGAGGGGGAGGAGGAGCAGGAGGAGACGGCTGGTGGGAGGATCTCCTGCAGGTTCTAGACCTCATGTGGTTCTGATGGTCATGATGAGTCCTCAGGTTCTGACCTGGTTCCACTGGACCCGAGTCGGGAAACCAGAACCAGGAAACACCGAAGCTGTTGGGGAGGGGAGTTGAACCCAGGACCTCCCAGCTGCAGCAGGGCCTCCTCCTGCTGCTCCTCCTGCTGCTCCTCCTGCTGCTCCTGCTGCTCCTCCTGCTGCTCCTCCTGCTGCTCCTCCTGCTGCTCCTGCTGTTCCTCCTGCTCCTCCTGCTGCTCCTGCTGCTCCTCCTGCTGCTCCTGCTGCTCCTGCTGTTCCTCCTGCTGCTCCTGCTGCTCCTGCTGTTCCTCCTGCTCCTCCTGCTGCTCCTCCTGCTGCTCCTGCTGCTCCTCCTGCTGTTCCTCCTGCTCCTCCTGCTGCTCCTCCTGCTGCTCCTCCTGCTCCTCCTGCTGCTCCTGCTGTTCCTCCTGCTCCTCCTGCTGCTCCTCCTGTTCCTCCTGCTCCTCCTGCTGCTCCTGCTGCTCCTCCTGCTCCATGCAGACCAACTTTTAAACATTTCAGAGCAAACAAAACAAAAACTGATGTCTAAACCAGAAGTGAAATGAAGCTGAATGCATCAGGACCCGGTTTCCCTGGAAACTCAGTGCCTGCAGGGTCACCTGGATGTGTTTCTATGGCAACCTGAAAGAGGGTGAACCAGAGCTGACCTTAGTGTGGACTCCATGGTACCTGCTGACTCAGGATGGAGCAGGAGGAGACTGATGGATCAGAGCCGAAACCGGATCAGGACCGAAACCGGATCATGGTTAAGCAGCTGTGATGAAGGTCCTCTCTCTACAAGAGGTTCCCTGGTGTCTCCACTGGCAGGAGACCAGGGGACAGACTCGGACATGTCTCAGGGGACAGTGTGTCCTCCATGGTCTGGGAACACCTTGGGATCCTCCAGAAGGATCTGGAGAGCTTTGATCAGGATGTCTCGGTTCCCAGATTCTACCTTGAAGTGGGTGGGGTTGAAGAAAAACCTGATTTATCCACCGAAATTAATCCGGTCCAGTCAGGTACTGTTCAGTACAGTCCAGTCCGGTCCAGTCCAACACCATAGGCAAATGGATCCCAGTTATTAAACAATGCAGGTCAAAAACAGTTTTCTATCTCTCAGCAGAGTCACTGGCTGAACATGCAGATGGAGAGGAAACCCTTTAACCAGAACTTTCTCCAGCTGAACAGAAACAAACCTGAAGTTATTATCTTTGAACCTGAAGAGGACCGATCTAGAGTCAGCGCGCAGCTTCAGTTATTACAGCTAGAAACTAGAGATCAGGCCCGAAACCTGGGTGCAGAGATGGACTCAGACCTGAACCTTCAGAGGCACATAAAGACAGTTACAAAGTCAGCCTTCTATCACCTGAAGAACATTTCCAGGATTAAAGGACTGATGTCTCAACAAGATCTAGAGAAACTCATCCATGCGTTTATCTTTAGTCGCATTGATTACTGCAACAGTGTCTTCACAGGTCTGCCTAAAGAGTCAACCAGACAGCTGCAGCTGATCCAGAACGCTGCTGCTGGCGTTCCCACTAAGACCAGGAAGATAGAGCACATCACCCCAGTTCTAAAGTCCTTCCGCTGGCTCCCTGGAGCTCAGAGAACAGACTTTAAAATACTTCTGCTAGTTTATAAACCACTGAACGGCTTAAAGACCTGTTGTCGTATCAACCTTCTAGACCACTCAGGTCTCCTGGTTCTGGTCTGCTCTGCATCCCCAGAACCAGAACCAAATATGGAGAAGCAGCTTTCAGCTTCTATGCTCCTCTAATCTGGAACAAACTCCCAGAAAACTGCAAAACAGCCGAAACACTGAGTTCCTTTAAATCAAGGCTAAAACCTGCCTGCGTAGAGCTGCCTTTGATCCGTAGGAAGTGGAACATTGATCAGTGTTTTTTAACTATATTTGCTTGATGATCCTCTTGATTTTGATGCACTGATGTTTGCTCGATGATTCTGCCGCATACCTGATTGATGTTTTTATGTTGTGAAGCACTTTGAACTGCCTTGCTGCTGAAATGTGCTCGATAAATGAACTTGACTTAACAGAGACATGTCCATGCTGTGGACCGCCCCACGGGGACATGTCCATGCTGTGGACTGCCCCACGGGGACATGTCCATGCTGTGGACCGCCCCACGGGGACATGTCCATGCTGTGGACTGCCCCACGGGGACATGTCCATGCTGTGGACCGCCCCATGGGGACAAAGCTGGGGTCTAACCCATCTTTCTTTCTGTTTCAGTCCTCCTGCTCTGCCTCCTAAAAAGCGTCAGACGCCGCCGGTCCCCGCCCACTGCAGGGTTGCCATAGTAACACCAATGATACGGGAGCCTGAAGAAGACACACAGATGGAGCAGGTATGGTCATGTGACTCTCCTCGCCAGGTGTTCCTGTCTTCATGTACAAAGACCGTTTCTGAGGTGAGGTTGTTGGTTCTGATCCGTTTTGAGATGTTCCCAACAGAGAAGCTCCAGGGTTGACAAGCAGGAACCACAGTGCTGATTCTGCTGGACCTCAGTGGAGAGCTGGGTCAGACTCTCTGCTCCAGCACTGGACTGGTTCCAGTCTGACCTAAAGAACAGGAACTTCTTTGTGTCAGTAGGCAACTTCTCATTGGAGAGGACAGAAGTCACATGCGGAGTACCCCAAGGTTCAGTCCTGGGACCCCTCCTATTTAATATCTACATGCTCCCACTGGCTCAGGGTATAACAAGCAATAAGATTAGTTACCATGACGATGCAGATGATGCACAGCTCTACATCACGATGTCACCAGGTGACTCTGAACCCATCCAAGCACTGAACAGATGCTTAGAACAAATCAATGCCTGGAGGTGCCAAAACTTTCTCCAGCTGAACAGAAACAAACCAAAGTTATTATCTTTGGACCTGAAGTGGAACGATCTAGAGTCAGCGCGCAGCTTCAGTTATTGCAGCTAGAAACTGGAGATCAGGCTGAAACCTGGGTGGAGTGATGGACTCGGACCTGAACCTGCTTCCTCAGACACTTCCTCGGATGCTTCCTTAGATGCTTCCTTAGACGCTTCCTCGGATGCGTCCTTAGATGCTTCCTCAGACGCTTCCTTGGATGCTTCCTTAGATGCTTCCTTAGATGCTTCCTCTGACGCTTCCTTAGATGCTTCCTCAGATGCTTCCTCACTAACTGGCTGGTTACCATCAGGAGATGGATGAGGTTCCTGAGCTGTATGGAGAACCAGACTGAGACCAACAGAACCAGCAGAATCTTCACTGATGTCATGGTGGACGTTACGGACGTGACGGTGAACATCATGGTGGACGTCATGGTGGACGTCATGGTGGACAGTAGAGATCATGGTGGACGTCATGGTGGACGTCATGGTGGACGTCATGGTGGACGGTAGAGATCATGGTGGATGTCATGGTGGACGTCATGGTGGACGGTAGAGATCATGGTGGACGTCATGGTGGACGTCATGGTGGACGTCATGGTGGACGGTAGAGATCATGGTGGACGTCATGGTGGACGTCATGGTGGACGGTAGAGATCATGGTGGACGTCATGGTGGACGGCACATTTATCCACCTTTCAGAGATGTTCCATCAGTCCTTCATATCTTCACATGTGGGCCACAGGGGACCTCTGGTTCTGAAGTCAGTCCTCCGTTCTTCACCTCCAGCTGGTAGAAAAGCTCAGGTTCAACTGGAACAAACTGGATCATCTCCCCTTTACTGGTTTCCAGTTCAGGTCTTTATTTCTGCTGCAGCTTCGACTCAAAGGTCTTTAATGCCGACGACACACTGTTTCTGTGTGTGTGTGTGTGTGTGTGTGTGTGTGTGTGTGTGTGTGTGTGGCCTTGTATTTGAGGAGCAGGCTTCGGGTCAGGGTTCAGGGGTCAGGGGTCAGGCTATAGAAAACAGTGGAAATGAATGGCAGTCAATGCAAAGTGAAGACTGAACCCAGACGTTCTGTGTGTTTCAGGACGACGGCTGCTGGAAGCGACTCTCTTCTTCTTCTGCAGAGTCTGCAGCCAACACCTCGCAATGTGGTAACACACACACACACACACACACACACACTTCCTGCCCACAACAGGGGGGGGGGAGTGACATCACATCCTGTGTGCAGTGACTGCTGCCCCCTGCTGGTGGCAGGCTAGCAGTGATTGAAGCTGGACATTAAACGGGAACCAGAACCAGCTGTGGAGTGGAACCAGAACCAGACAGAATGTCTCAGATCTTCAGAACCATCGGACCAGGTTGTTGTAAGGTCCAATCCATCCCAGCTGATCTAACTCGTTCCCTCTGAACAAGGAACTGGATCCGGCCATCTGGTCCAGAACCGAGCTGCTGGGTCCATCAGGCTAAAGTGACCTGATGGACCGGGTCAGTTCCAGCAGAACCAGCGAGGTTCTGCACCAGTATGGGGGTGTCCAGCAGGAAGACATGTCCACGTCTTGTCCTCCCGCTCCAGTCAGACTGGACCCAGTCAGAACCAGAACCGTGTTAGTCCCGGTCCTGGATTCTGGTCCTGGACGCTTAAAGCTTCACAGATCAGAACCAGGTGAGACCAGTTGGACCTGGTGGTTCTGACCCTCTGTGTCTCGTCCTCAGAGGACGATCCGGACTACGACTTCCTCCACACCGACCTGTCCTCCTCGGAGAAGCTCCCGCCTCTGCCCCCCGGCTCCGCCCTGCCCCCCGCCCTGCCAGAGAAGAGACGCCGCAGCACCACAGGTGAGGACTCACCTGTCTCACCTGTCCGTCCGTCCCTCTGTCTGTCCTCACTCTGTCCTCTTCCTGTAGGCATCACCGGTTCTCAGAACACGTCCTCCTTCGGATTTAACTCCCCCCCTCTGGAAACAAACCCCGCCCACAGCGATGATGTAATAGATGCTGGAGCCCCCATGTCCTCCCCCCTGTCCCCCAGCAAGACGCCCCCTCCCCTCCCTGAGAAGAAACGGCACAGTGAGTGAAAGCGGAGCAGCTGATTGGTCGAAGCCTCAGCTCAAAGTCCTTCTAAACCTGTCTCTCTGTCTGTCCCCATACCTGTCTGTCGCCCTGCCTGTCTCTCCCCCCACCTGTCCCCCACCTCACCTGTCTCTCCCCCCACCTGTCTATCTCCCCAGTCCTCCAGTACCTCCAGTTCTGCTCGTCCTACACCGACCAGTCAGCCGTCTTGTTCTACCAGAAGTACAAGGTCAGGCAGCGAGACCAAGACTCCGCCCACCAACCGGATCACCTGACCACAGACTCCACCCCCTCCCTGGAGCAGATTGCTGCCCCTGCCTTACCACCGAAGAAGAAACAGCAGGTGAAGAAGAAGTGCTTCGCAGCAGAACTCTCGGGGTTCTGTTTGGGTTCTGATGAGAACATCTGAGGACCAGAACCTGAGCCTCATGATGCCCCTTAGCAGCTGCATCCAGGGTCAGAGGTCAGCTCCACATTTGTGGAAGCTTCAGTGAGGGACGATCTGCAGATCATCTGCAATGTTCTGGAGAAGCTTGGCTGAGGTTCTACCAACATCCTCATCGTGGTCTCAGAGGTTCTCAGAGGTTCTCCTGATGGTTCTCCTGATTTAGCCTGACTCATGTTTCCTGTGCTCTCCAGGACTCCGACACACAGCCTGAGGAGAACGAGGACAACAGGTGAGACACACCTGTACTGTAACCCCCCCCCCCCCTCCGTCAGAGTGTCTGCTGACTGCCTGCTGCTCTGCAGGTTTCTGGACGACCAGCAGGAGGCGGAGTTCAGCCAGAGGAGCAGAGAGGAAGATGAAGAAGACGAACTCTTCCTGGCTGACCCGAAACAGATCCGTCACAGAATCACTCTGAAGTCCGAGGTTTGGCCCCGCCCCCTCTGCTGTGGTCACATGGTTCTCTCACCTGGCTCTAACTATGACCCTCTGCATGTCAGGAGGAGGAGGGACCAGAGGTGAAGGCTGCGTCTCCTGAGATCCTATTGGTCCACGCCACGCAGGGTACGTCCCTCCACACAGCAGCAACCAATCACATGTTGCCTGGCTGCAGCCAGGTGAGTACCGGGTCCAGGTGAGCAGGAACCGGAACGGAACCAGCAGAAAAGATGCCGAACGGACCCGCCCAACGCCAGAGGACACCTGAAGCTCGTGAGACAGAAGCGAACCTGCTGAGACTGTTGTGTTTGGGTTTTACAGAACAGAACCAATTCCAGGAGGCCTTCCTCTGCACCTACAGGGGCTTCATCGGACCCAGTGACATCATCAGCAAGCTGCAGCGCAGATATCCTTAAACACCTGGGGAACGTCTGGGGAACACCTGGGGAACATCTGGGGAAAACATGGGGACCTCCTGGGGAACACCTGGGGAACACCTGGGGAACGTCTGGGGAACACCTGGGGAACGTCTGGGGAAAACATGGGGACCACCTGAGAAACACCTGGGGAACACCTGGGGAACGTCTGGGGAAAACATGGGGACCACCTGGGGAACACCTGGGGAACACCTGGGGACCACCTGGGGAACACCTGGGGAACACCTGGGGACCACCTGGGGAAAACATGGGGAACACCTGGGGACCACCTGGGGAACACCTGGGGACCACCTGGGGAACACCTGGGGAAAACATGGGGACCACCTGGGGAACACCTGGGGAACACCTGGAAACCACCTGGGGAACACCTGGGGAAAACATGGGGACCACCTGGGGAACACCTGGGGAACATCTGGGGAAAACATGGGGACCACCTGGGGACCACCTGGGGAAAACATGGGGAACACCTGGGGAAAACATGGGGACCACCTGGGGAACACCTGGGGAACACCTGGGGAACATCTGGGGAAAACATGGGGACCACCTGGGGAACACCTGGGGAACACCTGGGGACCACCTGGGGAACACCTGGGGAAAACATGGGGAACACCTGGGGAACACCTGGGGACCACCTGGGGACCACCTGGGGAACACCTGGGGAAAACATGGGGACCACCTGGGGAACACCTGGGGACCACCTGGGGACCACCTGGGGAACACCTGGGGAAAACATGGGGACCACCTGGGGAACACCTGGGGACCACCTGGGGAACACCTGGGGAAAACATGGGGACCACCTGGGGAACACCTGGGGACCACCTGGGGAAAACATGGGGACCACCTGGGGAACACCTGGGGAACATCTGGGGAACACCTGGGGAAAACATGGGGACCACCTGGGGAACACCTGGGGACCACCTGGGGAAAACATGGGGACCACCTGGGGAAAACATGGGGACCACCTGGGGACCACCTGGGGAACACCTGGGGACCACCTGGGGAACACCTGGGGAAAACATGGGGACCACCTGGGGAACACCTGGGGAACACCTGGGGACCACCTGGGGAAAACATGGGGACCACCTGGGGAACACCTGGGGAACATCTGGGGAACACCTGGGGAACACCTGGGGACCACCTGGGGACCACCTGGGGAACACCTGGGGAAAACATGGGGACCACCTGGGGAACACCTGGGGAAAACATGGGGAACACCTGGGGACCACCTGGGGAAAACATGGGGACCACCTGGGGACCACCTGGGGAACACCTGGGGAAAACATGGGGACCACCTGGGGAACACCTGGGGACCACCTGGGGAAAACATGGGGACCACCTGGGGACCACCTGGGGAACACCTGGGGAAAACATGGGGACCACCTGGGGAACACCTGGGGAAAACATGGGGAACACCTGGGGACCACCTGGGGAACACCTGGGGACCACCTGGGGAAAACATGGGGGAATCATGGGGAACATTTGGGGAACCCCAGCTGGAGTTCCATCCAGGTGGTTCCAGCGGGTCAGAACCAAGTCCCGAGTCTTTCTTTTCCTTAACCATCAGCACATACAGAACCCTGAGAGGAGAAGGAAACCCAGTGGACCTGACGGCGGCCAAAACCACCTTCCAGCTGCTGGTCAGAGTGGTGGACGAGCTCAGGTGAGACATTCAGGTCCAACCGGGCCTTCTCAGAACCTTCAGCCAGAACGGACCAGGATAAAGATCAGACGGTTCTGTTGTGTCTGAACCCGGTTCTACACCTGGTTCCGGATCTATGGTTCTGATCTTCTCATCCCATCTCTGTCTCAATGTTGCTGCAGTGTTGTGGAGCTAGAATCTGATTTGCTGCTGCTGCTGATAGACCTGGTGTTCAGCCTTCTGATTGGTGGAGAGCTGGGAATGGCCCGCCTCCTGCACGCCAACATCCTGTCCAAGATGGAGAAGAGGTGGAAGCTGATTGGCTCCCCTCAGTCGCTCCGCCCTCTTGCAGCCAAGGGCGTAGCTGCCAGGTAACCCCTCCCACCTGACTGGACAAGGACAGCACATGCTGCGCTGTGATTGGTTGCTTTCTCACCTGCGTGTCCTCACCTGACAGACCAGGAACTCTGCTGGACTTCAGGAGTCAGGATTTAGCTGAACAGCTCACCCTGCTGGACTCGGACCTGTTCTGCAAGATAGAGGTGGACACCTGTCTGTCTCTCACCTGTCCTTCACCTGCCCGTGTCGCACCTGTCGGTGTCTCACCTGCCTGTCTCCCGCTGCAGCTGCCAGAGGTGTTGCTGTGGTCCAAAGAGCAGAACGAGGAGAGGAGTCCTCACCTGACGGCGTTCACTCAGCACTTCAACAACGTTTCCTTCTGGTGAGAACAATCATGCTGATCCAGAGACGGGACCATATTCTGGTTCTGGTCCCGTCTCTGGCTCGGTTCTCTCTGCTGCTGGTGCTTCCTGTCCGACGGACCAGAACAAATCTGACCCGAGCGGCTTCCGGTAACCTCTGACCCCCGACCTCCGACCTGTCCCCAGGGTGCGCTCCGTCATCATCCTGCAGGACAAAGCCCAGGACCGGGAGAAGCTGCTGCTCAAGTTCCTGAAGGTGATGAAGGTAAGGCCCGCCGCCGCCGCCGCCACCTGCCGCCACCTGAGGCCGCCGCCTGAGGCCGCCGCCGCCTGCCACCGCTGCCTGAGGCCGCCTGCCGCCACCTGCCGCCGCCGCCGCCTGAGGCCGCCACCTGCCGCCGCCGCCGCCGCCACCTGAGGCCGCCGCCGCCGCCGCCTGCCACCGCTGCCTGAGGCCGCCTGCCGCCACCTGCCGCCGCCGCCGCCGCCTGCCACCGCTGCCTGAGGCCGCCACCTGCCACCTGCCGCCACCTGAGGCCGCCGCTGCCTGAGGCCGCCTGCCGCCACCTGCCGCCACCTGCCGCCTGCCGTCACCGCCGCCACTTGCTCGGGTGCTGGGCCTTGACCTGCCGTGTCTCCGCAGCACCTGAGGAAGCTCCGCAACTTCAACTCCTACCTGTCCATCCTGTCTGCCCTGGACTCCGCCCCCCTGAGA